>VZRX01010801.1:0-136226 GCA_013398075.1 Notiomystis cincta
AGCAAACAAAACTTCCTGCACCATACACAACCTATATAAGATGTGTGAAAAAGCCTCAGTGTTTCATTGTCCTTGTGACTTTTGTGCACTCAATACCCAACAGCTGCAAGTTTCATCTTCACAGAGCCAGTCAGAATCATCCCATGAGAACTTTTGGATCTCCACAGCAATCAAATGTTATTAGAGGGAGATTAATTGGAGTCAGTACATGCAGTTTAGGTTTAGAACAACAAATGCTAATTTCACAAAGATGATGAGAATTGAGGGGGGAAACTGACTTGAAAAAATTGTAAGCTCTTTCTTTTTTTCCAGAAAAGACAACTTGAAAAATTATGATTTCCTTGTTTGAGAAAGAGGGAAACAAACTAAAATCCTATCCTGATACCATGGTAAAAAGACAATAAAAATGTAATACAGCATAAAAGGGGTAAAAGAGGGAAGCTAAGAATAGACAGTGAAAGTAGTACAGAAATTAGTAAGTGAAACCAAGGCTAAAGTCAAGACAAGTCAGACAAAGAAAAATAACCATGACTTGCAAGAAAATGAGCTGCCTTCTAAAACAAACTAAGGAAGACTGAACTCTAATAGTGGCATAACCCCACTGCAAAACAGAAGTGAAAATAGGGCTAATGATGCAGGGGAAAAGAACTTAAGAAAGTCTTCCATTCAGTATTTGGAAGAGCCACAAAATGCACTTGTGTTAGACTGCTGACAGTCAACCCCAAAATCTTTCAACTGAATTTTAAGTCAAGCTTTTAAAGAAATGCCTGACCTACTGCCAACAACAGGACACACTGATGCAGAGGGATGGAGCAGAGAGAGCCTGTGTTAACCCAGCACCAGCAGCTGAGAAGGAAGCAGACTGCCCGGTGCAATTTCATCCCATTAGTAAGACAGAGCTTTCAGATAAAACAATCAAAAGTCAATGAAGGATTCCAGTGATAAGGAATGCAAAGATAGGAACATAATCAGCATTGTCCTTCTCTATGAAACAGGTGCTGTCAAACAAATCTGAGCGCGCTCCCGGCCGAGATTACACCTTTGCTTGGAGAGATAGCTGTGTTAGCACATGTGTTCTGTAGCCAGCATCTCACTTGGTACCACACAGCACTGATAAAGAGTTCACACTGCACAGTCAAAATATCTCCAGTGTATCAAGAGCTGGCCAGCACACTGACCACAGATCACTCTGTGAGCTGACAGCACCCTGTGTGAATCGGCCAGGGGCGCAGACCTGCCCACTGCACATGGCACACCTGCCCTCCCAAAGGGCTGGCATTTTCATGTGGTCCCAGGGCCAACAAGGACTGGACAGTAAAGAACAGTAAGAACCACTGAGCAGAAGCAGGAGCCAGGCAAATCAGAGCTGGGCACAGCATTAGAAATGAAAATCCAAAGATTAGCTACTGAAGTAGATGGAATCAGCCAGGGGAAGTGAGCAGCATTTCCTCCTCCTATGGAAATATGACTTCATGTGCTCAAGTAAGCCAGGATAACTTCACCCTTTCTAAGAAAGAACTATAACCTTACTAAATCAGGTGTATGCTGTACTGCCTACTGACAATTTTATTAGTCTGCAAAGACCTAGTTGACGTTTGTAAGAGAACTGTTCTTGCCCCCCATTACCCACAGCAAGCCAGCCTTGCACAAAGGCATCCTACAGATATAATACAATATTCTGAGCAGAAGGGAAGCAGTTATTGCCCTCTTGCCAAGGAAATCTCCTTTGGAAAGGCTTTCAGAGTAGGAGCTGCACACAGGCACTCCTCAAGAGCTGTGCTGGGGAGGGAAACCCCCAGGCATGTGCAGACCACCAATAAGATTTCTAGCCCAGCCTCAACTGAAACAAGCCCCAGACAAAGTATCTCCAGTATTTTCACCTCTCTGTCTTGTTTTCTCAGCTGCAAAATGGGGATAATGAAACACATCACCTCTGTTAGTGCTCTGGTCTCTTCCAGGGGAAGAAGAACCAGCATACTGGTTATTCACCAGTGTTTATTTAATGATTTCCTACTAAAATTGACAGCCTGCCCTGGCCAGTAACACTAATTATCACTTCACGGGATCTGTTTGACTGTCCACATTAAAAACTACAGCTTTACACGGCAAGTTTTTTCATATTGACCTTCCTAAATCAGGAAATGCTTAGCAGTTTGTGGGTGAGACTGAAACTAAACCAGCCAGCATTAAATAAAGCCTCACTGATCACTTCTGCTGTGCTCCTGGCTCTGCCAACCTGCTCAGGGATGCTCCCTCTGCCCCATTCCCAGCCAGGTCCTTCCAGTCAGCTCCTGGCCTCCCACCAGCACTTTCACCCCTGGAAGCTGAGTTAGTTCTTGCTGCCTTATGTTAACTTCTCACTTGCCACAGTAAGCTGAAATCCCATCAGAACTATAAAAATCAGCTCCAGCATACTCTGCATCAACTCAGCCACGACTGAGCAAGTGGCCACAATGCGAGCTGCTGTCCCCAGTTGTTTAATTAACTGCCCAGTCAGAGCAGTTTTAAATTAAACACAAAAAAAAAAAACCAGCAAACCCCACTTTTAAGTGCACTGGCTTATTGTGATTTGTAATTAGCGACAGGATTTCAGATAGTGCACACCCACGGCCCAGAAGGGCTGAGGGGAGTACGTGTGCGTGCTTGTGAAACCATTGTTCCTCCGTCAGACCAGCNGCTTCCCTCTTTTACCCCTTTTATGCTGTATTACATTTTTATTGTCTTTTTACCATGGTATCAGGATAGGATTTTAGTTTGTTTCCCTCTTTCTCAAACAAGGAAATCATAATTTTTCAAGTTGTCTTTTCTGGAAAAAAAGAAAGAGCTTACAATTTTTTCAAGTCAGTTTCCCCCCTCAATTCTCATCATCTTTGTGAAATTAGCATTTGTTGTTCTAAACCTAAACTGCATGTACTGACTCCAATTAATCTCCCTCTAATAACATTTGATTGCTGTGGAGATCCAAAAGTTCTCATGGGATGATTCTGACTGGCTCTGTGAAGATGAAACTTGCAGCTGTTGGGTATTGAGTGCACAAAAGTCACAAGGACAATGAAACACTGAGGCTTTTTCACACATCTTATATAGGTTGTGTATGGTGCAGGAAGTTTTGTTTGCTCTTGAGCTATGTTTGAATTCCCTTTGTGGTGTAAATCAAATAATTCTCTAAGTAGGTTGTTGTCAGTGGGAGAAGGAAATGGTTTCACAAGTGTTTGCCATACAGAACTTGGCGGAGTAGTTCAAGTAGTTAAACATAATGATATTAAAAAAGGAACTGCCAAGATCCAACTGTGTGCATATCAGTAGATAAAATCCTCCTGATGTACATCAGAGTGTGAGTTCGTGGCCTGATGACACAGCCCTAAGTTGGTGCTGCTACTGCAAGGTCAGTCCTGCCTCCTGCTCTCTTTATTCTTGTTTTGGCTCAGTGAGTCAAACTCCCTGGGCTGCTCTGGAAGCCAGCCTTGAATATCTGTCTCTCCTTGCTGCTGAGTGAGGGCTGTCCTGGCACAGGCAGTGAGGGTCCAGGCAGGCTCCTCCTGTACCTGAGTGGGGCACAGTGTCCTGGGGCACCTCCTCTGCCTGCTGCCCCAGTGCCCTCCCCAGCAGGCAGGGGTGTTCCTGCTGGGGTGGGCTGCAGAGGGAACCATCCTTGTTAAATGGGCAAAAAGTGGATTTGTCTTTTAGTACTTGTGCTGTTTGAGCTCAGAGTCAGTGGCTGTTCTCCCTGAGCACCACCTCCCTCCCTGAAGGAGAAGGGCTAAGAGAAGGTAAGTGCAAAAGTCTGCAGGTGCAGTCTCGTGGTCTCCTCAGTGCTCTGCTGTGTGTGTGTGGGGCAGCTTTCTCTGAGTTGTGTGTAGTACTCCTTAGCAGGTGATATGCCAGTTAAAAGAACCAGCTCAACCACCTGGTTTTCATTTAAATTACGTGTTCTCCTTCAGCGTTCATCTTAGCTACCGGTCCCATAACTAATTTTTCCTCCTCTGAAGCTGTCTCTGCTCGTTTCTCACGTTTGAGGAGGTGGGTTTGTGCATTCCCTGTATGAAAGGGCATCAAGGAAGATCTTCCCTTTCTCCTCTGAACAGCTTGAGGTGGAGATGTGTCTTCCTTTGTATTTACTCACTGCAGAGCAGGTTGCACTGGGTAGCAGGCACCCAGCCTGGCTGTAACAGTGGGTGCAGAGAGCACATAGACCCTGGGTCTGTAAAAAGGCTCTGCCATGGGCAAGGGTCCATCTTGGCCTCTCCCATGGACAGGGCATCCCTGGCAGCCCCCATGACCTGTGTCTCCTGCCTTGTTCGAATTCTTCATTAACTCTGTGTGGTAAGAATATCTCCTAATTACTTACTGCTAAAACTTGGTGTTTAATAGCTACTTAGAGGCAGAACTTGGATGGGAAGGAAGAGTTTATAGATAAAAGTTGGTCATTGCTTGTTAATTAAAGTCTGTCTTTTCTCAGGGATAATTAGTGTAGCATTGGCAAGAGAGAAACAAAAGTTCAGACAGAACACAGCTGAGCTGTAATCTGCTTATGTTAGAGCCTGAAATAGCAAAGGGTGTGTTTGACTTGAAGTGCTTGTCCATGGATCTTTTACTCCTGTCCTTATGGGGGAAGGGATAGCGAGCTTTGAAGGGCAGGAACAGCTCTAATGCTGAAATACCAGAGTACGAATGGGTAACAGAAAGGTGATAGGTACCTTAGAGGTAGAGGTGTGTGTTGGATTCCAGGTGGTGGAAAGAACTCCTATACTAGTAACATCTCCTTTTCTATGCTGGTTGGAAGTCTCAGCTACGAGGATGCATCAAAAAAAATAAAAAAGCATGCTGAGATAGGGAGCAGTAATTAATGAGATCTGTTTGGTTTTTCCACCCGAGAATGTAGCCCTGGGGTCATGTTTCCCTATGTGTGTCTGTGTGTAGAGGGCTGCCCTTACAGCAGTGGCTTCATTGAGTTCATCTGGGGTGCACAGGGTCACCTACACCGGGGCTGCTCTGCCCTCACTGGTGCTCCTCGCTCACATCCTGGGAGACCTGGAGTGGGCTTTGTCTGCCCAAGGCTGGCTGGAGGATTTCAGTGTAGGCATGAGACAGAGCTGGGATGCCAGACTGCAGATGGGAAGGTCTGTGTAATGCAGAAAGAATTCCAAGCATCTTTTTGGTTAATTCTGTTTTTTAGAGGACTGTTAATGTGGCTTGATGGGAACTCGAATGTTGAAGCTTAAAGCTTCTTGAGTATTTCTAAAAAATGCTTTTCTAAAGCATTCCTTAAGTCTCTTTAAATTGACAATTACTGTACTTAAGACAACTCAAAAAAGCCCAATTTTTTTTTACCTTTATTATTTCCACAAAACTATTGATAATACCTTGGCAAATACTCTGACATTTAATCTATTTTACTCCTAATGAAAAAGAGCCCTGAACCCATCTGATTCAATTAAATTCATGCATTCCTACTCAAGGACTGGATTTTACTGGACTTAGTATACTGTACTGAAAGTGCCTTATTCTTTATAACGATTGCTTTGATTTTATAAGGAAAGACACATTTCCATTGTATTGTCAAATGCTACATTTCTCTGCAGAATGTGCTGGTGCTATTTCCAGGACACCTGGAAGGATTTGGGATGTTGTTACTGAAGTAGTGATGGTGACATAATTAAAAAGAAAACAACTAAAGCCAGCTTATCAGAAATAAACTTCACAAATGTTCCTTATATTTGGCACTTAGTGTCTATGAAACTGAATTTGGAAAAATATCCAAGGGGACTTTATATCCTCTGAAATGCCCTGTTATCTTTTTTGTTTCACTCACCTTCCTACAGATGCTTGTTTTCTGTAGTGGTTGTTCAGGTTAGAACAAAAATGGGAATTTGACAAGCATGTAGGTGGCCTTTTCTCTGATGCATATCAGTAGAGCTTCATTGTTTTCAAGATATTTATCCCTCAAACGCTTAAGTTTTTAAGCTGTTAAAATTGTCAGTGATCTGATCAGCTTCGGTGGCTTAGATTGTACATTCATGACTGAGAATGTCAGTGTTGGAGAGAGTTTGAGTGGCAAAGAAATGCAATAATGGGGATGGAGGTTTTTGAAAGAAATTATTACCTGTCCAGTTTCTCAAGAAGCTTAATGACTTTGCAGATTGAGATGCTGCTGTGAGAATAAATGCTGAGTGTACAGGAGAGTTATACAATTTTTATGGATATTGGAGAAAACGTCAAAAGCCTCCTTTATGATAGAATGTCTTCAAATTAATTGTGTTGCATAAAATTGTCTTGAAGGAGGCTATGAATCTTGTGAATTCAGTTCAAGTTTGTCATGTAACTTCAATGGACTAAAAAGATTTCAGTGAAACTCACTAGAAAGACTTGAACCATTTTGTTACTTTCTTAACTTTTTCTCTTCAGTTTTATTCAGCAGTGGTGTTTAGTTGGATTGTTTGGATTAAATTAGCAAGTGGTATTTTTTAATAGGTCTGTATTGTGTTGTACACTTGAACTGATGATATATAATTAGACCCTTCATTTTGCTTCCATTCGACATCTTTTAGCTAATTAGTTACTTGGGTTGCTTTATGTTGCATTACGTTGTTTTCAGTTGATTAAGTACACTTCTCTAAGGGTACAGAATTAAGAACATACTAATTGCACAACAATTTTGGCATGTGTAGATTGCCTCAGTGTCACCTAAGGACAAAGATTTCTCTGCTTGCATTGCTGGCTCTTTTCTCTTCATGCCCTGTGGGCAGATGTGTCAGAGCAGACACTGTGCTCTCCAAAATCTCTTCCTCACTCCTGCAGTCTAGTCAGAGCTTGTTGGCAGTGTCTAATGCAGCTACTTGCCCTTGGAAATTTCTTGATTTCAGCTTTTAGGTGCTCAAGACCCACTAGTTTGGTGAAGTTTGGTGGGTTTGGAGGGTGGGTGGTGGGGTAGGAAGGTGATCTCAGAGTGGAGACCCAAAGGCATTGTGAATCCAGCACTGTGAATTATGCCTGGAGAAACCAGCACGCTTCACCTGGGAACGGTAAGGAGGTGGATGGGCAGTTGCAATGCTGTCTGCTGCTGAGGAAATTTTGATTGTGGGCATTGCTGGGAGTATGAAATATTTGAGCACAATATTTCTAGAAGCGAGTTTCCCCCAGGCACTGAGTGTTCCGGAATAAACATGACTTTATTATAAAGTGCTTGCTCTGTGCTTGTGAGCAGATCAAGACGTCCTTTTTTTGCATTTCACTTTGAACATCAGTTATTGATGTGAGGCACCGAGTAGACTCTAACCTGTGCCAGCTAACAAGGGGAAGCCAACAGAAATGAGAAATACTACAATTAAACTTTTGTTGCTGCAGTGCTGACTGAAGCCTGAGTGTGTCCAAGCATGTGGTGTTCAGACAAGACACATATTTCTCTCTGTAGAACTGCTTTTCAAAGGGAATACTTGCTTTTATGAAAACTGTGGCCATTTACAGTCAAGTAAATATCTTTAGCTGTGGTCTGCTACAAGAGGAGGTGCAGGTGGTATATTGTGAAAGTCGTGATTTCTCTCTTCTATCCCATGTAGCTGCTTAAAACTTTAACTGTATGTTTATATTTGGTCTCAGTTAATCAAACCAACCTACACCTGTGTCAAGGTTGGTCTCCAGGTGCTTAGTGGGCAGCATTGCTGGATGTTGTGGTGGTCATTGAGTGTGGAGTTGAACATTGCACTAAGAGAGTCAGTACCTTCATGTACATGTGCTGACACACAGTGCACAGGGACCTTCCTTTGGAATGTGTCTCGTGTACCTATGAACTTGTCAGATGTTGCAAGTGTAATTAATTGGAATGAGAATATCCTTTGGCTAAGGCTGTACACTCCAAGAAGCGCCATCATTTTTGGCATACTAAAAATTGCATCTGGTTTTATTTTGAAGTCTTCTACAGGAGCATTAGCCCCTTGTTGTCTCCAGCAAAACCACAGTGATTTGGTGTTCTTGTAAAGGAAAGATATTGAAATAGAGACTAGTGAAGATGTAAAGCGTAAGCATTCTTTATTACTGAGGCTAGGTTTGGATGACTGTTAAAAGAGTAAGTGGCACTTAAAAACCTTTAGAGAAATGTATTTTAAAAAGGTCTAAATGTCATGGCTGCAGTTTTGTGCTGTCAGAATTAGTGCTTTTCTTTCTTGAAATGCTTTCTTTCTTTCCCTGTGGAACAGGCGCCCTCATTCCAGAGGTGGCAGCCTTGGCTCTACCTCAACTGCTCCCTTGCATTTGGCTTTGGATGTTGCCTGTTTTCCTCATAGGAAGAGGCAGAAAGCTACTGAAGTGTCAGAGTGCCTAAAAGAGATTGAATCCTGATTTTTAATGGGAGTGATTGTTAAGATTTGTCTGCCTCTGGTTAAGAAATGTAAGCTACTGACTAATGCGAGAAAGTTAAACCTTGGTATTGTTTCAAGGGGCTTGAAGCTGGTCAAGGAGGGAGGAGTTGCACAGTAGGTGGTGGTGTGACTACCCCCAGTACCTACATTGTATAATTTAGGTGACTTCATTAAAAGTTTGTGATTCCTGCGCAGTTGCTGTTACCTGCAGAAGTCCAATTAGCAATGTGTTAATGTGTCTCATGGCAACCCCAGTTTGGGGGTGGGATGGGCACAGGGGCTGCTTGAACGACCTGTTACCATAACTTTTGGCCCATTCCAGTGGGTGAACTGGCTGTGTAAGGGGGCAGCTGGTGGAGCTCCCCAGCGTGAGCTGGATCCGTGCCGCTCGTCCCCGCTCCCCTCGTGCCTGTGCTGCTGGCAGCTGCCTGCCACAACTGGATCTGGCTCTGGAAGTGGGACAGGATGTTTGCTTTTGTGGAGTGCAGTTGTTGAGGAAATTAAACGAAGGGACCTCTGAGAGGGCAAGCCACCTACATCAGATTAGGCCATTAAGATGAGGGTTGTGGGCATACTTTAAAGCACCTTATCAGGAGAGCCTGGGGAGGATGTGCTCCTGATAGCCAGCGGTGCTTGGAAAGCTGCATCAAATCACGTCTCGTTGGACCGCGGAGGTGGCTGGGGCTGAGTACACAGAAAAGGGAAATCTTGAAGAAATCTGAAGGAGCTGGTTTATCCAAAGCTGTGAGGCTGGAATCCTGGGAGGATATGCAGGGGGAGACTCTTCCTGGCCACCCCAAGGCGTTGCACACCCTTTGGCATGCCGGCAGCTGGCCTGTGCAGTGACAGATCGGCAGGAATGCACAACATCTTAAGTATCGTAAAGCTGGATATCCTTTGCTCAGGATATTTCCTGTCCTCAAGATTTTATTTTTCAAGGATATTATTGGCAGAAAATCCACAAAATGGAAGTGGGGGAGGGAAGCTTGTACATTGCAGAAGACAAGCTCTTAATTTTCCCGTCTTAAATGTAGAGATAAGCTTTAGAGAACAGAAAAATACACACCCCTTCTGTAGCAGTAAACCACCAGCATGCCTAGTTGCACATCGAATATTCAGTGATTTTTATTTATTTCTGTCAACAATGTACAGCAATTAGCCACTAGTTTCTTATAAAAATGAGACTTTTGAACCCTGATGATTAAGATAGCATTTAATTCCAAAGAGGGCTGAGCCTTGGGACAGGGCTAGCCAGAGCAAAGCTCTCCCGACTGACCTCCACCAGGCTCTGTTGCATGTTTTGCCTTTGCATTTGTTAATGAATTAAAGCCTAAATCATAAAGCAGGATTTAATTGGTGATTTGTGATCTGGTTAATCCCACAGTGAAAGTAAAGTGTGCTTAGCACTGCTGCTGCTGCTCCCCCATTGACGGCGGGGCCGCCGCCGCCAGAGCAGCAGAGAAGTGCTTGTAGCTTCCTGCTAGGAAAATACCTTTGTGAGGCTGTTTGTAAATGCTTCCTTCTGTAAACTTCAGATAGAATTCACTCGATCCCATGAATGTGGCTGCATGTTCTGGGGTAGCTGTTGTGAACAAAGAACTTTGGCTGTTAAATACAATGAGAATTTATTGTTTACCGTCTATTTTCCTGTTTGTGTGTGTGTGTTTCTAGCAACAAGTATTTTCATAAAGGGTTCATTTTCCTGTAAGTTTCTCAAATTTAGCAACATGCATTTGGCAATTCAGCGAAATTTGTGGGAGGAAGGCAGTGTAATGAAGAGGTGAGGCATTAAAGTACCCTGTTCCTATCTTCCCTGTGCTAATAAAAAGAGGAAAGAATTCGGTAGGTGTGTGGCATTCTTAAGTTTTATAGCTGGAATTTGTTTTTGGAGACGTGAGGATTATGGCATGTGTTAAATTTAACCCGTTTTCCCTACATCCCCAGAGAAGGTTTAGTGAACTTACCACGCTGAGATTGCACTTTTTTGAGGCCGGGGTAACGTGTTATAACAGAAATCCAAGTTGATGAGAATCCTGTAGTCGTGATGCAAAAAGGATCTGGAATCTTTGGTATGTGCCAGTGGCAGGAGCTGCGCTCCCCGGAACGCCGCTCTCTTGGGCGAGCGCGTGTGAGGCTCTGGCACGCGGGCCTGCTCAAGGACACGCTGTCAGCCCTCACAGGGCTTTGTAGCAGGTTAAATCCAGGAAAAAGAGGGGGAGAACTCGACATTTTTCTCTTGACCACTTTAGTAGTTCTTTGAACTTGCTTATTTCTGAGCACGGCTTAAGCATTCCAAGGGTTTTAAGATAAATGGAGGTATTTATACCCATTATGTAGATGAACGTGTGTATATGTGTGTGTACATACATACCTCGTGACTTGTGATAGCAAACCTCTGTGATTAGATATGGGAAGAGTAGGACCCTGAATGAAGCCCACAGGAGAGAAAATTGCCAAGGGAAGCTGCAAAAGTAGTTCCCAGATTTATTGTATTTGATGGAGAGTGGCCTGACACTGTTCTACTGAACAGAACCCGCCTTGTTTTGGTTTTTGGGGTCACTGGCATGCCTTGAGGTACTGCAGTTTGGAACCAGCAGTGAGTTCTGTGCTCCTCTTCTGCATGTTCATGTCTTCTTCCCACTGGCTAGATTTCTTGAATTCATATTTTAAAAAAATCTTTGTGACCTCTACCTTGTGTTTGACTAGGTGCTATACTGAGTTTAACATAAACGCTCTAAAATAAAGACTTCATCCTGTTATTTGGCATAGCTATTTATATTTGGGATGGGGAGCTCACTTGCTGTAGTTCTACATTACCAGTTTGCCAGTGACTGAGTAACTTGATGACAAATGTAGATCCCTGTCACAGTATCAGTTACAGGTCTGACAACTGGTGTATGATGTTTTACTGTACTACATTTTTTTTTCCCTATACTAGTTCTTCCTAGAGGAAACAGTGACTTCTAAAAATGAATTTCCAGCCTGTTAGCTGGTCTAAAAACCCTGTTGGCTCACTAGCTAAGTATCTGTGATGTTAGATACCTCCACATTTCTGCATTTTTATTATCAGCTTTCCATTAATCTTCAGGAATTCTTAATCCCTTTAAAACCCAACGATGCTCCAGTATTGATGCTGTAAGCAGAATGCAGTCAGGGATTGTACAGCTGCTTTTTCTTTGTTTATTATCAGCCCCAGTACTGTCTACAGGTAGGAGGCTCAACCCACTACTGTTTGTCATAAGAAATAAATTACTAGCAACAGAGTGACTTTCCTTGATTTGATCAGTTCAAGAAGTGTTCAAAAAAAAGCCTTAAAGACTAATGTACCTTGGCGTGTTCTTAATAATAAACATGTTGCAAGCTCTCAATTTAGGTGAGAATGAATATCTCATCTGTTACTTCAGACCAAGTGCTCTTCTGAGATTTCTCTACCACTAATGCATATGCATGGAAAGGGGGAAAATCAGAGCATTTCTTCAGCTTCTGATTTAAAGACAAAACTTGTAGCAAGTTGAGCTTCTGATGGAAATAATAATAAATCTTGTTCTGCACTTCCTTGAACAGAGAAGGCTCTGAGGGTAAAGTGGCTGGCAGTTGTGCTGAATTTCATAGTACTAACTTCTGAATATCTAAAACCATAGTGGAAAATGATGATGACTTTCTGCAGAGCTGTAGCACTGACTTAGATGTGTTGTGTTCCAACAGGCTCTGTGAGCTGGAAGGTATCTCTGGCACCTGTGGGATGGTGAGGGGTCATCTGTGATTTAGATTATTTATAGAAAGGCTTGATGCAGCAATATCAGAGAAAAATCTTACAGTTCAAGTTTCATCTGATGTGGTGGAAAAAATAATAGTCCAGATTCATTAAGGATGAGGGAATTTCCTTAGTGAGCATCAGGAGGATGATGGAGGTGCTGAGCAGCTGTTTGGTATTGGGGGGTTTCTCTGCAGCTCATCATGTTCTCATCAGCAGGTTAAACCTGCCCTGAACACCCAGGCTGCTTTTCTGTACCAACCTGGAGTTATGATTAGGGAGTAGAGAGAAATGGGAGGAGGAATATGTTCACATGAGAGAGAGTGGGAGTGCGGTGTTTTTTCTACATGGGTCTAATTACTTTTGGGAGTCTTTATAAAAAGTGTTGTATGGACATGTCATCTTCCTCCCCTGCCCCAGGAGTAATATGCCATAGTGTAGGTAGAGAATAATATCAGTTTTACTTATTTTTTTAAACCAGGTATTAATATGTCAAATGATGACAAAGTGTCCTCCCTTTAGAAACTGGGGAACAAATGCAATCTGCTTGAATCTCTGTGACCTGTGAAGCCTTTAGCTGGGAGAACAACTGGTGTTAATGGGTAGGTGTTTGTAACTGATTAATTGTGTACTGTGCTGTTAAGGTGGGTATCTGTGTGGGCTCTGTGCTGCCAAGATGTGACTGAACTGGGTCAGAATGTAAATATTAAAGAATTGAGATTGTGCTGTACTTTCGGTGATAGCACCTGGGTGTTCCAGCTTATTCACACAAACTGAGTGTGCCCTGATACAGCTCCCCTGGGAGAAAAAGCTTGTTGGGTCATGTGTCACTTATATCATTCAGGTAAAATTGAGCACAACTAAATTTAACTGGGAAAGCTTTTTTTTCTTGCTCAGGTCCTGTGCTAATGTGGTCAGAACCCTGCAGGCAAACTCCTGCATTTGCTGATATTCTGATGTTTCTGCTTCCACTGTCAAAGAAAAGCTGCTGTTGAGCCACATTGAATTTTTCAAATTTATTTATATACACATATACTATATTTGTATATTTGACCTAGACTTAGTGTAGCATTCCTTGCTCCCTCAGGATTTCTATGAATTTCTCTTGCAGTAGGCAAAGTGAGATGCATGTCCAGGAAAAGCTGAAGGCTGTCAGGGCATATGGTGATAAAATGCTTTATATTTATGAAAGATACCATAGGAAAAAACTCCAGAGAATTAGCCTTTCTTGTAGTTTCCATCTTTTTATCTCACTTGGCTTTTTTCCAGTTGAGCTATGAAGTGGATTTTCTTATATTTGAAGGACTTGTATAGTTTGTTCTCACCTGTTTATTTGAAATTCTGTGAATGAACTGTGTATTTGTACCTTTTTCTCAACCCTCCAAAACTGCTAAGGTAGTTTTCCCACTCCCATATCCTAACTAAGCCCATTTCTTGAAATTCAAGTTTACATATTTTAGGATGCAAGGATAATTTTTTTCTCTGCCTTTCTGAAATACTTTTAATTTTTGAATGCTAGCTAGAATTATAAATGAAAAATTTATCAGGGAACATGGTAGGTTTTTTTTAAAATTTCTTCCCAGACAGCTGAAATCCTGTGAATGGTTACTGCTGCAGATGATCACAGTCAAAATGATTTTGTGTAAAAAGAACCAAAGATAAAGCTCTGCTTTGTTAATGATGATTTTATTGCTGTTAGTCTTCTCTGAGCTTGTACAATGCATCTACCCCATGTTGATAAGTGGCAAACAGGTTGTTTATGCCAGGCTGGGAAACAAATGAAATTGGAATAGTGTGGTGTATCCATGGGACTGGGGCTGCTGTAATGGAGCCAGGGAGAGGGGAGGATGAACTCTGCTATCTCACAGGGCAGTAATAAGAGTGCATCTGTCTTAGTAAGTCACAAACTCTTTTTTCTTCATGGTCAAAACCACTGATGCTCAATTAGACCAAGCTCTGCAGAGACCAGCTTGGGACGGGCTGCCCAGGGAAGTGGTGGAGTCCCCAGCCCTGCAGGTGCTGAGATGTGGCACGTAAGGACATGGTTTGGTGGTAGAAATGGCACTGCTGGGTTAACATTTGAACCCAGTGGTCCTAATGGTCTTTTCCAACCTGAGAAATTCTGATTCCTCCTTTCTGTGGGTTTCTTACCTGTATTTGAATAGACTCCTGCACCTCTAAAGCTTGGTAAGTGGTTATGGAAATAAATTTCTCCAAGTGTAACAAGGGAAAATGGAACTTCAGGTACATGTGACATGAAGCTTGAAAGTTGGTTTGCTTTCTGCTGCTTGTCTGTTTAAGTTTTTTTGCTTGACTGGAATTTCGTCATTTAAAGGATGCGGAAAGTTCACTTGAGCTTCAAGAGTTTAATTAACTTCATTGGGGCTGTGTGTGCTTGTATCAATAGGGAAGTATAAAGAAGCATGACTGTCCCCTTTTTGGTTAAATACAAACTTAGCATTAAAAAAAAAAATCAGTTTGCACAAATTTACTTTCCCTTATTTAGCTCAACCTGGTTCTTATTATTGGCTTGTATATAAATCTCTTGACTTTTCCACAGCTTTCCTTGAAGCCCCTTAATCATACTGCTCATACCTGAAAGCTGTATCAAAGTCAATAGGTGAAATATTAGGAAACTTTAATTAACAAAGACTTGTAACTTATATTAATAAGTAACTCCTGTAACTGGTAGGAGTGGAGCTGCTGTCTTTTCACTTCACCCAGGGTGGGAAGCATCTGTCCTGTTGGTACCACACCTTGAGCCTGCCTTTCAACCAACACTTCTGGGTTTGGTGTAATTTTAAGTGCTGTTGGTTTCCCACTTCTTAAGACAAGCTGTCCAGTACTTCATTTATTATTTTCATGCATTATATTAATTTATTATATTCATAAATACAATTTATTGAGAATAATTTTCAGCTTTCCATTGCCTGAATGATTTGGCAGAGAATGGGAATGAGCTTAGAAAAGGGTAAGGATTCAGAATTCACTTGGATACAGACCACCTGAGTGCTGGGTGACCCCACTGGATTGTCCTTGCTGTATAAACAGAACTTTGTTCCTCCATCAGTCTGTGTTACAAACTGTGCCCCACTTCAGACAGGTAGCAAACCCTAAAGGGTTTTCCCTTTTAAACCATTTAATAGATAACTTGAGCTTTATGGTTGCAATAGGTGGCACATTCAGCACAGCATTTTCTGTCTAAATGGGGACCCTCTGTCTTCCCACCCTGAAGAAAAAAACCCAAACCCCTAGTACTCTGCATTTAAAGATTCGGTGTTTTTCATTCCTTGATGTTTTATTATCATTGGAGATAAAAATCAGATACCTGGAGTGGGAGAGGCTTCTTTCCTGTAAGGTCCTGGAGACCAAAATTACTCAATCAAAAATGGAACAATGACTTGACTTTGTGCACGTGGCTTCTTTTTTGCTGGTGAGTTTCAGGTCTTTGTTTAATGTTAATTCCTGTCTATCTCAAATTAGGAGAAGCCTTCCTAGGTAGCACACTGTCTTCAATTTCACGAAGCAATTCAGGAAAGTAGAAAAAAAAACCTCCTGAAAATTGTCCTTTATGCTCTGTGGAAGGGAGGGATGGGGTAACAGAACTTTAACTTTCTCTCCTGGTGCCGCAAAGTTACGGAGCGATGAGGTTTGGGCGGTGGGCTTGGTTTTCTTGTTACTGACGTGGTTTCAGCACTTGGCTCTCGCAGCACGATGACAATAAGGGTCTCAGCTTTCCTCCTCCCTGAGAAAGCTGTGGGGCAGGCGTGCAGAGGTGCTGCCTGCTCCGAGAGCCAGGGTGCAGTGGGAGACGTGTCCGCAGCGCTTTCCCACAGGAGCACAATGAGCCACTTTGTCAGCGCCGCGTCAGCGCGGAGTCAGGTTAGCGGCGAGTGGCGACAGCAGCGGAGCTTGGGTTGCACAAAGGTGTGCTGAGACCTTGTTGGAAATGGCATTTGGTAGGCAGGCTTTTCAGGAGCTGCAGATTGATATGATAGATAGCTTTTTTTTTTTTTTTTTGCTTTTTCCTTCTTCATCGTTTAATTAGGGGTAAAAAAAAATAATCCCCACCCCATTGATTCCAGTAGATTCCCCATTGCACAGGAACTCCAGAGGAGATAACCAAGCTCTTTGTGCTACTGCAGAGAGATTATTATTTGAGAGAGCAGAGTTGAAGGGGAGGGTATTTATCGACGAGTGCTGGGCTTATCAACCTGTAACCATGATTAATACTTTGGCTATTAAGTGGAGGAAGAAAGCAAACACATGAAGCAGACCTGCACCTTATCTGACTTTCACCTTTGTGCAAGAATTTCTCTTTGCATAGAGGTTCTGCCCGTGTCCCTGGGCACGTTCTCAGGCTTGCATCCCTGATGTGAGGGAATTCGGTACTTAATAAAAGTATTAAGGGTGCATAAAGATGTACTCTAGTGCAAATGTTTGCAGGATCAGGGCCCAATTTGTAGACAGGTGTTGGTGTGGATTGAAGGGAGTTGCTCCTCCTCACACAAATTGCTTCAAGCAAATAGCAGGTTATTCCAATTGTGTTTAAACTTATTGAATATCCTGCTAGACCTTGTGAATTTTACTTGCAAATTGCTTTTGTCAGAGGCAGTGCAGAGAAGCTGAAAAGGATGATCATTTAGGAAGTGTGCAATGTTGTCTCTGTTGCATAGAATAGCTCTCTGCACTTCAGGGACCAATTTGTGCTGTGGGTGGAGGGCTGTTGGGCCATTGTCATCCTCATCTCCTTGCCCTGGCAATGGGAACCACAGCTGGAAGAGCTCTGGGCTTTCCTGCCGACCTGTGGAGAGGGGGATGTCAATCACAGAATCACAGAGGGGAAGGAAGGAAGGAAGGAACCTTAAATTTTCTCATTCCACCCCGTGCCTTGAGCAGGGACACTTTGCACAGGGTGCTCCAAGCCCTGTCCAGCCTGGCCTTGGACACTTCCAGGGATCCAGGGGCAGCCACAGCTTCTCTGGGCACCCTGTGCCAGGGCCTCCCCACCCTCACAGGTATCACACCCTTCCTAATTATGTAGTCTAAGTCTACTCCTGCTTTGTCCCCACTTTGTTTCAAGTGACTTGTGGTCTTCTAGAAAAGCACAGAAATGCTGAGTGCAGTTGGGAGTGTGTTGTACAGCTGGCAATTAAACAGCACCCAGAACTCTCTTAACTCAAATGTCTCTAGGGTGGACAAGCAGCAACAAATTAGTTTGAAATGTTAATTGCTGCTTGTATTCTTGGAAGTGCATAAAATAATTTCCCTTGGAAAAAAGAAAAGTTTGAAGTAGTTGCTATTTTAAAGCCAAGTTGTGCCAAAAACAACACCACTAAAATCATGGGGAAAAAAAATAATTGGTCACTATTGTGAGTTAAACTCAGCCTATGGCTGCTTAGAACAGTTACTGTGAAATAGTGTGAGAATTGTGTGCTTGAAAACTTCTCTATTTTTGCAGCTACATCCCTTGTGAGTCCCTTCATCCGTTGTGATTAATACGGAGGAAGGTGAGGAAAGAAAGGTGTGAGAACAAAGAAGGAAAGGAACAGAAATAGCAAAAATGACTAACTTAATTTTCAGACTGAAGAGAAAGCACAGAAAAACCCGAATGGTGAGAGTGAGTTGTATACAGGTTGTCTCTGCAGCTTGCTCTTCTGCCAGCAGTGCAGGCTGTAGCTGTGGTGTGTTTGCATGTTTTGGAATTGATTTTTGAGCAGCAGATGAATTTGCTGCTCTAATACTATTTACAGGAGTGAGAATGCTGTGGAACCATTGGATTAGCTTGTCTGCCTGTGGCTTTCTGCTCAGCCATAGCTAATATAAGCCTAATGAAAATTTTGAAGGTCTGTTTCACCCCTGGTGTATTTTATTCCCTAAATTCTAGTTCCACTAGGTTTGCACATGAATATGATGGCCTTGAGGCACTGCACACCCCAGGCGTGGGGGCTGGTGGGAGGAGGGCAAGCTTGCTTTTCCTACATGAGTTTTCACAAGATTTCCCCCTGGAAAACCAAGGAGGA
Source organism: Notiomystis cincta (assembly GCA_013398075.1). Classification (NCBI taxonomy): domain Eukaryota; kingdom Metazoa; phylum Chordata; class Aves; order Passeriformes; family Notiomystidae; genus Notiomystis; species Notiomystis cincta. Next base: position 18,132 of record VZRX01010801.1, read on the forward strand.
AAACCCCTAGTGGGGTGAAGTTTTCCTTTGGTAAAAGACTCCTTTGTGTGCCAGGTTTCTTTATTCCAGTATTTCATCAGAGCTATTATCTGCTGATTAGTTGTACTTGCCTTGTGAAATAAGACACTCCCACATGATGCAGTTTGACCTGATATCCCCATTCCTGATGCTCATTTCTGGTACATGTTTGAAGTTACTTGATTATTCCATTTCTTCCTAAGGTTAAGCTAGGAACCAACTTTTAATAGTTTTTCTGTTCCTGAATGACAAACATTTCCTATGAGGGGGATGCAGCTGGTTACAGTGCGGATTTGTTGTTCTTTAAGATGATGCAGTTCCAAGCCTGGAAAATTTGAGGTCAAATTTTAGGTCTAAATAAATGCAAACTACTGAAAATCTTCATATCATTACCCTCTGGATTGTTGCCTTGGGAATCTAACACCAGTGTGGGGGGAAAAAACAATGTTAACTTTCCTTGATCCTGCGTAGAATTGAATACTGCTGATAATTCCATCTTCAGAGATGGAATGTACCATGCACATGGAAATGTGTTGTTGTTTAAAATAAACGAGAGGGGAATAAACCCACTGATTAATTACAGTGGTTGAGTTTTGAGAGGATGTTTATGCTTTTCAGCTTGCTGGAGATAGGATCCAGCTACTGTGGCCTTGTCTGTGCAATGGCACAGAGAGCAAGCAGCAGGCATTTCACTACCTCTTCATAGAATGCCAGTGGCTTTGTGTGTATGTGTTCCCTCTAATCTGTTTTCTTTTGTCATAACAGATTTTTAGAATTGCATGTATTTCTCCAAAATTGTTATGAGGAAGCCCGTCTGTTTGGAGGCTTCCAAATTAATCTACCGTGTTTGTAATTAAACAGAGCAGGAATGTGTTCAGGTTTCAGTGGCGCTTCAGACGGATGTGATTTAACTAAACTAATGAAGGCACATCAGACAAGACAAATTCCAGACTGTTTGTGCCTTGACCAACCATCTGTGCACATACCTCCAGGTACTGCTCATGTCTCAAGAGGCTTTTCTACATGAACAATTATTACCACTCCTCTTTGAATTAGAGTGGCAAGCCATGGCAGGAGTCTCTTGAAAGCAGCTATATTTACCACTCTGCTTTTCAGTGAAAATATAATTGTTATGTATGTTTTAATTAATCCTGGATTTCAACATGCCCTGTACAAAGTACAGTGGGCAGTCAGGGCAGTGTGTGAGTTCTCTCATCTCTTGCACACAAACATCAGCATCAGCAGGAATGTGCAGAAGGAGAACTCCTCATTCAGAGCCTTCCTACTGGGTTGTAGATGTATTTTAAATTCTTAATGTCTGAGAATGAGTGTGTACAAATAAGACTATGTATACATATTCTCCTTGTGCATCCTGGCAGGTTTTTTCCTAGCTATTTTCCTTTCTTATTCAAAAGATTATTCAAAATTACTCTGGAAAACCACCCATTTCTTCAACTATATAATAACCAGCAGTAACATGATTTGACATGCCAGACTTTGATAGGGTTCTTCAATTGCACATATAACGTCCTGAAAAATAACAAATAATTTCAGGACTATTTCTCTTTATGGAAGAAGAATAAGATATGCTGCAGGTAATTGCTTCTGTGAATACTAAATGACTTTTTTTAAAAAAATTCTCATTGTATTTTACCGTATATCTTTTCCAAAGCGAGTTTTCTCCCAGAAATACTTGAGTATTCCCTGTTTTCAGGGCCTGTGTTTCTAAAGATGTGTTTGACCTCTCAGTATGCGAGGTGGGATTCCCTCTGACATTGAACCTATGATTCCTCATATATTTTTTAAGCATGGCAAAGCCCTTTCAAGCAGCTCCTCCTTCCTCTTGTCCTGGTTATAACAACACAAGTGTTTGAGGCTTGGTGCAGTGGATGGGGAAAACTCCCTGTGTGCAAATCAGCTGTGCAGGAGGGTTTGGGCTGGCCATGCTGTTAGGATGTGGTTTGGAGGATGCAGATCAGACATCACAAATCCTGTCCTTTCTGGGTCATAGAACTGCCAATTTCTGAACATCCTCACTGCAGAACCTGCTCTGGCTGGGGGGAGAAGCAGTTGCCTTGTAAGTGACTGCTGGTCAGTGGGCCAGGTATCAGCAGACTTTGGCTTTTGATAGCACCTGAACTGGCTTTGCCCATGGTTCTGAAGTACTAAGGAGGCTCCTGCTGGGCTGGATTATTTCTCTGGCCAGTGCAACAGGCTCTTTGCATGATGAGATCACCCAGCCCATAGAGCTGGTAGAAGAGGGGCTCCTGTACATGAATTAAAGTAGTGGTGGCAGAAAGGAGTCTCTTAGACTGTGTAACCCTGTGTGTGTACCAGCCCTCTGTGAGCTTCATCATGGTGAACTGGTAAGGTGGGTTTTTTTTAGGCTGGAAAGAGAAAATTCTTCCACTTTAAGTTTATACTATGCACATTTCAACTATTTTCCCCATCAAGGTTAGGATTGAAGGCAGGGTAGCTACTTTTTACCATATTCTCTTCAGGCAGAATACCCCTAAATATGCACTGCAGGAGGAAAATATGTGTTTAGCACTGAATTTTAGTTGTATGTTAAATAAACCAGGGTATGTGGCTCTATTTAGTATTGAAAACTCTCCGTCCTTGTAGTACAACTTCTGTAATTCCAGATGATTGTGATAAAAAAGCAGAACACTTTGTTCAGGAGCTTTTAATGGTCTGCTGCAGGGAAATAAAAATCAAGTCTTTGCAAAGAGCAGTCACAGGACTCAATATTCACAACTCCTCTTGCTTCTGCCAGGTTCTCTGCATTTGTCTGCCATAGCTGGAAGAGGTTCTTTGGCTTTGTAAAAGACAGAAGGTAGGAAGAAAATCACAGAAAGAAAAATGTGTTCTTGGCTTCCAGCCCCATAAATAGCATGGGTGAAACCTTCTAGGAAAAGTAGAATTGGGTATCTTGATGTGGTTCACACTGCTTTTGGAATTTCAGGGAAACTGACGTAACCTGTTGGGTCATGTTGTTTGACCATACATGGACATTGGGTTTAGATAGTTATGCTTTCTTCTTCTGTGTGTTTTAATTTTCTCTCTAGTGCCATGTGCAACTAATTTACGTATTACTAATTCACATATTGAATTAATTTAAGGAAATGGAGTCATCTCAGGGATCAGTAGAAGGCTGCAGTACTGAATTGAAAATCAAGCTTGCAACAGTAACTTGCAGACATCAAAGGATTTGGAAGTTTTGTTTGGGGACAGAGGCTGAGGACTTGGATGGTTATTTCTTCCTTGCTCTACAGCAAAGTGGAAAGCTGTGATTTCCATATTCCTGGAGGAAGCTAGACAGGGAGATGCAGCCTCTCACTCCATGTTGGCGTTGTTGTGACCTGTCCCAGCCAAACCTAGGGAATGTAGACGCACAGGAAATATCTTTTTAAAATTTAAATATAGTCAGCTTTCTAGACAAAACCCCAAATTTGAGCTAGTACCTGAAAAAAAAGCTGTGGGTTAGTATTTGGCAGTTCATATTTTAGCTAAGGAAGAATTCTCATATCCTGGAATGTGACCTGGCTCTTTGAGTCCTGTCTGGTGTTTTCTTTCATCGATGTTCCCAATTTGCAGGAAAAAGAAACTGCTTGTGTTCAGACCTCACCTTCTTTGTATTAATCAGCTCTGCATCCCCTGAGGGAGGAGGAACACCAGGCTTTAGGAGGGGTGTGAAAGCGCTGCTGATAAATCTGTTTTAAGTAGGATGGATGAACAAATAAGCTCCAGAAGTTTGGGAGGCCTGTTTCCAAAGGGTTTGGCTTTGCAGGGAAGTCTGCCAGTCTCATGATAGATGTCTCCACTCTGCCCAGAGTGCATCTTTGTGAGATACTGCAAAAAACTTCCTGCCAATGGCTGTGCCTTGAAGCCAGTACTGCTGGTGGTATCATCTCTGGTGGGACTGTACCAGACCTGACAGACAGAGGAAGCCCCTTATATTTCTGTTTTCTTATTTTTTTGCTTTCTCCTTTCAAGTGAGGCAAGAGTAGACATGGCTGTAGTGACAAACCATTAATAAAGCAAGAGGAATGTTGCTGCAACACTTTAAATAATGACACGTAGCAAATAAATGTCAACATACTCATTGTTGTGCCTGGAATGGATATGTTACTAGGAAAATATGTTGCTTCAAGCTACAGTATGGGCTTTTTTCATCAAGAAAATAATATCAGTGTGATGCTTAAACTGTTAAAGCTCAGCTTTCCAATTCAGACTGGATGAACATGTCATTTGTTTGAGGATTGGGGTTTTGTTTTATATGGGTTTAAAATAGTTTCTATGAACATTTTACTCTTTAAAAATAAACTTTAAATGTGAATATATACATTTTCACACACAACAACTATAGATGGATAAATAACTTCATGTATAGCCAGAGTAGCTGAAAGTTCAACTGACTAGTGATTAAATCAGTCCACTTCCATTGAAAGCTGCTCATTCATGTGCTCTCTGGTGTTGAGTATTGGGTTCTTTTAGTCCTTTTCTTAATCCCAAGCAGTTAAGAAATGGTTCAAAACCTGACATGTTCTGTCCTTCCTTGTTAAACAGACAGAACCCCCAAAAACTGAGTGCTGCCCATTCCTTCTGCTCCACCCCTGAATCCCAGCCTATGAATATTGTTGTTGGACTTGAGTCTTTCAAGAAATTGAAACCTGAGACAGTGAAGTAATAAAAGGCAAAAGCTTTAGGAAGAGTCTCCAAAACCTTAGGAGAAAATGCACTGGGGCAAAGTTTCTGGTCTCTTGGATGTATTTCTGTAGCCTATGTCACCATTGGGTTGGAGTGACTTGGTCAGAGAGGCTTTTGGGTTCTGGATCAGAGACCCTGTGAGCTGTAGGGCTGTGCAGAGAATGTCCTCATTCCTCACCTCAAGGGTGTATGAACTGCAGGGCAGATTATTCAGGATATGGCAGCAGTAGGACTAAAACACTTCTGAGCTCTGGGACAAAGCATTGATGCAGGCAGGAAATGGGACTTGAAACCCAACTGTGGCTGTACCATCCTGACAACAGCTCTATCTCAGGCTTCTGGAGAACTTCTGTCCTGTAACTGAGTCTGGGGTAAAAGGAGGGGTTTAATTTAAAGGTGGATGAAAATACATTGCCTCTGTATCTCGGTGAAGTGATGATCAGGAAAGTGGTGTTTTCACACAGATGAGAACAGTGGAAAGAGCTGTGAGACTTGTGCTAAATTAGGTACTGAGTTAAATTAAAATGCTGGTCTTGAGCTGTATGGCTGGAGGTCACAGTGCCAGGTTTGCACATCTTCTGAAAAACAAATATCCTTTCAGTCTTCTGGTTCTGTTTAGATGTGAAGGGGCCTGTTTGATGACAGTGGAAAGATAGATGTGATTCAGTCTGTGTGGGCACTGCCATCACTTCTAAATCATACAAGTGTTCTTCCTCAGGAGCTGGAGGAGCAGCTCTTGGTCAGGCTGGTATTTCTGATCGTGTGCCTGTGCCAGGTGATGGGATTGCAATGAGCTCTGAAAGAGGTTGATGAAAGTGAAGACAATGTATTTCAACTAAACTAATTATTTAGTTGTTGAAGTAAAAACAAAAAATAAAAATTAAGTCTAGCAGCACCTGGGGATATAAGATTTATATCCATGGAGCATCCATGGAATGAAATGGTCCAACCCTGGTGAGGCTGGCTCAGTCCTTCATCTCCTCTGGAGCAGATGAATTAAACCCCTGGTGTATGGCTCTCTAATTGCTCTTTGTCAGAAGTTCCTCTTTCTGTTCTCTGGTGCACTCTGATCATCCTGTGCCAGCTGAGTACCTATGCTGCCACTTAAGTCACAGCACTTTTTTTTCTAACTTGAATCTGTGACGTATATAAAATTATTCAGGAAGACTTTGGGATTCTCTGGCATGAGGAGTAGTAAGGAGACTGTTTACCACTGGGCATGTGAGGTTGCTTTGCAGTTGTTGTGCAGAAGTCTAGATAAGCTATGTGATGAGATCATCCATTTTATTCACTAGAGCTGTGTTATTGCCCCATAAACCAGCATGATGATACCCTTAACACTGAATTAAGACTTGTTTTTACAAGGCAGCTTCTCATGGTTTTACTGATGCTCACATATCACATCAGTTAGCTGTGAAGAGGGGAGGGTGTGCTGGAAGTGTTGTGTGATTTTTCACAAATCCTTAAGTGATGTCATCATTTTCTGTTGCCCTTCCTAGAACGGGGTGTTCAGAACATTGAGGATGTGCTATCCTTCCTGCTCCAGCAGAAGCCCTAATCCTTTTGGGTCATGATTAAGTGGAAGTCAGGTGTCTGCTCTTTGTGTTGTAGTGGCAGTTCACACTGTTTACAGGGCCTAGAAAGAAAATAAAAGTGTTTGGCTTTGAAGTGTGGCTATTGAGTGAAATTGCTGTAACATCTTAACCATGCAGGTGATGTACTTCCAAGAGCTGTGGCAGCCAGCAGGATGGTGATTTAATTTAAGAGCTAAACTCTCTCAAAGTGTCTCAAAACCTGCCTATTTCAGCAGTGAGGGCTGAGGTTGATAACTGGGGGAAAGAGTGGAAATCTGGCTAGTTGGTGTTTGGAATCCTTGCATGGAAATTGACTTCCCATCGAACAGTTAAAACCCCTGTTCAGAGCTTTGAGCGTCCTGTTCCAAAATCAGGGCTCCTGCTTAAGCTGCTGACTGGCAGAATGACCTTCTGAAGTACAGCAGGGATTTTGCAGGGTCTTTAACTGGTGTTTCTCTTGCAGGAAGTCTGTTGAGGAAGATTCTCCATGAATGTACGTCACAATGATGATGACCGACCAAATCCCGCTGGAGCTGCCGCCGTTGCTCAACGGGGAGGTGGCCATGATGCCCCACATCGTCAATGGAGATGGGTCACAGCAGGTCAGGAACTGGGTGCTTTAAACAAACTATTTCTGCACCAATTTAGTAATTTCAAGATGGGGAAAGGTGGTTTTCCTTGGCACTAAGGAGGGCAGAGTGTTTCCTGGGATGTAGAAATTGATCTTTATGCTGAAAAGACATTAAAAAGGATGATTGAAGTGTGCCATGAAATTGAGTGTGTTTTGTTTGCATGTGTGTTCACTGAATGAAAAATATGGAATTGATACAGGGGCTATAAATGCTGCATATCTGAGTGCTTTGCGGGTAGTCTTATGATTTACTTGTGCTCTCTCTCTTGTCCAAGCATCTTGCTAGCATTGATAGTGAGATTTTAAGACTTTAAAATTGCTGACATTGGAGAAAAATGGAAGTAGGAAAGAAATGGAGAATAGGAGTGATGTCTGCTACTCTTGGCTTACCTGAATATACTGATCCCATAAGGTCTTGTGTACTACACTGTGCTTCATTATAGGAAGCAGATGTAAATTTTGAGTGGATTTTTGAAAAAAGGCAAGTTTACAGTTGCTTTTATTTTTTTTCTGCGAGATATTTTCTAATAAGCTTGATCAGGAGTTGGTAGAATGATCCTAAGACCACAGCCATGCCTTTGTCATGATACAGCCTGGAGATTCATGCTGGTGGGTGGTAGATTCCCAGATATGTTATCTGGGGTCAAGGCCTCCCTTTGGAGAGCATCTACCCTGGCAGTATTTTTGAGTTGCTCAATTTGGCTCTCTCCCCATGTGAGGCATTTCAGCAGAGTATTGTAACGAAGGCAGAAGCAAGCTGTCCTTCTTGAATCAATACAAAAGGTCATTCTGTTACTTCTCCTTCCCTGGATCATTTGTTCCTCCTTCCAAACTGTGTTTTGAACTAGACCAGCCTCAAGAGGAAGAATGATTTCTGCTTTCCTCATGAGCTTCTACATCTGTTTGGTTATCTGGATTCTCATTATGATGTAGATTTCCATTGTTGTGATTCGGGTTTGCTTTTTTTAAAATAATTTTTGTGAAGTGTGCTTTGACTTGAAAAAATAGAAAAGAATGCTTTCAGTGGCTGTATTTTTACCAAGTCCAATATTAGCACACTTAGGTGAAGGAACAATCTTATTCATACTGGAAAGGGTAATTGTTCTTTAAGTACACACTTTCCTCCTTGCTGGAAACCACTTATCAGGTCAGACTGTCCTGTCAGTGGGTCCTCCTGTATTACAGAAAGAATAAGGGAATTGTTTTGAGACCTCCTTTGAGATGGTGCTCTAAGCCCAGTCTTTCAATTTCCCCATCTTTGATGTTTCACCAGCCTGGCTTGGCAGATGCCTCTGTTGCCTTTAAAGTAGTTTCTCAGCTAATGTATTGCATTAAAAAGAAGTGCAGGTGCCCTGGAAGCACATTGCTGCTTGCTTTTGCTGTGTTACCTAAGCACGACTCAGTAGAGTTCTGGGCAGGGTCCCTCTCTGTGTGTTTGCTGGATGATGTTTTTGGTCTCATCTCCTTATCTCTTGAAGTACCTGTAACTGAAATACCAGTTTTCCAAGAGACTTTTTTGGCCTCTAGTCCGGATGTGCCCTCATCTGTTGCAGAGCTTAACTACCTTTATGTTTTTTCATTTTCATCCTATTCCTGAAGCTTTAGGTGACATCTTTGCTTTTTAAAAGTACAATTCTAAAATGGAATGAAATTGGAATAAATGCTTTGTTTGATCTTTGCAAATGAAGTATGTTAATTGCTCTTAACATGGTTTGTTGTAATGCAGAAACAAATGTTAAGTGTTTGTTGAAAGAGATTTATTTTAGTTCCTTGTAAGGTGGGAAGAGCCTTCAGGATGGATTCACATAGGAATGACTTCCTTAAGAAAGATGGTTTATATGACTCCATAAATAGGTTCTAGGTTTAGGAGGATGTGTGCTGCTGCAGGGTGTAATTACAGTCTGCATTAGAAGCTGGTGGGGAGGAAGCATCGTGGCAGAGCTGGTGGGAGATGAGGAGTGTGGAGATTTCCAAACTGCAGGGTGGCAGGTCAGTGCCTCGTGCTTTGGGGCTGACAGAATGGAGCTTCTGATGGGATGCTCTGGGCACACTGGCTGTTGTTGTTGTGTGTTACTGGATTTGTGAAGCCTCAGCTGTGCCAGCAGCACAGAGCTGCATTAGGAGCTGTGCCTGGAAATGCTGAGCTCCAGGGAAAAGCCTTTCCTCAAAAGACCTGTTCCTACACACGTAGGATAAAGCAGACTGGGGCTGGTGGGACACCTTGGCCTTGCCAGCAGCCAGCTGGAGAGTGATGCAAAAGGCAGATCTGCCAGTGAACAGCCCTGCAGTGTAAGGCACTTGCATGGGAACATTCACTTGCTTTATCTTCCTGAGAGTAAGAGCTGCAGAGCTGTGCAGGGTAGGGTGAGGAATGTCTCTGCCTGCTTGACAGTAATCCCTCTCCTCCAGACTGCCCAAAATGGCATTTCTAGCACTGACTTTTTTTTCTTTTCAATTTCCCACACTTTTTTTCCACTACTGCTGACTGTGTTTAATGCTTTCATCTTGCTTCCAGAGCTGTTTCTGCTTCTAATCCACTTGTAACTCCTTAGGGGATTCAGGGAGCAATAATTAACCTTTTGGTCCAAGAATTTCAATGGTTTCCTGTAGGTACTCCACTGCAAGCTCTAAAAATCTTGGAGTATTAAGTGGAGGGGCAGCTAGCTACAGCACATCTGTATGGAATGTTGGGCTTATTAGTTTGGTAAGTTTTATTTCAGCTTGGTTCACTCATTGCACCTGCAGAGGTGCAGCAGGTTTTCTGCTTGCCTGCTCTTTGTAAAGCTTTGTTTACCAACCCTATGGTTTCACCATTTGACTTTAAGCTTAGGCACTGCACACAGTGCTGTGTGTGCTTGTTCTTGTCTTTTAGGGTCACAGGCTTTAAATAGGGGAGACAAGAGTACAGCTGAATGAGGAACAAGATTTGGTACTTAACTGTAGCACAAGTCTGTGCACCTTGCAAGCAACTGAAAGCACTTAGCTGGGTTTTATACTGAACCACAGCATCTGAGCAGAGTGAGTGAACTTGGTGCCAAAATTTAGTTACTTCTTCATGGTTTCTCAATTTAGTAATTTATTTTATTTTTACTGCTGCTTTGGTGTGTGTGTTTTAAGGTTTGATAAATTAGGAGGTTCGGGATCTACCACTTGTGGGTTTTGCTGTAAAGAGCACTAGTGGTAAAATGACTGAATTGGTTTGTGCCTTTATTAATTCCTCTATTTTTTTGTCCAGTAAAAAAAAAGTTAAGCCCAGACACTATTTTTGGAGTATTCATTTTAAAAAGTCAGCTTTAATTGTTTAAGATGTAGCATGTCCCCTGATTTTTCTTACTGAAAAGAGGCTGAAAATGTTTAGTCTTCCTGCTCTATTTGACTGAGGGATGTGTTCCTGAGAAGAGTATTGCACACAGAATGGTTCCCTGGCCCTTCAGTGGGATGCACCTGGAAATTCACTGGGATCTGGGGCACAGTCTTTTAAAGTAGATAACAGAATGGACACAAGTGATTGTTTTGTTTCTTCATGTTTTGCTGTTTTTCTTTTCCCAAAAGATGCAATGCATCCCATTAGTTATGTGCTGTAGAAATTGACTGCAGTAAATTTCAATGGTTTAAAGCATTCCTGAGGAACCTGTGGCTGGATCCCAGGTGGTGCCTATGATGCTGTGCTCCCCAGCTGTATGAAGCATGATACATCTCCTGGAAGGGAAAATTCACCACGCTGGAAACTGTTTAATGCAAGGTTTTAATAAGCCTGAGCCTGCTCTCATAAAAGGGAAATAGTCCAAGTGAGCTCTGGGACTGTGTTGCACCACGTGGATCCAGGTGAACATCATCCTGCTCATGCTGTGAGAGGCCACAGAGCAGCTGGGGGATGATGGCCTGCCTTGAGTGTGAAATTCCTTCTGTGGGCTTAAACTCTTGCGTAAGTAAACCAGTAGTACACACAAGAGATAAGAGTGTATGCCCTTGGTCCTTATCAGGTGGCATTTCTGCCTTTGTATGAGGGTGTTCCCCCACAGTACATATAGTTTTATATCACAGAATTGTTTGGATTGGAAGGGACATTAAAGTCCATCTCTTCCCACCCCCTGCCAAGGCAGGGACACCTTCCACTGTCCCAGATTGCTCCAAGCCCTGTCCTTGGACACTTCGAAGGACGGGGCAGCCACAGCTTCTCTGGGCCACCTGTGCCAGGGCCCCTCCCCACTCTCACACTAAGGAAATTTTCCTACTATCCATTGCAAAACTTCCCTGAGTCAGTTTATTTATATCTGAGCCTGAGCTTATGCCTGCATTATCTTTGTGGGCACTTCTTTAGTCTCTTCCTCTGCTTGCCTTGGCCACGAGTTGGATAATGGGAACAAGGGAGGCACAAGTGACACGTGCTTGGCTTGTCATGAAAACTTAGTCTGGACACACTCTGTGGGATTATAAATATTTATAGTAGCTATGCAACTTAGTAACATTCATCACTCAACAAACATGACTTTTCAATGAAATGGAATGACATTCTTAAATGCAAAGTAAATGCAAAAAGAGCATTATGGAGATAACAAGCTTTCTCCAAGGATGCAGCAGGTAAGCCTGGGCTTCTGCAGTGAGTGGATTAAAGTGCTAAATTCAACATCCCAGTACATTTTAGGGAAAAGAAAAAGCCTTTGGGGTTGTGCTGCTGAAGCCCTGCTCCCAGCTGTCACGTGCTGCAGCTTTTTGGATGGGAGGAAATTGGGCTGGAGTGGCTGTGGACACCAGACCCCACCCTCGAGATGCTGCCAGCAGCAGTGAGGGCTCCAAGTGACCTTTGAAGTTCTGCTCCTCTGTTGCCATCTCATAATTGTGTATACTCAGGATGATGAGTATTGGAAGAGGCTTAGCACAATTAAAAATCTGGGTTTGTTTTCATTAAAATGGAGACGTTATCTTTACACTTTTTTATTGCTTTCCTCAGATTTTTTAATTAAAAGCTTTAGAAATGAGGCGTTCTCATGAAGATCCCTTGTGTGAAAGGAAGGAGGGAAGCTGTGTTCCAGGCTCCAGAATATGGTGTTGTTGTTTATGGGGACGTGGGGAAAAATAAATCATGGAATTAGTTTCATACACTTAGTGTGTATAAACAAAAAAAATTGCAGTGTGCCTTGACATTATTTGTCCCAGGCAACTGTGACAAGTCAGGGGTGTTGGCTGGAAGGTGCCTCATATATAACACTCAGTGTGCTGGCTTTAATTAAAGGTTGGGCTTCAGCTCTGCATCTCTTTGGTGGGTGCTGTGCAGCTGTGAGCTCTGGGGGGCTGTGTGCAGCATGGGAGGAGTGCAGAGGGGATTGGGTGCTGGGATGGATTATGGAGAACACCCCACTACCCCAGTTTTGGGAAAGGAGAGGCTGGGGCGGGGTTGGAGCCTTTGGAAGGATGGTGCCTGAGGAGCCTGGGTGCTGCTCCTGGGTCTGAGGCCACTTTGGTTCCATGTCCTCTTTGTGCCCAGCCCCTGCTGCAGTGTTGACCCACATCAGTCACACCTTGGCTATTCCTGTTTGCTCTTGATATTGCTGCCTTCCCCCAGCAACGGCTTGTAAATGTTTTCTTGGGCTCCAAAGGTGGCTGATTTGAGCATCTGTCAATAAGGAGTTATTTCCATATCTATAACATTTTAATAGAAGCTGCTCTAGATAAGTCCCAGGCTCTGCCCACAGGCTCCTGATGGGGGGACAAAGCTGTGTGCCTGCTGCTCTACAGGAAACAAATTTGTTGCTGCAACAATTTGTTTGTGTTAAAAACCCCTTGTGATTAGGCAAGGATGCTGCTGCTTCATTTTCCCCATCAAAAGCAACAGCTGTGATTGGAGAATCACCTTTTTTTAATGCAGAACCCCAAGGAATTATTTTTAAGGGAGAACTGCAGGTGTGCAAATGTGGGCACTTGTGATGGACTCCTGGGACAGGAATTTGTAAATCTTCTGGTAACTCTGGGGTAGGCATGTGCCTTGTGTGGGAAGAGGAGTCCTCCTCTCCTGCTTTAGGGAAAAGATGGAGCTTTACATGCATCAGTCTTAGTTAGGGCCTGGATTTTGAGGAGCTGGACCAAGATCCTCCAAAGGTGTGCAAGGGCTTCTGGTTTATGTTAATCAGATTTGTTAGCAAATAACCAGCTTTAGGGCTGTTGGTTCAGACACATAATGCAAATGAGCTGATGAAATATTTCTATGATTCTTGGCCTCTTTTTGTTCTGGTTTCTCGTTTGTTGGCTGGTTTTGGATTTTTTCCTTAGGCTGGATGACATCGTTGTGCTCTGCTCTTCTTTTGACCTGATGGCCATGTCCTGCCATGTCCTGTGGTGGATAATTCACGCCTATTCATAGCAAAAGAGCACTTAAATGCTGTCACTTAAATGTTGATTGTTCAGAGATTAGGGATGGAATGGCTTTGTGCCTTTTATCTTTTCTGAACCATTTATTGTGCTCTGTATGCTGGATCAGATCCACCCTGATCAGTGCTCCCTGAGAAATGATTGTTGCAGACAACATAATGGCTTTCATATGTCATTTTCTGATTTCCAGCTTGTGCTTTAAAAATGTTGGTGGAATAATGGGTTTCTGTAGGATTACTGTAATTCAAAAGGTCATCTAGGTAATAATTATCTTATGCATTTGGCTTAAGGAATTCAGAAACACAACATGAATTCAAATTCTCTCTTTACAGATTGAATGATTAAATTCTGCATGCAAAAGTCCCGGAATATCAAGACTAGACCTAAATTTAGAGAAAGCTTTCACAAAAAAACATAGATTAATCTTGGTACAAATTGAAAATTTAATTTATATCTTGGTTGAACTTCTGACAATGCACAGTTAGCAAAAGTGTGTTTAAAATACTTTAGTAAAAGTTGCATAAGCAGCAAGGTGGGATAAATGGTCTGTAGTTCCCAGTGAAACTGTCCATTAAAGAAAGAATTCTAAATCATAAGTTTTAAACCCACTGTTTCAGACACCTGAAAATTAACAAAGATGATACAACATAGCCTGAACTGGGACATATTTTGGTGCTTCCTGATCCTTGTGTGTTCCCATCATCTGCAGAATTCAGCAATAGGAGACTGGGGTGATCGTTTTATTATTTAAAAAAAATTACATTTGTTAATAAATAGTTTATTTCTGGTTCTGTGTGCAACTGTTGAACTGTGTATGTGCTTAACTGAGATCTGTTTGTGTAACACTGAAGGATAAATTTTAAAAAATGTAATATATAAACTCCCCATGGCAAAAACCTTTCATTCTTGTGAACTCTAAATCCCATTATGGGTTGGTGCTGCCTGCTGGAGTTTGTGCTCTCTGTTCTCATGTGCCAATGGTCTGAAGATTTATGTCCTCACTACCACATTTGGCCAAGTTAAGCACACACTCAACATTTTGGTGTGGGCCTCAAAGCTGTAATTCTCACCTGTGTGCAATTCAGTTATATCTTCATTTCAGCTCTTAAAACGTAGATGAGTAGGTGGGTTTCAGACCTCTGCCTGCTCCTGGACCCACAGGTGCAGTGCCAGTCTGCTCCCTCCCAGCCTCCACACCCCTTCCAGAAAAGGCATAGCACAGCTACTGTTTTGGGGAAATTCTGATTTTTGGAGTGAAACAAACATTTCTTCATTTTTTTTTCTGCAGGTCTTTCTGGTTCAAGTTAATCCAGGTGAAACCTTTACAATAAGGGCTGAGGATGGAACCCTCCAGTGCATCCAAGGTAAGAGGAAACCCAAACATGTGGATTGAGCATTGCTTTGCTTTATGGAATACCTGTTCTGTCATCTCCAAAATTGTGATATGCAGCTCTGAAAAAGCCCTGAAGCCCCTGGGAGTGAGGAGTTGCAGACGTGGCTGCTCTCTGTATTCTAGGAGTTCAGAATATCTCAGATGAGTCATGCATTTCTTGGAAGTCCAGGAGGATTTCTCTCTCCAGTTATTTATTGGTCCCATCTTGCAGCTTCTTTGCATCTTTTCTGTGACACCCCCTCCATTTAAACAGTGGAGGAGTGGGTGGTTCTTGCTTGAAGCTCCATCCCCATGGAAATGATGAATTAATAGTTGTTTGAGATAGACGTTACAGAAGCTTCCCTGAACACCATCCAGGATTATTTGGTCTTGATGAGCAATAATAACAGCAATTTAAAGCTGCTTGTTGAGATTTATAGCCAACATGCTGTGTGGTAAGAAATTGGTCCATGTGGCAATTAACAGAGGAATAAAGCTGGCTACTCCTTTTATTTGAAATGAATGCTTTATTCTGGCTTAGTACATGAGAGATTTCCATTACAAATATAATTATGACCCCATTTATTTATAATTTTGTTCATGCTCAAAGTGGTGTTCAGACAGTGAATTTAACTGAATGCAACTTGAAACCTCCTGGTTCTGTATTCCCAGTAATTTAACATGTTTTTGCCAATGGGACTTGTTTGGTACTCATCAGCAGTCTTTCATAGAATTGATTTAGAATTTCTAGCATAAGATTGTCTCCTTTAATTTGCTGTAGCTGCAGTCTTGACTGCCAGGGCTCATGTTTATTTGTATACACCCTTTCAGTTTGGCCTGAAAATTCTTGGTATTCTTTTCAAGCTAAAGCTTCAGGTCCTTCTTTACTGTAAAATATTTTTATTGCTGAGCTACGTGCATGCTTCAAACACAGGAAAGCACCTGACTGTGTTGCTGTTGTGTTTTGTATTTTTTTACTTTTGGTAAAAGTGCTCTTACCATGTAGTTGTGCAACTTAATGTTATTAGTGATCTATTGCAGAAGATCTATGGTTATCAGCCTGCAAATATACTAAGATTTGGATTTGTGACATTTCTGGTTTTGTGCTCTGAGGTTATTATAGAAGACAGGCTTATTTGGTGTGCAGTGTTTTTGGAAATTACACACCCCCTTGCTCCACATAACTGGTTTTTGTTGGTTTTTTTTCCCTCCTGTGATAGTGTTTGGTATGTTTAAAGGTTATAGAGTATTTGGTGTGTTAAAGGTGAATGTATTCCCTGTGCATGGGGCAGCACTCAGACAATAATGATGCTTTTCCTGCTGCTCCCACATTGCACTGTGATCAGCAGGATAAGGAATAATTTCAGGACTATGTTGAAGCACCATGAAAGTCTCTTTTTGGGCAGTGCCTCTCAGCTGGTAGCTCCCTGTGGAATAGGTGATACTTGCTTTTTCCTCACTGCCACGTCCTCAGGGTTGTGACATAAGATGTGCTCGTGAATATTCAGAGTGTGAAGGACTCTTTTATTACAAATTGGGTGATTCTCCTGAGTTCAGGGAGTGAACACTCCTAATAAAAACTTGAGCTGTCAGGCTTGGTAGCACTAAATTCTTCAGGATATACGAAAGCTCTTCCCTTTGGCATGGGACTGTTCTGCAGGGACAGCTAACTTTGCTTATGTAGAATAAATTCTTTTGTTACTTTTCTGCATACAACTTCTTGAGCAGTATGAAATCTTCAGGTTGTGCTCCTGTGATTATTCCTTATTCTGGGAGTCCTGTGAGCCCCAGTTTGTGTCCAGGACCCTGTTTGGCTCCACAGCTGTGGTGTATCTGGTAATGCTGTGCTTTAGGGCACTGAGGCAAAAACAACAGAGAAAAAAATGACTTACTGAATCTTCATTTGTCTTATCAAGGTTGGAAGAAAGAAAAAACCTCTATGGAATATCCTCTTATTTCAAACACCCTGAAGTGTAATTAGCCACTAATTGAGTAATCACTGTTTTAAACCAGAAAGAACAGATGCACACTTGAATGTTTATGATGTTTTGGAGTGGTGGAAAAATCTCAAATACAAAAACTTTTTCCAGTTCCTTGGGGCTGCAGCAGTAAGGTAATCAGTGAAAACTTAAAAAATAAAAATATTCCCTTAATATAAAATTGGAATAAATATGTATTTATAACTGAGGATGCAAGGTGTTGCAGCAAGTGCTCTCTTCATTCCCGTTTTCTTTTTGCATTTAATTGGAGATGACTTATTTAAGACAATGATTTATGAGTCCTGTAGGTCATGGTGTGGGCCTGGATTAGGCAGCTCTTGGAAATTATGGTGGCTTGGAGAAGTTCTGCTGGTCAGTGGGCATGGAGAGGGTCTGTGGTTACCTTGAGAACACAGATTTAAAGAGAAAATTAATTTTAAAAACACAGTAAATCTGGTCTTTTGGAGAAATCCAGCCCTTGAGTGCACAGTCCCCACACTGAGCTGTTTAGGGAAGCATCTGAACAGTTCCAGGTGCTCTCAGCAGGAATTGTGTTGTTCAACTTCCTCAGGATTTGCCTTCTCTGTCCCATGTGATAGAAGAGATGCTGTGGTATGTGACTTCTGTAGCCTTTATAAAAACAGCCAAATAAAGGAATTAAGGAAGGGGATGCTGGGGATTAATTGAGATTAATTTTTTAATCGTTGCTAGAAGCTGAATCAGGTAGAAGCCTGTGACCTGAGGCTGCCTGTGTGGGCAGGATGCCCATGGTGCTGTTGAACACCCCAGGGCTTGCTCAGTGTTGGGATTGGCCACCTGGCCTGTGGAGTGGAAACACAAAGCACATCCTTTGTTCATCCTTTCTTCATGGCCAGTCCATGTTCCTTTTTACCCACATGACAGAGTATTGGTGTGCTTCCTTTGGGACCCGGGGATCCCAGGGGAGCCCTGCTCACCCTGTGCTGCCAAACACCACAGTGAGCTTGGGGCTCTGACTGCAAAACTGCCCCTGGGGAGGTTCAGGGGAGATTTGGGATCTTCATTCAGGATCTTAGGAAGATGGAACACTTGTATGTGCTCTATCATCAGTGGTTTAAAAGCTGCTCTTTATATAAAGTTTGACAGATATTAAATACTCCATAAATGTGTCAATGCTTTTAATACTTCATTGCCTTTTCACATATTTCCATTTAATTTGTCAAAAACGAAAGACTGGATTGTTGCTAGCTCTGCAAGAAAAGGACAAGGGCAGGGCATATCCTCAGCCATTTCTTTACTCAGCTGTTAACTGTGGCCCTTGTATTTCCTTTGTATGAAAGATTGCTTCTAGCTAGTGCTTTGTGGTAACCACAATAAATGAAATATGGAGCAGGGTGAGATCCTGGATCTGGTAACTACAGAATGGAACTGAAACAGACCCCTGAATTAAAAAAAAAAAAAAAGTTATTCTGCTTTCTGAATTTCAAAATAAATAGATCTTTTGTGAATCTGACATGTTCAGGAAACTCACCTTTCCCTAGTGACTGATTAAAGAGTAGTTTTTTTAGCCAACATCTTAAGATCTTTGGTAGGAACTTGCATTGCTGCCTGAGTTTTGTCATTTATACTTTAAAAATTCACAGTTTGAGCATAGTTTGAAGCAGTGAAGCTGGACTTGAGAATCTGTTCAGAGCTTTTCCCTCCTGGAAGGCAATAATGCCAAGCTGTCATACCCACTGTGGCAGGAATAACGTGGCCAGAATGATTATTCTGGTGCCACTTGACCTTGCTTGTCACCCACATGTTGAAAATAAATATGTGCAGAGCATGCAGGCTGCATAAAGCTTCTATCCATTGATCACACAGAATTGCCCAATTATTGCTAAATGTCCTTTTTGTTGCCATCCATCTGAATGGTCCTCAAGCTGGATCTCATCTTCTGCCACAAACCAAAGTGAATTTTCTGTGTGTCTGTAAAGCTGCAGAAAGCCTGCAACAAGGTAGAACAACAGGAAGCAGAGAAGCAGCTGATGGAGTGAAAATTGGAATTCTTGGTAAATTCTGCCTAACCTATGCTGCTGGAAGTGCTCTCTTGAAACTCACCTCTGGTCTTTGTCTTGTGTGACAGCACAAGGTTTGGAATAGTCAAGAACAAAATTTGCCATCTGCCTGGAAAGAAAACAAATATGCTAAAGGATAGAAATTCTACTTTAATTCTGGCCTTGAGCAGGGGGAATTCACCCTTGCACAGGGTGAGCAAGGCTCTGCATTAAGCTGGCTTTTGTGATTTATTCAAGGACAAGGTACAGATGTGCAGTGGCATGGAGGGGTTGTAGTTATGTTGGAGTATAAATATCTGCTTTGCAGACAAGGACCTAAATTGCTTTTGGGTGGTTACATTTTGAAATGAAAACAGGATAAAAACATAGACAGTTTACTAATACTGATATTTGTTTCAAGTGATGTTTTCAAGTGTTTTGCCATTGAGGCTGAACTTGAAGTCTTTGCTTGTTCTTATCTTGTAAAACAAAGAATGCAAGAAATAAATTTCAGCGCTGCTTTTTCTGTGGCTCTAAAAGTAAGTAACTCAAGAAAAAGACCAGAAGTATGCAAAAAATCTAGTGGTTTCTCAAATGAAAGATTTCCTGGAATTATTATTCCCTTAATTTGGTGGGTGGGTGTGGTTTGGTGTGGCAGTGCAAAGGAATGGATAATATTAAAGGCTTAACAGCTGTATATTTGTATAGGAAGAGTGTGTGTGTCAGTGAAATAAGGTTGTTAGTGTAGTCCAAGCAAACCAAACAAAGTGTGTATTTTTTTTCCCTCTATGGTATGAGGTTGGAAATGAGGAAGTGAGTCAGTTTCTTGCAGGGAAGGAAAGAGTTGAAAATAGATGGGACATAGTGTAAGCAAAGAGTGGTGCTTGTGGAGTGTTTCTGGGTGGGGACAAAGGCACCAGGATGAGAGTGGTGATGGGCACCCACAAGGAACAGCTGGGTCATGGAATCCCAGAAGGGTTTGGGTTGGAAGGGACCCTAAAGATCATCTCATTCCAACCCCCCTGCCATGGACAGGGACACCTTCCACTAGACCAGGTTCCTCCAAGCCATGGCCAGCCTGGCCTTGAACACTTTGAGGGATGGAGCAGCCACAGCTTCCCTGAGCAAACTCCTTCAGTGTCTCAGAACCTTCACAGTAAAGAATTTCTTCCTCATATCTAATGTAAACCTGCCCTGCTTTTGATTAAAGCCATTGCCCCTTCTCCTGTCACTCCATGACCTTGTCCAGAGTCCCTCTCCAGCTCTTTTTGAGCCCCTTTAGGTACTGGAAAGGGGCTCTGAGGTTTCCTCAGGGCCTTCTCCAGGCTGAAGAGCTCCACTCTCAGCCTGTTTCCATAGCAGCCTTCCTGGCCCCCCTCTGGACTCTATCCAACAGTTCCACCTTCTTTTTCTGCTGGGGACCCCAGAGTTGGATGCAGTGCTCTAGGTGAGCTCTCAGGAGAGCAGAGGGGGAGAATCACCTCCCTCAACCTGCTGATCCCACTTCTGGATGTCACATCAGAGGCTGGGGAGGAAAGGAGCCTCAGGAGACAGGACAGAAAGATCCAGGCTCAGGTAGCTGGCTGTGTTTCCAGTGCTGTGAGTTCCCCTGGTGCACCTGCTCCATCACTCTGCAGGTGCAGAGGCAGATGTTGGGTTGCTCATCCCTGGAGTGGTTTCACTCTGAGATGAAAGAACAGCAGCACCTGAACTCATGTTGCTTTGGAGAGGCTTGCAGAAGGCTGGGAATACACTTTTTATTAAAGAGTAACTGGTGGAATCTGCAGGTGGAAGGTTCTTTGGGCCCTCCAGGGCAGGGCAGGCACTGCCTGTGTGCTGGTGAGATCCAGAGGCTGGAGTCACTTTGGTTCAGTACCTGCTTCTGTCCAGAGAATCCCTGAATTACCAACATTTGGCCCTTGGTTACATTTCAAGAAACGAGTGCATGACTTTGAATACTCAAAGTCTGCTGCCAAGCACTGCATTGAGGAGAACATTAATTTGTCAAACAGGAAGAAACTTTGTCCTTTCTCACCTGTCTGATGGTAGTTGGGAACTGCACATGGTCAGGCAGGCTCCTGGGGAGAGGCTGTGGGAGCAGGGCAGGATGGACGTGCTTGGCTGTGTCAGGGGAGGGAGGGTGAAACGCAGGGTGAGCTTTGATTCTGTTTCTCCTTGTTGCTGCAAAGCTCTTTCCACCTACGTGCTGGTGGGCAGGCTGGTTACACAGCATGGAAAACTCTCCCTAGCTAATGCAGTTTCACTTCAGACTGTTTTGGTCATTAGGGCTTGGAGCAGAACAGTCTGTGTGGTGCTGGTTTACAGCCCAGCTCTTGGTATTAAATAGCTTTTGTTTACACTTTGTTTATTACGCTTTGGCTCAGTTTTTCTGTTTACCAGCAAAGGGCCCTTTTCACCCTATTAAGTTTTAAAACATAACTCTTACTCCTCATTTCCATCACCTTGCTTTGACTCCTGGTATTTGGTGTCTGGATTTAGTGTTTGATGGAAAAGCCAGGCCTGCAGTGCCCGCTGGTCTCCTTGGTATGTCAACACAAATAAGTTTTTGATTTATTAGAGTTCTTTCTATTAATGGACAAATGAGGAATTATCTGCATAAGCATCCTCCAGAGCAAAGCTGAGTTTGAGAACTCTAACTGGGAAAAATCCCATGTCAGTGTCTAACCAGCTTTTGTTGTATTGGCCAAAATTTTTTTTTTTTTTTTCAAATATATTTATATAACAGAGCCAGTGTCATCCTTTAGAGGCATTGTCACCTTCTTCTGGCTCTGCCTTTCCTGTTGGGATGTTATCCATGGTGCACTCCATAGTTTTTAAAAGGTCTCACTACAAACCCCCAGTCATTAATATTAATCATATAATCATAACAGATATTGTTATTTTATTTTCACATTGTTGCCCAACTAGAAAATACCAGAATTTGCAGAGGGACCTTTCATCCTCTGTGTTATTTCTGGTGGTTTTGGAGCCTCTCTGTATGTCAGAGAGAGGCTCTTTGCCCTTTTAGTGTTTGCCCACCTTAGAAAACTGTGGTCCTGGTGATGTATCCTTTATTCCTTTCATGTGCAATAAATAACTTCCAGGCTTTCATATCTTTGTAAACCTTGTGTTGAAATCTAAGAGAGAGCAAAGGGCTGCTAACCTGGAGTAGGTTTTTTCCCATGTTTTTGTCAGTGAGGTCACACCACCATTCTCTGTTCATCTCATGGTTTTATTTTTTTAGCACACCACAATCAAGTATAGGAAGCCATGTAAGAAGCCAAGAGTAAACAATGGGATGCTTTGTTTACTGTGTGAATAATCTTTGCTTCTCCATTTTAAATCCGATAATGCTAAGAATAATTATGGAAATTTATTTTGCATGTGTGTGATTAAATCTTGAACCAGATGCACCTGCACTTGTAGCTTTGCTGGGTTGGAATAGCTGGTTCTTTACAGTTGGTAGCTGTTATTTGTTAAAGCTCCCCTGACAGAAGACAAAAGGAAAAAGAAACTTAGCATGTAACTAAATTTTCATTTGGCTTAATCTTTCCAAATCCTAAATTGTGACTGTTTTGTAGTATACATTGAGAGAAAGGCAGAGTGATATAGCAAAGGCTGGAGATATTTTGGAAGTTCTGTGAAATGTGGGAACTGAGGATTTCTGGAGACCCTGTGTCCACCTAGGCTGGAGGGATGGCCACAGGCTCTCCTGGCCCTGCAGCCTGGTCCCTGGGGAAGCCTCTGCCCAGGCTGGGATGGAGCTGGCAGCCAGTGCTGTGTCCTGCTGACGTGGCCTCTGGGCACAGGAGCTCTGCTGGAGGGGAAGGGCAGGGGCTGAGCCATCAGCAGGATGAGAAAGAAATTAAGACTTGAACCCTTCTGGTTTGTACATATGGAAAAACCAATCACTCTGCTTCCCAGCAGAGCAGCACCCAGATGAGCAGCAAAGCAGTTCTTGAAGCTTGTCCTTTGCTGAAATGAAGATATTTTTGTGTATTGTTTTGGAATGCCTAAGGATCTGCTGCTGGGAAATGCGTTGATGTCTAGAATTAGGACAGCAGACTTTAAAGACAAATGTTAGAACATACAGTCTAGGCTATAATTTCAGACCTTTTTGGGGTTTGTAAATATGCAGGACTTGTATTTGGGGTTTGTGTCTGTTCTTATTTTACTTGTGTGACTGTATATATGTGTATATCTGACAGAATCAGGAATCGTGGTACATCCAAGGGCCCCTTGGAAGGCTGTCTTCTACCAGCATAATATCAATTTTTAAGTTTCCCAGTATCTGTGGATCTCTCCCCAAAACACAGGGAAGCTCTGTGAGTGTATGAGTGTCTGCAGGAATGCTGGAGTTGTGTCAGCCCTGCTCAAATGCAGATAATCCTCCTAGTGTGGACCCAGTGCATTCCACTCAATGGTGGCAGGATTTTAAGGTCCAAGATCCACATTTTGACTCAGGCTACAGACATTGCAAACCCATTAGTCAGTGCTTTTAGTCTTTTTTACAGTGTATTAGTGCAGCTATAGTTCTGAATTAGTAAGGCAGTTGTAGTCAGTTTTCTTAATCTGAAGTAATTATATTTGTTGGCCAGAAGAATCATGAAATTATTCCATTATCCTTATTAAATTCCTTTACTCCTCATCACAGGCAAATATTTAGTTTCCCATGCTTTTTGTTCTTTACTGTCTGTGATTCTGGTTCATGTTTGTTGTTCATGTAGGAGATGTGGATTAGGGATGGGGATGAAGCACATTGTGACTTTGAATCTTTGCAGGGCTTTTACTATTATGCTTCTTATTTTGTTTTGAAACAAATTTCAACTTGGGTAAGTAATAATAATGAATTGAAATTAAATGGTAAAGAATGTAAATTGGGTTGTTGCTAAATTTTAAACTGTACTTATTCCCACAATAAAAACCATCACGTAGCGGCTGCTGAAAGCTGTATTGAATCAGCTGTTGGTTCTGCTCTTATCAGGTTTCTGGGGCTGGGTAACTTTCACTCTCTGCCAGTCTAACTCTTTCTATATTTAGATACAATTTGTGTGATCATATCTGTAAGAGCCTTGTTTGTTCCTTCTGTGCCAGTGTTTTCTTGTGGTCACTGCCATGGGGTGGATTCTGTGCCTGTGACATCAACAGCTCATTTTCTGTGTCATGAATATTTTTGTTAATAGAGGTTTGAAGAATGGGTGATACTAACAGAAATAAGTTGCTGAGTCAGCTTTGTAATGAAAACATCACTGGATTCAAAACAAAAAGGGAAGGGAAAAGCCCACTCAACCACATTATCCAGTGTGAAATTGCATAACTGTGGACAACCTCAAAGTGTGTAGACTGCCATCCAGTTTTATCAGTAATAGTTGTTTAACAGTAAATCTAGAACCTGACTTAATATTCCAAATTACTTAGGACAAATATCCTAGAAACAAGTAAACCTACACTGTGATTTACTCATTTAAACACCACGAGACTTAATTTTGATTTTTCCTTTCTTTGTGGGTCAGCAAGCTTGAAATACCAAAAAATCAAGCTACCCTTGGAGATAAGTGGGTGTTTTGTTTGTTGTTGTTTTTTTTTTTCAAATGTTCAACAAAAGACCAAGTTCTGTCATAATTTGTGTAATTTAATTTTTATTAATGTACCCCATGAGTTATAATGTAAAGCTGTAGGGTTCTGCACATGCTTTGTTTATAAGCTGGGTTTGATTACTGCTTATGACTTTTTGCCTTCCTGATTATATTTTTAACAAGAGTTTTGATGGTGTGTTTTGTGACTTTTTTTTTCTTTGCTCCTGTGTTTTTCTGAGTTTATTCCTCTTGTTTCTCCTGGGAATGAGGTGGGGGAACATTTGAGTGTAGAGGGGTTGTCACAAGCAGTGCCTTCCTCTCTGTGTCACTGTAATTTTCTGTCTATAAACCCCTTGTAGGAGATCTTAAAAAATATTTGGTAGCACAGAACCAGGTTAACTCAGTGTGTATGGGAAGGATTGCAAATCACCCATCAGCAAGGTTTATTTTTGCAATAAGGCAAGTGCAGGGCTCGTGACCCTGCAGGTTTGGAAGAAAGAACCTGTGCAGAAACCCTGGTGTAAAGGCTTTGTTAGCAATGTTCTAATTAAGTTATGGGAGGGCTTTGGTAGTGCCAGTGCTGGCCAAGCAAGAGCTTGCAATTTTTTTTTTTTGGCTCAAAATACTTGGATTTTTCTTTTTTTGACCATACAGCTTTCAAGCAGAGCTTTATAAGAGACCATTTAGTCCACAACTATCTGTGTACTATTTATCCACGCTTTACCTTTGAAGTGATGCTCACGTTAAGTGAGCCTACACTGCGTTATTTATAAAAATCCAGCCCAAAATTCCTAGAAGCTCACAGAGTTTGGGTTACCCTGCCTGCTGCTGCCAGGGGTGAGGCTCTCCAAATGCCATCCCGGCGAGGTCACTCCAGATGACCTCGGAGTAACGTGATAAAAGACTATTTTTGTCTCAGCAGACGATATTATCTCACCATAACATTTTTGAACATTTCTGGCTGGATTGTTCTGAATGTTGGAGCTGTGCCTGGAGAGGGGACCGAAACACAATGCCTGCCATTCTCAATTGTGTGAGCACTTGGGTTTGATGATGGGGCTGTGGTGAGTAGGGAGGGAGTGGGACATCAATTAGGCCCCTCCAGTCCAGTTCCCAGCACCTGTAGCCTCAAGACTTAGACTAGCTCAAATATGTTTAATTTCTAAACCAAGTATTTGTGTATGAATGAATGTGTATGTGTATCTCTATGTATATATGTTTGTATATTTCTGTGTAAAATAGGTATCTGTGTACACCTGTATAAAGATAAATACATATATTCAAATATATATAGATACTTTTATTATAGATAGTCATTTTATCACCTTAAGATGGTTACTCAGCTCTCCAAACCAATTCCAGCTCTCTTCTGGGTGGAAGTTTTTCCAATCCTTGGTGCAAGCATGGAAATGGCAAGCAAGTGCCATTGGGTGATTTGCCCACAGGATTTTCACTGAGGCTTCATTAAGGTTACTTAAGTCAGCAGTAATTTGCCTCCCTTGAGGGAAAATTCTGATATTTGGAATGTTTATCAGTCATCTGCAAAACGGAATGAACATAATTGGTGGCTAATTGTTTGCAAGAACTGTGAAATACAATTACGAAGAGTTAAGCTGAAACCAATTGTGTTTATGAAATCTAGCATAAGAAATACTATATTAATCCTGCCTCAATACCAGGAAACGCAATTAGTGTAATTAAGACTATCATATTGTAATTTTCTTGGCGACTCGATGCCTTGGCAGCCGCTTTGCCCTGGCGGGGCTGGAGCGGGGAGCGCCGACCGGGCTCGGTTTGCCCGTCCTGGGGAGCGCTGAACGGGCTCGGTTTGTCCGTCCTGGGGAGCGCTGAACGGGCTCGGTTTGCCCGTCCTGGGCAGCGCCGACCGGGCTCGGTTTGTCCGTCCCGGGGAGCGCTGAACGGGGTCGGTTTGCCCGTCCCGGGGAGCGCCGACCGGGCTCGGTTTGCCCGTCCTGGGACGCGGGGATGCGGCTGCTGCCGGCTGGGAAAAGCGCTCCAGCTCCTGCCCTGGGCTGCGGGCACCGGGCTGTTCCGCGGGCTGCAGCTGCATCCCCGGCCGCCAAGGTTTGGGATGCTCCCTGGGGCTCCTCCCGCTGGAATTTCACCCGAGGCGCTCCTCGGGCTGTGTTTTGTGCCAGTCCTGCCCTGGCAGCTCCTGAGCCACCCTGGGGATC
This sequence comes from Notiomystis cincta, assembly GCA_013398075.1. Lineage (NCBI taxonomy): Eukaryota > Metazoa > Chordata > Aves > Passeriformes > Notiomystidae > Notiomystis > Notiomystis cincta. The sequence continues at coordinate 44,571 of VZRX01010801.1, forward strand.
CTGAGCCCTGTGTAGGAGGGGACAGTGCAGGAGTGAGAGGCTGCAATTAGGGCAGAGGAACGGAGAGATGAGAATTGCAGTTAGGCTCTCTTAGCATTGCATGCTATATCATGAGAAGCACATAAATAAATAGCTTTGTCTCTTTGTATTTCAGTTGTGTTTAACTTGGTCTTAGGAGCAGCAATCAGAGATCTCCACGCTGGTAGCCATGTGGACCATCACTCTTAAATCAGCCTGAATATACATTGCTGATGGATTTGTTGTAGAATGTGCCCAGGTCAGGAAAAAATTAGTATGGTAACATAGTTGTTATTGTAGCAGTTTGTCTGTCACTGCTGTGAATGCACGTAATTAAGGGATAATCAGCATAATGCCTACTTTGAGCTCCTCTTAATGGTTTAATTGCTTCTCTGAGTTAAATAAACACTTTATGCTTATTTTACAAATTTTTCCCTGGGGAGCTTGTCACATGGAAGTGTACGTGCATGTATTTATTTTTCAAACATGAAAAATAATCAGTTATTTAATTAAGCTTCTCCTGAAGTTCTCTTTTGGGATAGTCTGTGTTCTTATGAGCTACTCTGATAACTAATGTGCCAGAATAGGCTGGGTAAGAGAGGTAATGAGTTTGTCAGTGGGAAAATGAATGTGCATCATGTTCATGGTATTATTCCAGAGTCATCTGTGTGCCCATCCTCTGTGGACAGAAGTGCCTGGGTGCATTTTTCTGTACTTTGTGAAATGCTTTAACAGTTTCAAGTGGCTGTGATGGCTGCAGAGGATGACTGAGGACTGTCCCCAGGTAACGTGAGGCTCTGGGTAACAACTGGTTTGAGGCTGAACATTTGCAGATGTAAGGTCTCACTAGAGATTTCTCCAGGCTAAACAAGAAACTATCTAATTGTTGTGATCCTTTCTTTCTATTCCTTTTAATTCTGTGCATTTGTCTTTTAAAAGACATTTTATTTCACTGCATACCACATGTATCACATGTCCATTGGAACTGCCTGGAGTCTGCAGAAGATTTTACCTGGCTCTCCCTTCTGCTGTGTAAAAGTCTTCATGTCTTTGTAAAAAATCACCTACTCCCTAATACTTATATGGGATATTCAGTATCTTATTTTATTACCTGCATTTCTAGATGCTGTCTGCTCAGCCAGGGCGCAGCTCACTTTGAGTATAATTGGAATTTGCTCCTTGCTAAAGGCCAGAGCAGTGTGCAGCCTGGCTAGCAGGCTCCTCGGTGAGCTGGTGACCTTGTTACCTTGTTCAACAATGACATTATTTAGCTCAGGAACTGAATGTTTTCCTGGTAAGTTTCTCAGCCAAGGAGTCTTGGTTTACAAAATGCTTATGGGTACAGTGCAATGACTACATAAAGGTCTTCTTCCTTCATACAGAGGAATTTAATATGTTTCCTTGAAATGGTTAAAGCTGCCGAGTTAATTAATACACTGAGTTAGATGGTGTTTAAACAATGCCGTGGTCACTGTCTTGTCACCTCCCTGGGTAGTGCAGGTGTAGCTGTGGTCCCTGCTCCAGGATGGTGTAAATAGCACATGGATCAGCCAACCTCACCCTATTTTGAAGCCAGTTGTGTTGATAAAACACCAGAGTGATCTCTCTAGGGGCTGTGAATGTTTATGTGTGGGTGGTGCTGCTGTGCAGGTCAGGGTTGGTTTTGTTTATGGCCAGCAGGGTGTAAGGACAAACTTCATATTCTGCTGGGTCTTGGAGCAGTGAGTGGCTTTGGATGAGCATGTGAGCAATGACAGAACTTGAGTTTTTCTCCTCTTCTTCACTCCAACAGCTTCTCTGCAAGTGGAGCTTAAGTCTACAGAATGGTTGGGGGTGTGTTCAAAAGCTTTCCAGTTTATTTATTGATGATTTATCTTTATTTGAACGATGGCCTTTTATATGTTTGAATAGCAGAAGCTTGTTTACCTCCTCAGGATGATTATGAGACTGAAGTTGTGTTGTTGACAAACACAGCAAATTGAATGAATTTCAGTTTTAAGGCCAATGCAGATACCTGAGCATCAAATTTAGGATGCTCTGCTTTGAAGTGTATCATATACACAAAAGAAATAGAGGTCTACAACCCAATAAATGGCATTTATCAACTGCTGCTCATTCAGAGTTATTTCCATTCTCTATGTAGCCAGAAAAGTTTATGCACAAGATGAGTTAAGTGAATTAGGCAGCTATTTGAGCCAAGTGCTATGTCAGAAATAGAACTGTATTTTCTAAGCCCAGACTGTGTAGTTGCAATATTCCTTCAGTATAACTCTCTCTCCTCTGCTTGCAACTTCTTAAACCCCTTGTTTCATCATTTTAGGAGCTGTATGGCAAGGACCATTTTGAGCACTGACTTTGGAGCATTATTTTTCTGGCTTTATTTTTACTGTTAAGATAGATGTGCCAGGCAGGCATGATAGTTAGTCTTATCTGCCTGGGTTTGTTGAGTTGCTAAAAGCAGTTAGTGCAAATGTCTGGGCAATTTTAAATTGAACTTTTTATAATTAAAAATGTAATGAGAGTCATTAAAGCAGCAGTGATTCTGTTCTAAGTACAAATGCAGTTAGAGGCTGAAAAATTGCCTTTCAAACCAGATAGCCCTTAAAAGCTGTCAGCATGCAGTGCTGCTGATAAGGAACACAGGGCTCTTTTCAAGCCCGGCACACTTCCACATGGGTTTTGCTGGTGTTTTCAACAGCTTGGAGGAGAGGCTGCTCTCTCCACAGGCTTCCCACCCCCCCTGAGTAAAAATGTGTGTGGAGCTGACATTCTGACTCCCTCTGGAGACAGCTGATGCTTCTCCCTGTGAGATGTGCCTGGGAGAGGTGGCCAGAACAGTTGTGTGCTCAGTGGGGTGAGAGCACTGCCTGCCTTCAGGGGGACCAGAGACCCTCCAAATTCCTGCACAGACAGTGGAGCAGATTTGCCCCCTTCAGAAGGAGTTTTGGAGCACATAAGTGAACTACATGCTCTGATTCATTGTCTTTTTAGAGAGTGTTTTTGAGTAAAAGAGGGAAACTACGTGCTGCAAGTCTGAGAGAGTGTTGGCCAAAGTAATAACCTCCAAAGATGAGAGGCTGTGGAGAATCATGCTCAAAATTTTAATTGTATTTTTCTGGACAGAGATAAAGTGAAAATAGTATTTTATTCCCAAGTGTTATTTTATTTGGTTTGCTGGCATCTACCAGTGCTGTTTCATTGTGCACAAGGAACTCTTTTCTGTCCCTTTCTGATTATTTCTCTTCTGTCTTTTAACTGCAAATTACTACATATTCCAGTATGTCTAACCTACATTCAGACCTTTATTTTAATGGTATCTCAGGAGCTGGATAATGGTTCTTCAGTCTTGCTGTGCATGTGTTGCTACTCAGAGTTTTCAGTTCAGTATAGAGGCTGCTCTGTCTTGCACTGCTCTAAAGTGCTTCTCTTCCTTGTGATTTTTGTTTCAGTGGAAGACAGTTTTTACTGGTAAAAACAGTGGTTGTTTTTGACTTTGGAAAAGTTGTGGTTTGATACAAATGACCTGACCTGATGGAGAGCTGCTGCTGAAAGACATGACCTCATGATGTCCTCTCCACCCTTTGCATCATTTCCCCCTGTTTCCTTTGCCTGGTGCTGGCATTTGCCTGACCCATTAGCCTGGTCAGGAAGGAAAAACGGATCTTCTTCCATTTAGTCCCAGCTCCCACAGTTCAGGAGCAAAAAAGAAGAGGAGGAGGTCAGGAGGAGGAATAAATGAGAGTGATACTTCCACTTTAGTGGCATTAGCTCACAAACCTATTTACCCAGTCACTAATTATGCAGCCTGGTAGGAAAATGATGAACTAATGCGAGTTAGGAACATGAGCTGCATTTTACAGGGGTTTGAATACAAGAGAGCCACTTGTTGGATTATTTTGTTCAGTTTACAGATGGTTTTAAGTGCCTGCTTTGCACTGCTTGTTGGGTGTGTGTGCCACAGGCTTTGGGTGGCTGTGAGGCATCATCACATGGGCACCCCAGAGGAGAGCCTGGGACCCTCTTGTCTGAGAGACCCTTTCTGTTGTTCCTTCTGCATATGCTCTTGCTGTGGGGCTTTTGAAACCCAGCCCACAAAGAAACCATCCATTATACTTGGGTGACCTCAGGCTTCTTTCTGCTGTGAACTAGAACTGATCATCTGCTGAGCTGCCCAGAAAGAAATGGAAAATGCAGAGGCCTGAGGGGCACTTGAGCTGAGGAAGTGCTGGGCAGTCAGATGTCACTTCAGTCCTGTGGAGATTGACTGGCAGGACTGTGCCTTTGAGTTATCTGGGAGCCATTTAATTTGTTTTCAAGGAAAGTTGCAGATGCTTGTTGGGGATCAGTAAATTGCAAGGGGTGCACAAAGAGGCTATCCCTGGAGCCCCTGCTCCTCCCTGGCCCTCAGCTCAGGAGCTCTTTCACTAAAGGATGGTGTGTGGAGAGGAAATCTGTCCCTGATTTCAGAGCAATACAAATTCTTCAGAAACAGTGGCCTCTCTTTCTGTTGTTTGTCTCCTTCTTCTGTCCAAATACCAGGGGAATCACAGTGTCTTTTGGGCTTCAGAGACCTTGGCACATCATGTTTCAAATTCAGATGAGGAATGCCAGTTTGCCCTGCTCTAGATCTTCCTGCCTTGCTTGCAACTTGATCAGCATGTTTTGTACTTTGTCCTGTCAGTGCATCCCATTCTCCAGGAAACACTTGTGGCTTCTGTACCTGCAGCATTTTTCTGTACCAAAAGTCAGCTTTGCCACCTTGGCAGCTGTAACTGAGAGTGCACATCCTGGGCTGAAGCCTTGGGCTGGATGCTGTGATAGGCATCCTGCACCCTCAGCCTGCCCCTGTAGCTTCACAGGCTGACCACAGCTGAGGATCTGGAGACCATAAATCTGCCTTTTTCTTGGCTGTGCATGAGGCAGAGAAACATTGGTGCTTAAGTATAAACATATTTACTATCTGTGCAGGTAGTGGATTCTACCCAAGAGCTTTGTCCACTGGATGTTTCTGTCTGTCCTTGAATAAGAGAAGAGAAAAAATACACATCCAAATAGGTTTGCATAGCTGGAAATTAATTTTCCTTTCCACCTGGCTGTTTCCCCTTTTCCTTTTTGAAGTTTTTGCCACTGCCTGAAGACTGGAAATCTTGTTGGCCTCTGAGTGTCTTCTGGAAACCAGGGTGGGTTTTTTTGTGTTTTTTCCTTAGTATAAAGTATCACCCTCAGCTTCATTTCACCGTTGCACATGCTTTCCTGTGCTGTTAGCCATTGTGCTGTATCTGCTGGAGGCAGCAGAGGGTTTTGTTACCTGTAGACAAAGAGAGGCTCCTTCGAGGTGTCTGCCAGCAGCAGGACCCAGCTCCCCACCTGGCCTGGCACACAAAGGGGCACTGTCCTCAGGTTTGTCTGTGGCTGCACAGAGTCTGAAAGCTGAGCTCTGTGGGGAAAACTGACACAAATTCCACGTTTGCATTGCAGGCTGGCGGCTTCAAAGGTGCTGCACCTGTAGCCTGGTTTGAGATGTTGTTGTAATAGTTGCTATCTCAGTAGACTTAGTATTTTGTGATTGAAATGACTTTGTAAGAGGGAATGTGTTTGGTCTAACATCAGCCTCAGCTGTGACAAGGGGGTAGTAAGCAAAAGCTGTAACCTCGAGCACGGGGATGTTCCTCTGACTTTCAATTAGTCTGTGAGCAGTGATAATCATTTACTTATTTCCATTCAGGGATTTATCAAGGGGAGGAAGATGATCATATTTTCCTTTACTTAAGCCTGAAGTTGAAGCCTGAGGTGGTGATAACTTCTCAGGCTCTCATGTGTTCATGCTGACACCCTGGTCAGCAGTACCCTTGCTCTCAGCCAGGCTGAAGAGACACTTGGACATCTCTGTGTTACCAGTGGGCAGTTGCCCTAATACAGAATACATTGTGATTTCCAGTGAAAAATACATACATGGCAGGGAGAAACGATTTATTTTGACATTCCTTGAAGCACAAACAGCTGCATTCAACGCTGGGTTTTTATTTTAAAAGCACAGTGGCATCTCCCTCGATAATCAGAATTACAGCTGAGCCTGAACAGCAGGGCATAGTTCTGCGCGGAGTCACTTAGCGGAGTGTTGCAACACAGATTATCCGATGTGAAACAGCTGTATTCATTACTAATAGAGCAATTTGACAAAACACCAACATGGCTTTTTCCCACAATAACAGATGTGTGGAGCAGGCTGCCACCCCCTCCCCAGATTGCCAGCATCTGTGCGTCATGTCATGCTCCGAGGTGCGGCGTGGCCGCAGCGCCTGCCAGAGTGGCTGCGTTTGTTTCAGCCCTGTGATGAAATAGTTATGTTGTGACTAATCGGGATCCATCGGCTGGAAAATTTTAACGACTTGGAAGAAAATCTTTCTGCCTTGTTATTACTTATTACTTAATAACAATGTTTGGTGGATGCAAATGTATCGTAGCTTCCCGGCATGTGCCAAGCACATCTGAGCTTCCTCCTTTCTTTTTTCCTACTGTCAGCTGTTAAACAGGCAGTGAAGAATTTGTAGTCCACTATACACCTCTCAGGTTCTCCCTGAGAACAGTGGAGCCTGTTGCTCAGCTTGCAGATGGGAAAATACATGTTACAGCCAAATAACGTGAGGTTGTGGACAGTGAGAGTCCATTTCCCTTCCTTCTCCGCCTACATAAGTCAATTTGTTTATCCCGTGTTTAAGTTCTCAGTAGAAGCACCTGTGATTACAATAACTTGTTTACATTTAAACTGCTATATCACCTAAAAGTACTAAATAGAATCAGAAAGCTTATTGCCTTTGGGAGGTCATTGGCCTCTGGAGTAAGAGGAAGGGAGGAGGGAGAGCAGCAGGGACAGTGTGGGGAGCTGGGGAAGACACGTGGCTTCAGTCAGCTCTAAAACAGAGCTTTGATTTATTTCTGTGTTATTTATTAAAAATATCAAACAGTCCTCCTTGTTGAAATGCAAGGTATTGAATAGCAGAATGTGATCACAGTTACTTTTTTTAGAAGATTGGAGACTTTTCTCTGCACATCAAAGCACAGAGATGACAATTCCATTTCCCATGTCCCTGCAGTAATGTTTTTTCTTTTCATCTGACTGACATACTGAGAGTCGCTCAGTTTCTCAGATTTTTGGGTTTTGGAGAGATTTCTCAGGTATTTGGTCTCCATGCCTTAGAAGCAAAGAATTTCAAACCCCTGTTGTTGTATTAGCCTACCAATAGTTGTCCGTAACTATTTCACTGGAAAGAAATGAGGAGCACAGAAGGTGAGAAATCCAAAGAATCTGAGAAATCCTGTGGAAGCCAAAAATGAAATAACTGTGAGACAGCTTTGCTTCAGGTACACTTGTCAGTCTGATGAGTGTGATCAATGACTTCCAGTGTTTCATGTAACTCCAGGCAGCCCCTGGGGGTGGATCCAGCACCTTGGCTCCCTCCAGAACGGGAAGAGCATCCCAAGGGGTGAGCTGGACAGTTGGACAAGAGTGTTCATGGGCAACTCAGCATCTGATAACTTGGTGGGGTGGATCTGGATTAAGATCTTTAGGATGAGTTGGTTTGTGTGAAGCTGGTGGAGATGCTCAGTCCTTGCTCTCTTGGCACAAACTGAGGAGCATGGCCTGAAGGAGGTGCAGCTGCTGCTCTGGACATGGACACTTCATTTTCTAGAGAGGTGAAGATGTGCTTGTCATACTCCCATCAGTGTAGTGTAATACACTTATGGTGTAAAGCATGTTTCTTTCACATGCTGATGATTTTGGGGGCCTTTGGTAGCATGTGGTTTTCCAAAAGAAAAAGTCCCCTCTTAGTAACTTGCAAAATCTTGAGAGAGTGCAAAACAGAGGAAAAGCAAAGAGCTTTCCAACGGGGACTTTCTGGGCAGCTCAGCTCTTGCTGAAATGCACACATTCTGTGTGCAAAGGCAGCAGTTTTAGGCCAACACAGCACATGGGGACAGTGCTGGTGGGATGCTGGGGAGTGGCAGGAGTTAGTGCTCCCGTGGCTGTGGGGGATGAGCAGGACAATGCCCAGGCAGAGCCCTCGCAGATCAAACACGGTGCCTGCTTTCATCACAGCAGCACAGATCTCTCTCCTTAGCCAGACCTGCCCTTGGCACAGGAATGCACAAACCCTTGTCACAAGGCAGGCTGAAAGAAACTGTCTTTCAGCATGGTCATTTTTCCCTCACCTTGGGCTTTTTCAGCAGATGTTAATAAAGCTCTAATAATGCAAATATTTGTTAAAAAAAAAAACCCTAACTTGATACTTGGAAGCAAAATTATGTGAAAATATTTTTCTGGTTCTTCCCGCTTGCAGGTTTTATAATGTAAATTGTTTTTTAGCGTTCAGGTTGCCAGGATAGCTCGCCACATTCCTTCAGTAATGTGGCAAAAATGTGTCCTTCAAACTTGTTAACCAACCCTAGGCTTCATAAACACCACTGGGGAGACAAAAGTATGTTGTTTTGAAACAGGACAATATCAAACAGCCCATTCATTGTGAAGTTAGCTGGAGAAAGCAGGGAATGCCTGCAGGTGGTCTTTCATGTTTTGGTTTAGAGACCTGTTTTCAAGAAGGAGTCTGAGTCAGCTGGACCAGCCATGGTGGTAAATGCACACTGCAGGTGATGCCCTGGGTCCACTGAGGTGCTGGGATTAACACACTGCTCTCAGAGCTCCCTCCTTCACTGTGCTGCCAACATTTTGAATGTAGACAGAGCTCTGATGGGAGAGTGTGTGCAGCTGGAACACAACATCTGTGATGCTCTAGTGTTTTCTTCTGATGTCCAGCTGATGCAAATAAATGCATAGCTATGGTTGTCTTACTGTTGACTTATTATCCACTGGAATTGAAGACTTTATTTTTATTTAAAAGTGTAGCTGTTTCTTCCATGTGCTTTTTTAAACTTTGTTTAGGGTTTTGTCTGCTGTCTGTGTTTTGTTTCAGCCTTCTAATAAGATTATTTAAATTTGACACCCTAACTGTTCTAGGATAATGTTTTTAGAACAAACCCTAAAAAGTTTGTGTGTTTAACATATACAGACGTGAACCAGAAAATCCGTATTTTCCTTTATTATTCTGCCAAATGTTATGTGCATTTCCTTTTAAAGTATAAGAATTTAAATAGTAACAGTTGGTTGACTTGGAGTGTAGCTGGTAATGAGATTGTTAATGACACAATGATATTAAAAGTAAGGAAGTTAGACTGCAGCAGCAAGTAACTCCTTTTATTATTTGTCTGGTGTTTTCTTGTGTTAAGGACATGGGATTCCTTAAACTTCTGAAATGACCTCTTTCAAAGTGAGGTTGGTTTCTACAGCTCCTTCACATCTTCTGGAGTCTATAAACTGCTAATGAATCATGATCTGTATCTCTCATTGGTTCAAAATACAAAGTAGAAGATTAAAATGCATGCTTATAAGATTGATGCAAGTATTAAAAATCAAGGATTGTGGTTTTCATTGAAGGAAAAAACATCTGTTAAGTCCAACATCAGAATAATAGACATTCACTTAACATTTGTGGGTTTATTTACACCTTTGATTTTCCTTTTCCTTCAGCAGTTTGTTATAGCCTTAAAAAATTTAAAGTTTTCATAACTGTGTGCTAACAAATACTTTGTTAGAGACTGACTGAAATCATTAGACCAAAGGAGTAGAAGATGAACTCACTGGTGGAGTTCCTCAGTTTGTCTTGTTGGTTCAAGTTTTCTTGTGTTTTGTGAGGGAGAGCTGAGCAGAGGGAATGTAGGGAATTTGTAATGTTTTACCTGCAGTATGTGAGTGTGGATGAGTATGCCACAAGGTCAGTTACACACTATATAAAAATATGTAAAATCTTTCAATTGTGCTGAACCAGTCTGTGTAACAGCCTTGCAAGAGATCATGGGCTCAGAGCTCCATTTATCTTTAGTGATGCAGGAAATGGATGTTGTGCTAAGATCATGGGATGGTTTTGGGTTGGAAGGGACCTTAAAGATCATCTCCTTCCAACCTCTGCCAAGGACAGGGACACCTTCCACTATCCCAGGGTGCTCCAAGCTTTGTCCAGCCTGGCCTTGGACACTTCCAGGGATCCAGGGGCAGCCACAGCTTCTCTGGGCTGCTGCAGTGCCTCCCCACCCAGTAAAGGTACTGTGTAATGTCTAAAGCAAGAGGAAAGTATCCTTCTATCACACAATTTCATATATATACCTTAGCAGATTCTGTCTGATGCTAATGGTGATTTCAGTGTCATAGATCCTAATCACTGCATCTAAAAAACACCACTTGTTTGCTTAGGCTTGTGTCAAGTGGTTTTCATAACTGTGGGGATTCACCCTCCTGGTGAAGGGGAAAGAGCAAGTTTTTGTATCCTTAATTTGTGGAAGCAAAAATTGACAGCCATTAGCTGTGTATGAAACAATTCTGTCTTCAGCAATCAGCTCAGTTTAGTGAGAAGTTGATTCATGTGCAAGCTCTTTGATAATCAGTAGTAATATTCAGCCTTTTATAAGAAAAATTTAGAAATAGTACTAGAAGTGTTAAGGCTTCTTCTCCACATCCTTTGTGTGTTAATGCTGTTAATTTTCAGTCTTCAAATCTGCTTCCAACCTCGAGTTGTTGGTTGAGTTTTGTGACAGCGCTGTGTAGAATTGTGTTCTCACTTTCCAATCTCTTTGGGTGAGTAGTGAAAATTAAGGATATCAGTTCAACTGGGGAGATTGTTTATAAAATTCTTAAAAACTCTGTCTGTCAGCTTAGGGTAACTCCAGAAACAGCACATCCTGCCTGGGTGCCAGTGGACCCACCTGCCTGTCTGTGCCCTGGCAGCGTAGGAGATGTTGCAGATGCTTGAAATTGGTCTTGCAGCTCCTCTTTTGTGAGCTCATGAAACCAAACATAAAACTGTGCCTTAAGTGCACCTGTTTCACTGGGTGTGTTATCTGGAATGACATATTGCAAAGGTATCTCAGCAGGCGGGTTCACATTACCTGAAACCCGAGCTGATTATTAGATACTGCAAGACAAGCCAGGTTAAAGTATAATTTTAGCTGCTGCTGTAACAGTGAGTGACCCAGAAACACTTTCTAAAATCTCAAACTCTTGATGCTCTTCCATGTCTTTGTGATCCTGCATGTAGCATTGTCTGTTTAGCTTTCATTTCTCTCCTCCCTGTTTTGATTTTAGGACTGTGCTTTTAATTTTTTTCAATCTTCACATAGTATGGAATATGTAGATTGCCATGAAAATAATGTCAAGTTAATTAAAACAAAAGGGAGCTTGAACACCTGTTGAACTCAGGTTTTTCTCTTCCATTAACCATCTCTATGAGTAAGTAATAATGTGCAAAATTCAATGTATTGTGCTTTAGAACAGCTTGAATATATGAGTTATCTTGGCAAACCACACTTGGAGACCGTTCATACCAAATGGAAACTGGGACCAGTCTATTTCCATTGCTCTCCAGTTAGGCATCACACCCACTGGCTGCCTCAGCTGGGAATGCAGAGCACAGTGGGCTCTGCTAGTAGGTCCAGCTATGCCTGAAAATGCCACAGTTAAAATCTCCACCCAGGGCTGATGAAAGAATCGAAAATCAGCAGTTTCTGGTTCTCCACAAGATTATCAATGTAGTGTAGCTGTATGGGAGCTTCACTTGTGCCCAGAGCCCCCCCACCTTGATTTCTGTATTATAACTTTCTCTCACAGACCTTTTAAATATGATTTAGAGGCAGGAAGTGTTTTTTCTGGTGTGATATTTGGACACCAATCTCGAGGTGTGAGGGCTTGTGTGCAACATGGACATGAAGTGATGGAGCTCTTGGTGCCTCCTAGCACAGAGGGGACCTCACATGTTTTATTTTCCAAGGAGAAAATCAAATAACTTCAGAAGAAGGTGCTGGTACCACTTTGCTTCTGCCTGGGAGCAGTTCTGTGCTGACTGAGCCAACTTTGTTCAAGAACACAGGTGAAATTGGTGCAGGTGGTGGCTGGTCAGAGAGAATGCTCTGCCATAGCAAGAAAGTCAATGGCACAAAAATTGTTCCTGGTTTCTCTTTCCAATTGGGTCACTGGTCAGAGTGGAAAACAAGATATGTGGAGTCTTTTCCCCAGTTAATAGCAATTGTGAGAATTAGTGCACATTCAAGCTTTTATTAATAGAGCAAACCTTTCCACTTCATGTGCTCTGTTATTTTGCTGTGAAATTGAATCTGTTGATTTCAAAACCTTTCAGACCATCCTTATTTCACAATGTTTTATCTACATGGCCACATATCATTATTCTTGTAGTTACTTTTGCCCTGATGCTGAAATGATAGTGCTCAAGCATCCAAGGAATTCTAAACATGGAGTGGAGAGAGCTCCTAGGAAGAGCACTCTTGCCGTGATTTTCTGTAAGAGCAAAAATTCCTTGGGTATTTGCATAATTGTCATAATAATTTGCATAAAATCTCTACTGAATTCTGAAATCAGCTTTTAAAATACATGCAGAAATACCCTTTTATTTACCAAAGAGATGAGGTGTTTGGTAACCAATCTGCAATTACAAAAGAGCACTGAAGCGAGGCTGCTGAATATTTAATTTGCTTAATGTACAACTGCCACTGTTAATAGCTTTGACACAACTAAAAGCTTTGCTCATTCAAAAGGCAACATAAGTTAATAAACAAGATTAATTTTTAAATTAATTATTTATTTACCAGAGGAAAAGCCTTTTGTTCTTTTTAGAAAAATAGGTAGATAATTTTCTCCTTGGTGGGTATAAGCAAAAGTAAGTGGGCGTCTTCAAAAGGTGTTTGCATACTTGTTCTCATTTTTATGAATTAAAAGTGATTTAATATAAATAGAATTTAAGGGAATAATTTAGGCTTAAATTATCTTCCTATATGAAAACACATTTATGTAGTCTTTGGTTCCACTTGCAGGAAGAGTACTGCTGAGAAGGAGAGGGATGAAAATTCAGCTGGTGGTTATCTTTTGTTTGGAGGGTTTTTTTTAATGTTTGAAAAAAGCACCATCACTTCTAACTACTTTTTGTGGGCAGCTCCTTGGGTGATTTTATCATTTGTTTGCCTTTCTCCCCCTCCAAAGATGACTGTCTGTGGCAGGATGGAGACACCCCAGAGCCCTGTTGTAAAGCAGCACTTGGGGGATTTTTGGCCCCAGGATTTTGCCCTTTGCAGGCAGCTTTGGCTCGGGGATGACTCCGACATCAGCAGCTCCTGGGATTTGTCTGACCTCCTGTGTTGTGCTCTACCAGGCTGCTTTGGAAATCTTCCTGCTGCTGCATTTTTGCAAATCACTCCCTCTTGTCCCATGTGGCAGGAGAACCAGGAAACCTAACAGGAGGGTTTGGTAAGAGCTTGAATGTTTCTGCCACGCGTTGTGTTCTTGCTGAGCAAAGTCCCCGTCCTTTGCAGGGCTCTCCCAGCTGGAAGAGGGGTGCACAGGGATGGCACTGCTGAGTGCTGTCCCAGGATAGACAACTGTTGGGCACTTCATACATTTTATGATTTAAAACAACCCACTACTACCTTTTAAAGTGGCACCCTGATGGAACTTCTGCTTAACAAAACCAAAATTCATCTTCTTGTGCCTCGTCAGGGACACAAAACAGGACAATCTTGAACTTGGAGAAACTGCTGATCAAAGACTCATTTCCAAATTTGTTTGAGCTGGGCTTGTCTCGTGACACTTGAGAAGGGGGTTGGTTTGTTGGAGTGACTGGAAGTCTGAATGCCTGGTTTATTTAGTAACCACTGCCCCAGTAAACATTCCTAGCAGTCAAATGAAGCAGATGCCTCTTCTGGTGCAGCCTGTGGGTGTAGGGGGAACTTTGTACCACTGGGGTGGGAACGTTTTCTTTGGAGTAGGAGATGCCTCAGTGCAGTCAGAACACTCTCTAAGTCTGGAGGAGGTTTTTTGGTTTTTTTTTTGTTTGTTTGTTTGTTTGTTTTTTTGTTTTGTTTTTGTTTTTGTTTTTTTAAATCCTGCAATCACTTAGAGCACCTCTTCTTCTAAAGTTAAGTCCTCACAGAATTATCAAGGAAGTACATTTTGAGAATTGAAATTGATGGTTATTTATGCATTAGTCCACCAAGATGAGCTTGTGTTGGAAACACTTCCAAGCATTAAAAAACTTGGGTATAGAAAAATGTGTCTTTATATACAGGAATAATTGAACAAATGTTACTGGGATCAGTCTCAAGGTGGTTGGTTTTTCACCTATTTAATGCCAAACTCTTAAACCCTCTAGATCTTCTTAGTCTGGTCTTTACTCCATTATGTGAAATCTCATTTATATTGTAGTACATAACATTTATGTACAACATTCTTGTTGTAGTAAAGACTTTTTTTGGTTGATCCAGTTGAAGACCTCAATAAGCAGTAAAGTATTTCTGAGGAGCAAGAAACATTTATGTGATGGTGATGGCGAAAATCCCTTTTTTTAGCTGTTGCAGAAGAGACTCTTAGCAAAGCCCACTCCTCCCCAGTCCTGCAGGGTGGTTTCTCCACCTGTTTCCTGAGCTGTGAGTGCTCCCAGGGGGATGCTCAGGCTGAAGAGGATGAGGATGGGCACAGCCACAGCACAGACAGGGCTCCTGGATGGAGGTTTCCAGCCTGTGCCACGTGGATCCCACTCCTAGTGCTGTTCTCCTGCCCCCTCCAAACTGTTTCTGGCTATCAGCTGTTACTGAAGAGCTTTTTTATTATTTGCACCCTATTTGTTACTAAAATTGGTACATGGCAAAGCATGGCCTGTAAGATTAGTTTTGATAATTTTATAATACAAATTCCTTCAACATCTATAGAGCTGTGCCTGAATTACTGCAGCATGGTCAGTCCCCAGATGGTAGAGCATGGTTCCCTAAAGCCCTGAAATTATCTGATTATAATGATTTTAATGCTGATCATGAGTAGCAGTGGTGCAAAGTATCCAGCTATACTTTTGAGAGCTTAAAAAGATCTTTCTTAATAGGCTTTCTTACCGGCAGTCTTAAAATTAAATAAAGCAAAAACAATTTCACTGTTCAAAGATGAATGTAGGCTGGGTAATTTTTATCCAGGGGACTTCATTAAATAACTGTGTGCTGTTTGATCATATCAACAGTGACCTGCCAGGTTTAGGAGCTCTTGCTAATGGCAGGAGTATTTAGAAGCAATGCTTTCAAGAGAAAAGTTGCTTTGCCCACACTGTTTACCCTACCTCAGAGGAAAACTGAGAAGGCAGCAGGATTAAAGTTACAAAAATGAAATGTCTCAAAGGTTCTTAAGACTTTCCTTGGTGCTCTGGTGCATTCCTGTCTTTTTGTACAAATAATTCACACAGTATTAGTAAGTGTTGAAACAAATTGTGGCAGAAGAGATTTCCAGGTGTTTTCTACCTGATATTCCTCACATTCTTTTCATGCCTGGTGGGTTCATAAGAAACTGGCTGCCATGGAGTAATTAACAGACTGTAACTCACTTAACAGACATGAGTAGAAACCTTGTATTGTGTAAACTTTCCTCATTATTATGGTACATTTCATGCTGTTTGCATGTCTTTGTTTTTTGATTCTTGTAGTCTTTGTAGACAGCACTCTCCAGGCTTATGTGCAGCATTAAAGCTTTTTCCTGCAGAATTAAATCCTAGAATTATTTAGGTTAGATGGATCTCCAAAGACCATCCACAAAGCCAAACAGAGCAGGTGCTCAGGGACTTCTTCTGCTGTGTCTTGAACATCTCCAAGGGTGGGGATTCCACAGCCTCTTTGGGCAGCCTATCATTTGATCACACTCATGGTGAGTGAATTAAAAACAAAAAAGGAAGTCTTCACTATGTGTGAGTGCAATTTCCATGTGTTTGTCTGTTGCCTCTCATCATAGTGCTGTGCACTTTGGAAAAGTCTGGCTCCATCTCCTCCATAATCCTCAGTAGTAATGGGTTTTCCTTTAGTTACAAAAGCTATTTTCTCCATCTGGACAAAAGCAGAATTGGTAGTTAAACCCTGGGCTGTATTTCCTTGAAGACCTTTCTGAAGTTAAACATCACAAATTCCCAGCTTGATGTTTTGAAGGTGGGGATTGGAGTGTGGGTGGTTTTCCATTCCAGTTACAGCTAATCTGCTTCTGTCCATAAATATTCAACAATTCCATTCAAGAATATTTTAAAATGCACTTAGCAGCATTGTGCATTTTATGTTCTCAAACTTTTAATTTGGCAAGTCAGATTCAGACACCTACCCAGCATTGTTGGCAAGCCTGCAGATTAAATGAAGGTGTAATGACCTGGCAGAAGCTGCTGCTGTGTTCTGCTGGGGCATCTGCCCAGTGCCAGTTGCATTTGGTAGCTGGTGGGTTCTCTGTGTTGTGCTGCCCCATGGAGACTGGTGTTGTTAAAACTGAGAGGTGAATTGGAGGAAAGTTTCCAAAACTTCACCAAAAGATCATGTGCTTTTCAAGAGTGTGCTGTTCTTCTAACCAGATGGAGTGCATTTATTGTTTACACCTCAGAGATGGGGTGGAGTTCAGCCCCATGTGCCACCTGACAACACTGGAATGATAAAATTAAGACAAAAAAACTTGGATGGATGCATCGGTGTCTCTGTGCAAAGGGAGTGTGTGGACTTCTCCATTTAATGCCATGTTTCTGCCACTCTGTATTTTTAAGCTGCTCGCAGTACATGTAATTCCATACTTGAGAGATACTGTGTGTGCCTTTGTGGGTCAGTCAGGTTTCTAAAGTCTCAGAATTACATGTGTTCAGGATCTTGCTGGATCAAACTAATTGTATGTATTTATGTGAGTGACTGACAGGCTCACTTAGCGTGCTAAAAATAATGAGACTCCCTCAATTTATTCAGCAGGAAACTTGATACTCCTTTTCAAAAGAAGGGCAATGCTGTTGTTTAAAAAAGAAATGTGATGGCATGTTATTACTTGTGGCTATGTTGTTATAAGGCTGAGTGGTGAGGCTTGCAGCAGCTCTCAGTAGATCACGTACCTTCTCGTGCCTGAATGAAGGATGGATGTGCTGCCGTGGGTTCTGCGCTGGAATTCCCCCAAATAGATTTCATCTCGTAATTTCAAACAATTTGTGGTGTCTTCTTTGAATATTGTTTTCCATTGTTCATTGTTAAACCTCTCCTGCCTTCAAACCCAGAGCCTGTCTCAGCTCCGTGGCAGATAGTCTCCTCCGTGTGCCTGGGCTGCACAGCACTTGGTGGCTGTGTCCCTGTGGCAAAGGAGAGCTTTCCTTATCTACCCCCTCTCTTTTTTGGGGGTGTATTCTGTATTTTGGGTTTCTGAGCCGTTTTGGAAAGCAGTTGTTTTTGAGATGTGGAAGAAGATGACTGATTTTTAGAGTGCCTTTTTTTAGCCAGGCACGTGGTTTCTCGTCTTCAAAGATGAGGAGCAGGCAGAGTTGAATCCTATACTGAATTAAGGCTTCAGGTCTAATAACTTGGTATCTCCATGGCCAAAAAATTATCACTTGGTGCTGCCAGACCTGTCTTCTTTCATGTGTAACTTACTTCTTAGCTAAAGTGCAGTAGCATTTGAATGCAGAGGATGGATAATTTAGGTGTTTGCATATGTGTCTAAATGCCTGGATTTGCCCTGGAGTAAATTCTCAGTGTTCAGGTGTATTAATTGGGGCTCAGTGCCTGGCCTAATTTAACATTTGAAGAAGAAGGGAGTAAAATGGGCTGGAAAAAGATAGCAGGAAGAGAGGAACTAGGTAGCCTTGCCTGTGAGGCAGGCTATTCATTTAGAATAATCTGGGGGTTTTTCCCTACCTTTCCCCTATTTCTGTGTAGTAGCCTGATGATAAGGGGCTTTTCCCAGAGTTATTTTCTGTTTGAGTTTAATGTCAGTGTGGAGATTAAAGATGTTTGTTTTCCATTGGCTTAGTAAATCTAAATCCAGCCTTTGAAGTCAGGTCATTTGAGATTCTTTAGATGAAAAATCAACTCTTTATTTGGTAATCTACCCAACACCCTCAGATTTCAAGCTTAAATAAAATGCTGCCTCTGCTACAAATGATGTCAGTATTGCCTGAGGTTTGTTTAAGCAGAAAGCTGAAGTCAGCTCGAACAAAACTTGGCAAAAGTGGGATGTTTTATTCATGTGGATGATTTGAATAATGTCCCAGAGTTTCCATGGTATAATTTTGTTGCACTTAATGTTTAAAGAGACCCCCATCCCCTTCATTTAGGGAAAGCCCTTTGGTTGGGATTCATGTTTAGGCTTTTGGTGAGTGGTGTATTATTGCTGTGTAAATACAGACTTTTTCCATACGTACAAGCTCTCCCAGCGTTTATGGAGCTCTGCTCAGGGCTGCAGGGCAGTACCTGAGGGACGTGGTGCTTCCAGCAGGGCAGCCTTGGAAGGTGGGAGGCAAATGAAAAAAAACATCCCATGAGTTTCAGGGTTCCCACTTACCCTTTTCCTCCTGCTCCTCCTTTACATGATGCCTTTTGAAGCTTTGGAGAAGGAATTTGCCCCACTTCATTGAAGGTGTTATGGGAAGGTTATTCTTGAACTGGGGTTCAAGAGAAGAGAACTGTTCCTGCTTTCATTCTGTGCTTCTCCCCTTCTAAAATCCCAACCAAAAAACCCACCTGCAGCCCAGCTTCTGACTGTACTGGGGACAAGCATCAGATTCAGAAGAGGAGGTGGGATCCTGGTGATGCAAAGACCATGCCCCTTTGTAGCATTAGTGTGTTCAAGCAGGGCTGTTCACATGGATTTTTGTACTTTCGAGGGTTTTTTCCCCTGAATCTGCCACTCCATGAGTCTGTTTGGAGCAGGACATTTGATTCAGGATGTAGAAGTTGTGGGTCTCTCAGTAAGGGCTGAGTTAATGAATTCCACAAGTTCAGAATAGCGATAGTTAAGATGGAGCACACGTCGGGCAGAGAAAAGCTAATTACTTCCATTGATTGCTTGGAGGCCTGGTGCCATATGTCAGAGCCTCTTTGTCTTACAGAGACTTCTCAGCTTCCTGCAGCAGGAGCTGATGGTGTAACCAGGGATGGGGATGGAGCCCTGGCTCACTCCTGCAGGGATGCAGCGAGGTGGGGCAGAGGGGATGGAGTGCAGGTGTGAGCCCTCAGTTCCCCTGCCCCCACCCCTGCCAGAATGGGTGACAGGAGTGTGCCAACATCTCTGTGCCCACCTGAGAGGCAGATGTGACCAGGACAGGCAGAATCCCTCGGTGCATTTTTAGGGAAGGCTCCCACTACTGGCTGCTGACACTGGGTAAAAGCTGCAGTTTGCTATTCCTTGGCCAGGGATGTATTTTAGTTTTAATACTCATTGCTAACTTGCAGCCTGTTTGTCACTCAGTGCTTGTGATTAGTTGCTTTAGAAACACTCAGAAAGCATTAGGAACCAGATAAGTACCCAAAGGCAGATTTGCAATATTGTCCAGAAGTTTAAGCTACTAAAGATACACTTAAATATAATTCTGCGGTATTTCCTCCCCCGTTTTCCAGCTTCGGGATATTTTTTGGATCCCGACCTAACTGTGAGTGGAGGGAGACAGCTTTTTTCTTGTAAAACCCATTGAATTGTGAGCGGGGCACAAAGGGGTGTTTGTTCTGGAGCCCGAAGCTGCTGGGCTGCGGGAGCCTGACAAGGGCCCGCAGTGCTCCTCGCGCCCGTCCCAGGAATGCGGGTGTTTGCCGAGGGGATGGCTGGGCTCACTGTCCAAACAGATCTCTGCTTGCCAACTGGGAGCATATTGCAGTCTCTGTGAGGCACTCCATCACGGCTTGAATGGCTCCTCTTGTGCTCAGGCGCTCTGAATGCGAGAGGGAGAGAGAGAAATATTCCTTTCAGCCTTCTGCGATGTCAGAAAAAACCCCAACCCTTTAGTGATCGTATTGAGAGCGTTGCCTCAATGCAGGGGTTCAGAAAGGGAAGGAAGTTAACAAAAAGGGATGGGGTTTTTACCATTTGTCGCTGTATTTTTAGATTTAAACTTTTCTTCGCAAGAAAATGTTGCTGTGTCTGCTATTTCTTGGGGGGAAAAATTGTAAATGCACATTTTTAACATACCACTCTGTTTATTTTGAAAAAATGTTTGCTGTCACTAGCAAGTTCATCCCAGCTCTTTTCTAGGAGGCCAGAGCTTGTAAAATACTTCTTTTCATCTTCTAAGCCTTCAGCTGTAGTTTGTAAACATACTTGTGTTTTGGAAAATTACCATAGTAAGGCCTGATTCCACAGCAGCATGTGCATTAATTGATCCAATACCTGTGCAAGCTTATCTGGAGTCAAAGGATTTTATACAGGCTTAATTCTGTGCATGTGATATTTGGTTGTAGATAACTTGATATGATTTTGGTGAATTGATCTGAAAATTATAATACATAGTGAAGTAACTTGAGGCTCTTTGCAGCATAAGCAAAATTTCACCCTTGCTCCCTTCCCTCCCCCAAGCAGCATTCTCCCATTCCCAAACTATATTTATATCTAACTTAAATAAACATGGATTATAATTCCTTTAAGTGCAGTGCTCATCTATTTTTGTTTTCAGAATGCTTCACAAGCAATTTCGCCATTCCAAAGTTGAGGGAGCTTTTTACATGTAAGAAAAAGCTGTTGTGAAGACTGGAAATAAAGAATGCATTTTAAATCCAAGTGAAAGATCCTGAGTTTTGCTCAGGACTTGACAGTGTGCACACATTATCTAAGAAACAACAAGAATGTGTTTGTTCCAGGACTTTTCTGTGCAGGAGAGGGAGAAGGGCTTCACTGCTGTCACTGTTTCTATAGTGACAGCTCATTCTCCAGGCAGCATTGACATAAACTATAGTCAATCATTTATAGCGAGCAAACGTAAAGAAAAAAAAAATTAACAACCTAGGAGTGTTTCTAAGCTCTTCACAGTATATTATAAATTGTATGTGAAGTTATTCACTCTCTGAGGTTTGTGTAGTTTGCTGTACTGTGAGATGCTGATAAAATATCCGGATGTGGTGCACATTTTTATGAAATACCTGTAAATGGCTCTGGTTAATGGGTTCAGTATGGTGTGTTGCGTTGTAAAATAGCTGGGAGTGCAGGATGGTAAGAAATTTATCTTAAAGCAGGCAAAGTTAAATTGCAACAGCAATTCCTACCAGATGTTCCCTTATCTTTTATCATATATGTCTTGATAGTCAGAAGCCAAATTCTAAAGCAGAGTAACCTTTAAGGAAGTGTTCAGTTATGGCCACTTCCTTCCAGAACCTCATTTGGACCTGGAATGGGCTAAGCTTGAAACCTGAGTGTGCCAGTGTAGGGATTATCCCCAGAGATGCTGTACCACCAGCAAACCCAGCATCAGACTGGGGGGCCCCAGCTGTGGCCACTGCCTTGCCTGGCTGGGACACCAGCTGTAAATACTGTGGCCCCACATGTTGTGCCAAGTTGTGAGATTCCCTGTTTGACACAGAAAAGCATAATGTATTTGTACCAGGAGACTTGAATCTGGGCAGTGCAGTCCAGAGTAACTCCCAGCTGGGCACAGGTTTGCTGTACAAGGTACAGGAAGATCCTGAAAGCATCTTTAGCTTGTCAGGTCTTTGGAATTCCTGGATAGTGGGAGAGATTCCACAGCAGCTACTCAATGTCACTTGAAAAGCCTGCCCATTTCTTATCAGAGTGTACTGGAGTTTTCCATGAAATATAGTTTAATTTTGGCAAATTTGAGTTTTTCTATAGGAAAAGCTTGGTTGGAGAATTATTTCAACTTGCTCAAAAGTTGCTGCTTACTGATTTGGCATGGGGATATCCTTGGGTTTGGATAAATGTTGGGAAGGTGAACATTTTGCTGTGCATCAAGTCACTTTAAACATTTTTCTAAGTGGATCATTGTGGGGCATTTGGCATTCTCTGGGATTTCACTTAGGTGCAGCTAGAGTATATCACATGGGATAGATGAAAATTATCTATGACCACAAATTTAGGGATTAAAATTTCACTGTTCTTAATTTTTTCAGAATTATTACATGTATGACAGCGTAAATGTTTGCTATAATTTTGACTGTAATTTTCAGAATTAGTTCATGTATTCCAAGTATGTGTATAAATGTGCAGAGAGATGTAGAAATTAGAGAAAGAAAGGAGGGGAATATATAAAACAGGTGGTGTGGAACAGTATTTCTATTGCACTGACACAGCAAAGTTTTTAGAAAAGATATTTTCCCTAATGCAAACTATATTGATTTAATGTAACTCAGATGCAGGGCAGAAAGTGAAGTGACAAACTACATTTTTCAGAGAATTTTTTGTTGTTTTCTTTCACTGTGCCTCTGGGTTGTTATATGACTTATTGAGTCTTAGGTATTGAGGGAGAGTGATTTAGTAGTTAGAGAGCTGAGCATCACTACAATTTATTTCTTTTCCTAATTCTTTTTCTTGCTGTCTGATAGTTTCTCTGCTGTACTCTCCTGTAAAGGGAGTATTAGAGCATAAAAGGTAATGCATGATGTGGTTTAATGTGGTTAAATTTAGGTTCTTTAATGCAGTTTTGTGCAAGGGGTAATTTTTGATGCTTAACTTTCTCTTGGTAAATAAATGAGGTGACTCTGATTCAGCTGTGCCAGGCTGTTCTGTCAGCTCATGTCTGGGGTTCAGCAGAAAATATTTACTGTCTCATGTTCAGATTCTCTGGTGGACATTGTTGTTGCCTGCAATCCAAAGGCTCATTTGCCTTCCAAGGCTGGGGCAAGCTGGACATAAAATGCAGCATCAGGAGTGTCAAACAGAGAGTGTGCACAGAAAGGAGCAGAAAGAAAAGGAGATGGGAAGCTCATGGTCAAAACTTGAACTCCTTGCTTTGGAAAAAATCACCGTATTAGGTCTTTAGGGATGCTGCAAATAAAGACAAGAAGCTTATTGGAGAAATACATGTCCGTGGCATGAAGTAGTTTTTTCTGAATGCATCATCTTTCTTGGCCAGAACCCCATTTCTAGGTCTGAAATAAAAGCACAGCAGACTTAGGAATCAGATAGAAGTTGAGTAAAACTGCTCTGAGTTTTACATAATGAAAGGAACCTGTCAAGCACTCCCAGCAAATAAAGCAGCCAGTGCGTGAGGGGTGTTTCTCCTGAATGCTTTTTTCTGAGATTTCCAAATCAGTTGCTGAACATCAGAAAGGTTTGTGGTAAACAAGGCAATCTTTAACCACAAAGGTTGGTGAGTGTTAATTTCTGGGCTTCCAAAGAAAATAACAATGATTTTGAGTTTTTTTTTTTTATTTTCCAGTAATACTAATTTCTTTAGCTTTTTCTTCTTAGCCAGACCTTATGATGTGTGTAGATTTCAGTAACTTCTTGATGGGCAACTGCATGAACAAATACAGGGGAAAACAGTTGAGTCACGAGCCTGAGCCCCATGAGAATAGATGTGAAGCCAGCATGATGCAGTGTTACAGAAACAGGGCTTTCTTCGAGCCGTGGAGACTCTGAGTCACCAGGACAAATTGTTTTTGTTATTTTATTTTTTTTAATTGTGTGCTGGGAGGGCTAATGCACAAACTTGCATGACCCAGTGAGTTGTTTTGCTCCCTGTTAGATCAGTTGGATGTGCAGCAACTCTGACTCCAGGTATTCCTGTCTCCCTCCATCAGCTCTGCTGTTGATGGCAGTGCTGCCTGGTCAGTGACATGGTTTAGAAATAAATAAATGCTGTTCACTGCTTGAGTGCAAGTGAGGAGAAAGAAAAGGAAGAATATGCCTGGGGATTCTTGCCTCTTTTGCGAGTGAAGCACTTTGGTTGTGGGTGCAATACTCAAGTTGCACAGTTATACCTGTATATGAAGTTTGGGGGACTTATAAACACCATTCAAACTGGAGAGATTTTGAACAGAATCTATGGTTCCTACATACATCAGAGGTGGATAGTTGTTTAGGTACAACTAGGAAGAAGGATTTTCTCTAATTTATTTTTAATTGCTCAAAAATAAATTAGATGAAACAAGATGGGTGAGATTTGTGTTTTAATCAGTTAGATTATCCCAACCCTGGAAGTGTTCCCAGCTGGATGGGGCTTGGAGCAACCTGCTCTAGTGGAAGGCATCCCTGCCCATGGCAGGGAATGGAACTGGATGACCTTTAAAGGTCCCTTCCATCCCAAACCATTCTGTGATTCTAAGATTAAATTAAGGCTGCTGTGCTCCCCATTTCTGTCAGGGCACACACTTGCACTTGTTTGCATATGCAAACCACAACGACCAAAGATATTTTTTAGAATTTTACCTTTTGAAAATTGTAGGGGTTTTTTTTGGTTTTGTTTTTCAAAATAACGCACTACCCATGTTTTCTTAGCTGCCACTTCCACTCCCTTCCCTTTGGACTCTTCACTTCCCTCACTAACTGAGATGTTAGAGCCCAACAATAGAGCTCAAGTAGAAATTCCAATAATTCAGAAGACAGTTTCTCAACCCGAGGTTGTTAAGAGGAAATCAAGAGCATTCCTGGAATAGTTGTGAAGTGGCTAAATCCCTTCTCCCGCACCCTGCTCCTCTCTGCGAATTCCAGGCCCCGCGGGTGGAGTTGTCATGGCGGGCTCCTCCTCCTCCCGTGTGGGTAATCCCTCTGAATCCCTCTGGGAACCTCCCGAGCCTGGGAAGGGCCCCAGGAATGGGATTATTCCAAGGCAGTTGTGCCCATGGAGCGTCCTGAGCCGAGGCAGCCCCCGGCAAGGCGCGGCTTTTCCTCCTCCGCTGGGACGGAGACCTGGGAACGCCAAAAGAAAAACATTTCCCTCGCGTGTTTGAGAACTTCTTAATAAGCTCTGAGGAGTGATGGCCAGTTGAAATGCTCATTCCCTGGGGGACAGGGGGCTTTTAATCTCTGTCAAGCTGCACGATGAATGCTTTGGGTATTAAATTAGTTTTGCAGTTGCTACAGCCAACTACAAACTCCCTTTGTTGCACCTGAAAATTCAGAGCGTTTCAAACGTGCCGTGGAGAAACTGTCCTAGAACTGTTCCTGTTAGGAGAGATATTTGAATAATTAGAATTTAGTTAATTGCATGATAGTCGGTTCTCATTGGCAGTTAATTTGTATAGAAAGGGCACAGTCTCACTCTGCCTGCTACATCGTGCTTTGGGCTAGGATATTTTTGTCTGGGGGCATGAAAATAAGAATTTATGGCTTATTTTTTGAAGGATACAATGCTGTGAGTAGCTCAGAGGCGTGTTTTAAACACAACTCAACCAACGTGCTCCCTGCAAAGGCTCAGCTTAGAAATTTGAGAGATGAGGTGAAAACGAGGGAAGGATGACAGGGCCCTTCAAGCATAACCTGGTGACTCACAGCCTTCCTCCTCACCTTGAGTGTTTATAAATGAGAGCAGGATGTGAAAAACGGAGTTGGTGCCTTTCTGGGACAGCCTCTCTGTAGCTGAGGAAGAGTCTGCTGGAGTCGAAGCCCTGAGGAGGAACCAGAGTCAGCACAAGCAGCTTCCTGTGCCTAGCTGGGATCCAGGTGGCTCTCAGGTGGGATTTGAGCACCTTCTTTTAGGCCTGGCACGACTGCAAGCGGTTCAGAGACCAGCAGCCAAGAGAATCGGGGCTCTGTGAACATGAGCTGTGAGAAAAGCTTGGAAAATGGGTTTTATTTGGGCTGTGGAAGGGTAGGCTCGAGGGAGATGGGGCAGTGAGGGATTTCAGGAAAGGCTGTTGCAAAGGAAATGACAGAAGGCTCCTCTGTTAGGAGTGGAGAGTGAAGAAGCAAAAAATGTCAAAGGAAGGAAGTGAAAGTTGGATACATTTCAGTGCAAAGGCAGGTAGGCAATGGAAGACACAGGCTGGGGATTTCATGGAGCTTCAGTCCCTGCAGGTGCTCAAGAAGCAGCATCAGTCAGGAGAGGCTCAGGTAGAGCTGGTAGAACCCTGGCAGCTCCCTGTTTAAGTGAATACTTCTCTGCTGCACTCTCTGATCCAGGAGAACAGAGCTCTGGTTGAGACTTCTCCACTTAAGATTGCA
The DNA here is from genome assembly GCA_013398075.1 of Notiomystis cincta. NCBI lineage: Eukaryota > Metazoa > Chordata > Aves > Passeriformes > Notiomystidae > Notiomystis > Notiomystis cincta. The sequence continues at coordinate 70,561 of VZRX01010801.1, forward strand.
GCTTTCAATTTTTTAGTTCTTAATGAGCTGCTTCAGGGTGGTGAAACCCCTGTGAAGGAAGGAGGAGATGGCTCTGCCTCTGATGTGAGCAAACCTCAGCTGGGAAAGCCCTGGGCTCACCAACAGCATCTCTAAGCCCTGTGCTGAATGTCACACTTTACATTTTAGCTTGCATTTCTTTTCTACATTAATTCTGTTGTGAGTGCAGTACTGTAATAAAACTCACAACAGAAGGACAGAGAATATTAATATATAGTGAAATTTGGTTTTAATACTAACTGAATATATAAGTGTGAGTGAGAAACATGTATATATTATGTATATATGAAATGTGCTTTTACTCCAGGGAGATTGGCAATTCACCACAGCCTCACAAAATAGCCCAACACGTACCTGAGAACCACCAGTGTTGATGATTCTCATTCCCTCCCCAGCCTCACACCATAAAGAGTGCTTGTTTGCAACAGGTGGGTATTAATTGCTGTGTTTTTGATGAACACATTCAAACAGAGACTTTGAGATGATTCACTGAAGTTCAGGATCCAAACATGTCACAAACAAAACTTGTCAGCCCTGTGATGGTGATGGGTGGCACTGTGGCAGTGCTGGGTGGGAGGGAGGGCTGGAGGTTTGGTTTAGTTCAGTTTTCACTGGCTGGCTGATATTTCTCCCTGTGGGTGGACAGGTAAAGAATGGCCATCACCTAATTGCTGCCTTGTTTGGGGCAGGTGGAAGAGAATGTTCTGTGTACCTTCATTGTTGGCCAGGTTTGGGTCTGTTGCTGAGTGTACAGTCCTTCTGGTGTTGCCATGGGAATGCAATAATTATATAATGAATAATTGGAGCATTTTCTTCTACTGTTGCAGGAAAGTGGTGTTGTGTAATTATTGCTGCCTTTGATGGAGGTTATGTTCAGAGCTGAGTGTTCAGTGTTTGTATAAACCTGTTGCAGAGAACAAAAGTTTGTGTGAGTGAATGCCTTTTTATAAATGTGGCTGAAGGCTGACACATGCTCCCCAAAAAGCATTTACATCACTAGAATGTGTTGAAGAGCTGTCTCAAAACTGAAAAGGGAAAAACAATGTTTTCAGAGATGTTCTCATGGCTCGTTGTTTGTCTTTCAGGCAAATAGTGTCATATTGTGTGCAAATGGCAGTGCTGTTGATAATAGGTGCAGAAGTAAAACAATACTCATCTCAGGACATCTGTTTCCCTTAAAAGCACTGAGTTCTGGTCAAAAGTTAGTGCACTGGTTATATAGGTCTGGTGGGAAGCTGAGCTGGAGGGTCCTAATCCTCCTTTTGCTGTTCAAAGCTTTAGCAGTGTAAAAACTTCATAAATGAGATTTTTTGATGCTCAACTGAAGCCTGATGCTGACAGAGCTCTCCCATCATTTCTGTGGGTTGGCATTAGTTACTTGATTGGTTTTCCTCGTTTCTGAACTCAGCTTTGTGGTCTCTTTTTCTGTCCTGCAGCCTCATGCAAGGGACAGGCTGCAGTTTTCTGTGCAGTTTCTTCTCTCTCACATTTCCTGGTGGTGCTGTTCTCTTTGTTTATCCATGGACATTCTGGCAATATTTCTGACATAGAACAAAAGGGTTATGCTAAGGAAAAAGAAGACAGTAGATATGAAGATATATGTTTTTCTGAAACAATATTTTCCTGTGATGCCCTACAACTTTTTAGCAGTCTGAAGTTTTAGTCAGGCTTAAGTATTGCTTTATGACCTAAATCCTATTCTGGGTCTGTGTCCAGTTGCGTTCCCACAAACTTCCTGTGTGACCCTGCATCAGGCATTTCATTACTTAGTCCCACAGTTTCACTTGTGAAGCGAGGAGAATAACAACCCTGCTCCAGCCAGATGTTCTGGGGATGGATTCGTGAGTCCTCCTGGGGTAACGTGGTGCTGGGTCACAGAAATGCTTTTGTGCTCCTGCCTCAGATATCAGGATGTCATCTTGGGCTAATATTCCTCACGAAATGAATGTCTCCCCAGTTTCAGGTTATTGTGTTGTGGCTTGTGTGCTAATGGATTAATTTCAGATGTTTTCAAGTAGTTGGTTGTTCTCTTTGTTTCCAAAGTAGTCCTAATTTATTTAACAGTATTTGCCATTCAAGTCAACTGATTTTAGACAGATGTTTGTCTCTTGTGTTTCAGTCTAGACATTTATGATTTACAATCTGTAGCCCATCTGGTGAATTGCCATGGGAATATGCTTATTTTCAATGCTTGAAGTATTGCAACATACTCTTTGCAAGTGTTTTTGCAGTAGCGACTGGTGAGCCAACCATCAGAAAGGGTTTATTTTAGCAAAAGACTCCAACTTGTTTTTTCAGATTAGGACAGGAAAATACTCCATTTCTGTTCAAAACAACAACAAAAAATGTTCCACTCCAAAATGTTGCCTGTAAATGAAAACTCTAGGGGGATAGATAGATGGGTCTAGTTTAAAAAATAAAGAAGACCCAGCCAGGAATGTTGAAGAAGATCAAGAGACCTGCAGAATCCACCTTGCCCAGCTCCATTCTCTGTGGCTGAACAAGTTTGCTTGTCTAACTTTTTGGAAAGGCTTTAGTGAGCTTTGGATTGTCCAAGTTTCTCATAATGTGTAAATTTAAATGCCATCTCTGCAGAGTGTGGTCACTGGTGTGGGGGAGCCACACTCTCTGGGACCGGGTCCTTGTCCCCAGGTGCTTTCTCCTTCCCTTCCAGCCCCAGTTTGGGAGGAAAAGCTGTGGGTGCACCAGGGGAAGATGTTGCTGAGCAGCCTGTTGACCTTGTCTGGGCTCTTCTCTGCCTGTTCAATTAGTGAAGTGTGGTGAACCCCAAAAACAAGGTGCAGGATGGCAGGTGAGGATCAGGACAACTCTTTATGCTCTCAGGATGAGTCTCTCCAAATTCAAACCACTTCGTGTTTGAAACAACAAACGTTTGATGCTTGAAAAGTAAATATAAATAACTCATAGTTCTGTGGTGGACAGAAGTGATCATTTAACCTGGCTTCACACAGCTGCAGTACCCTGGTAGCTTTGAACAGGGCATGTTTGGGGCAACCGGTAGTTTTTAGCGAATTTCCTGTTTTTACAGGTTACTGTATTGTTTCTAGAATATGCCCCAAACCAGAATACAACATCTGGGAGGCACACACTGCAAACCAGCAGGCTGCTGAGCAGGAATCTCGTGGTGGTGACATGAAAGCGTTGGGTGCTGTTGTTGAGCTGCAGAGTGGACGTGCTGGAGCCTCCCGCTGTGTGCAGCAGGTCAGGCAGCAAACACCGGTCACGCCAACGGCTTTCAAGAGGCTCCAGTGTAAACAGCAGAGGTGCCGGCCTCTAAATAAGCCAGAAAATGCTCCAGGAGCTGTCTGCTGGATGCCTTTGGCACGGGTTTCTGAGCTCTTTGATTGGCTGTTTGGTTGGGTGAGTCTGTCTGCACATGTTGAAAGCATCAGTGAGAGGCAGACTGGAGCGTGGCTGGTACTGTCGGGTCTGTGCCTGCAGAGTCCGAGGGCTGAACGTGTCCCTCGAGCGTTTGGGGCTTGCAGTTTGGTGTTAGTAAGGATTGTGCACTCAAACTCAGAGACACCAATGTGTTTTTTATAGCTTGCATTGCTTTGGCGTCTCATTTTTAATTATATTTACGGCAAATCAAGTCGACAGTCTGTGAGAGTGAGTAAAGAACTGTTGTGTTTGTAACCTCTCCTAATCCACTCCTGCGATTTGGAAAAACATGAAGTGGTCACAGAAATCACAGAGGAGTTCAGGAAGTGTTTCTTACCTACACCCAAAGTGCTTCAATCTGCACTGTCAAGCCCTGTGTTTGCACGTACAGAGGTGGCTGTGCTCAGTGGTGAAGCCATGCACCTGCAGGATTTCTCAGGCTGATATCTTTTTCTCTTTTAGATGTTCCATTTGCATTTAAATAGTCATCTCTTGTGGGATCCGAGATAATTTGAAATTCGTGGAGCCATTTCTGTTAGACTTGAGGGTTTTGGTAATGCTTTTGTACTTTTCAAAGGTGAAGTAATTATTTCATACTACTGAACTGTGATCTGAATAGAAAATCAGCAGTTGAGGTGCCAGAACGTGAATGGGTGTGCAGCAGGCACACCTTTTATTCACATCTTGGTGTGTAGATGAGGTTGTCTTAAAAATATTGACAAATCTGTAGGGATAAGCAGGATAAAACTCTGACTGCTGCCTTCAGGCAGGAGCTGGTGCCATGGGATGGCCAAGTGCTGGACACACTTCTTAGCATTTATCAAAGCTCAGGGTTACAGGTAACATTATTTTAGCACCTTTCAGTACCCTGCTATTGGCAGGTTGAATGCAGCATGGGAGGGACTTTTCCCTGCTGTTTCAGACTTCTCCAAAGGTATTTTTTAAAGCTGTCATGCCTTCAAGCAATTAATGTTGTTAAAGCTACTCCTTTCCTCTCTAATGTGAGCTGCTTTAATCTACAAATTCACAGTGATCTAAGGACAAAGTATTTAGATCTTGTTCAGCAGCAGATTTGAGACCCTGTGTCCTAAGACACCTGGGAGTTAACTCTGCCTACTGTACGTGGGCATAGTTCAATTTGTGGCCAAATTAGCCCTTGTCTAGGTGAGAATGCAGTTCAAAATTGTGGTGATACTCACATGTGAAAGCTCCTAACATCCTGGGTTAAAGGTTTTTACAGAATGCTCAGATATGCTCATGTTTACTTCTGCTAACAAAGAGTTCTAGTTGTGGCCAAAAGGCTGGGAAAAATGCTCACCACAGCTCTGCTGCAGGGCAAAGAAGATGAATGGAAGGATCCAGGGTTGGTTTTTTTTTCCTTTTCCTTGTCATCACCTTGTTTAGTCCGTAAGCTGCTTTGAGAATAACCAAGTGGAGGGAGAAGACACGTGTGCCTGACAGGGAGCCTGTTTGTGCTTGTTTCATTGAGGAAATTGTTCCGGAACAGCTGCTCATCCATGTGAAAATGCAAACCCTTGGGTCCCAGCCAAGGTCAGCAAGCCCTGGGTCATTTGTTTTAGCAAAGCAGACCAATTTGCCCTTTAATTATCTCTCCTTTTCATTCTGTCACACCTCTTGCTCCATAGATTTACGTCCTGAGAAGCGCCACACGTGGAAGATGTGATACCAGTCTTGTTGTGCATCAGGGAGAGGCAGAATAATTTTTCATGGGTTAATTTTAACTGTTAAGTTTTATAAGATTTAATGCATTTACCTCCCTGGATTTGATTTTTCACTTAGCTAGTTCAGTAGGTTCTTGTTACTAAAATGTACAGGATTCCTAACTTTCAAACTCAGATTACAAAATCACTAAATTTCATATTGTTTCTCTGCTAGTGCAGGTATTGGTGTGAAATGGTAAATTGGTATGTGTTTGCTGGAAACAGGGCTGAGAAATTCCTGAACTTCAGCAAATTTCTAGTAACTGCTCTCAGAATGGGAAGTTAATAATGAAGCCTGGTAGAGTTTGGTAATTGCAAAACAGTCACTAGAAACACTGTGTAAAACATATACCTGTGTGCTGGAGCTGGATGTGAAAAATATTCTACAGGGGACATAAAAAAGAAAGAAAAGCAGTGCTCTCCAAGTGCTTATGAAAATGGTTTGGTAAAATGACTTCTTTGCCCTATAATATTATGTGGAAAGAGAGAAATAGGAAAGAAGTGTTGCTGTAGCTGGAGGAACTGAAATGCCAGGTTTTGACTTCTGTAATTTAAGGAAAGAAAACTGATTAAAGTGATCTTTAATGCATGCATTAAAGGTCACTAGGGAACAAGGAATAAAAAGCATACTTATTCCAAAACTGGTTTTGTACAAGAATTTTGGAAGTGTCATGGGTTTAACCCAGGCTATAATTAGCCTTGAAAATCTTGGGACAGAAGTTTCTCAAGTACATTGTGACATTATTCCAGAAGGAATAAAAATGACCAGAAGAACTGTCAATCTCTGCTTGACAGAGGGGACATCCTCTTGGCAGGACAAGTGGGAGACAGAGGTGGAAGGGAGCCCTGTTTTGGTGTGCAGTAAAATCACTCAATAAAACATGGCACAAGAAGGAGTAGCATGATCAGTGTCACTTTTGTTAGAATGAGAGTGCAGGAGTTTTTCTAAAAGGCAATAGATTTGCAAAACCTTGTTGGTTATCTGAAATGGTTAAAATAATCAGCTTTAATGCCTTTGAAGGGGTGACAGAGCTGAACAAGGGAATAGGTGTCTGGGAAGAGGAGGAAAGGCTCAGACTGGGCTGTCAAGCTGTTAATTAGTTCTACCACAATATGAGACTGAGTTGCTTCTTTTACTTATTCAAAATTTTATTCTGTTAAATAATAACGTGTTGGAAGTAGGAAACCTGTGCTGTGCCAGCTGGGGTCGAGTGGGGTCTGTCACCTGCCTGGCAAAGTGGACATGGATGGCTCCTGCTTTTCCTCTCCTTTCAGAGGAGGGAGAGTAATTTCCTTGCACCTGCATTTTGGACAGGGCAGCCCTCCAGGAGCCAGAGGAGATGTGCTGTGTTCCCGGGAAGGGAGCTCGGGGTGCAATTTGGCCACTGGCTTTGTCAGCAGAGGTGGCCAAGCACTGCTGGCTCAGTTTCATGAGGAGCTCAGGAGACAATCTGCATTTGTTAGCAGGTTTGAGAAGTGCTCCAGGAGCTCACTTCAGCGTGCAGCATCTCTGGGAGAAGGGAAGGACATTGTCTCATTTAAAGTAAACTTTGTGTTGAACCAGAGCGTCAATTAAAACTTGCAAAGTTGTGATTCCCAAGAGTATCCATTACTTACATCCATGCTCTGAATTAAAGCAGCTGAGGAACATCCTCCTTAGAGTTCTGCTTTTTAACAGGTCAAAACTGTTTGAAATAACCAAAAATACTAAAAGAAACCCCAACCCCAAAACCAAACAAACAAAAGTCAAGCTAAACAAAAGGTATGGTTTTGTTTTAGTGTTAATTAGGGAATGGCTTGACAACAAGATGAATCTGTAATAATTGCTGGGACTCCTTGAGCTGTGGAGGTGGGGGTCTTTATTTTACTACCACTTGAAGTTGTTTTGATACTGTTGATGAGAGGAATGCAATAACGTGTGCTAAAGTCATTTGGCTAACCCTGAAATCAAAGCACTGGAAACCAAATCTAGCTGCAAATCACCAGGCTGTCAGTCTTTGAAAACCTGTTATCCAAATGACTTTAACAGTTTGTGGGTCATATGCAAGGTTAAGACTCATCTTGCACCGTGCACGTTTTGATGATAAAACACAATATTACTTTTTTTTATTGGAGTGGAAGTGTTACAGTCAACAGTATCAGTGTGGGAGTTTGATTTCTTCCTGCAAGTAGATCACTACTCCATATGAGCAGTTGGCACAAGGTTTGGAAGGACAGATATGAGGCATGCCAAGCCAAGTGCTGCTTATTTGTTGTGTATATCTGCTCTCTATGTAGAAACTCCAAAACTGATCCATTTTTAAGTTTATTTCCAAGTCAGAGTAGCTATTTTTGAGAATGACTGGCCAATACAATTAATACAAGTTTTGGTGAGGGGTTCAAACAGGTTATGCATGAAGCTTCATTCTATTGAGCAGTATTTGTGTGCAATATTTAAATTATTATCCATTTAAGTGGTGAACTCAGGATTTTTAAATTTATATCATCAGTTTTTTTTGTGGTTTTTTGAGTTTGAGAAATCACTGACAAGGAATGTGTCACATAACTGTTAAAAATTCATTTTACCTATTCTCAAGCATGTGCTGTCTTGGAGAACTGAGCAGCTCTTGATAATCCAGTGTGGATTAAATCCCCAAAAAGCATCATTGCATGTTCACAATATTGGCCTTTACCTTTTACGTGCTGTCCAGCTTACTGTGGAGCAAAACTTGGCAGGCTGTACAGACCAGAGTGGATTCAGAGAGAAATAAAAAACTGTATTCCTCAAAAGAACTTTGATAGGGAAAACACATTTATTCAAACAATATTTCTGTGAAATTCTTTCTGAACCAATTGTCACTTCATATTTTTGATGGATTTAAATAAAGCCATTTAGATGGCAGCTCCTTCTCAATAATCACTTACTGCTCAGGCTGAATTTTTTTCCATTGACACTAAAATTGTTGGCTGTCGAGGGAGACAAATATTGTTGTGAGAGCCATAGGGAAGAGAGAAATCCATATGAGCTGAATAAGAACTAATAACTTTTTTCCCCTTACTGGGCCTGTAGTGTAGGTAAAGTTCCCTGCATTGTTAAGTGTAGGAAAGTATGAAGTCCAGCAAAACCAGATCCAAAATATTTAAATTTAAGCTTCAGAATTTCCATTTGCCTTATACACTTGATGGTGGTTTGTTTGAAATCTAAATGTGAGCAGTCAAAGCTGTAGGTGCTGGTTAGACTGTAAATAACTGGATAGAGAAACCAAGATATGAGGAGATAAAAATAACTCAGATGGATTCCTGTGTGTAACTTGGATTTTGGGAGGTGGGAAGTTCTGCTGATTGTACCAGAAGCAGCCTGAGGAGTATAAAAATGCAGCTGGATAGGGAATGACTGGTAATTTAATGTGGACTGGTTTTGCTGATATCAGACAACAGACTGTGACTCAGTTTGTTGTTGGAGATTTCATTAGATTAGTCTAAATTTTAGGAGCAGTCCCTCCTACAGGCCATTGCATCCCATCTGTGCCTGAAGTGCTTCATATGTTTTAGTGTTCAGCTTCCTTCCCTAGAACATGATCTGGTTTGGGGATGCTGGATGGCTTCTCCAGAGAAGGTGATGGAGTTACCTCTTGTGCTGTCAGTCAAAGCTGAAATCCAGTTTGCACTGACAAGGAGCAGAGTCTTGCTGAGCTCCTCCCAAGAGTTTGACCATGGGGGCAAAGGGGCTAATTAACAGTTCAGTGTCAGATTTTCATATGTAATAAGGAAGGAATGAGATTAATTTTTCTTTTCCAAGCAGTAAACTCTGATTGCAAACATCTGTCTGATGTTTGGGGGTTCGTTTTACTGACTGCTCCGTGTGATGTTCCCAGAGTTAATGGGTGAATCAATGTGCAGTTGAGAGAAGTATTTCCATTTTATCTAGACACTTTGTTGTAGCTGTGAGGCTCCATTTCCAGAAGCACAGTGGTTATGGCACTTGCTTTGTTGTACTTGTACTCAGTGCCTCAAAATGGAACTCGCATGTTCAGGGCTGGATTTCAGAGTGGAAACCATAAGCTTCTTGCTTGTATAACCACATTCCAAGGTTAGTCTGAATAGCTGAGATAATGAATTTGGTCTTTGTGCATTCTTAAATAGATAGATAGTTTTTCACATATGTGACTTTTTTTTTTTGCTACAATTGGACGCTTTCCTTGGGAGCTGCCTAATTCCAGGCTGCACAGTTTCTGCTTTGTTCCCTGCTCCTATGCCTTTGACAAGAATAACTTAACCAGAGTTCAATATAGGAATTGTGGGCTGCTAAAGGACATATTGTGTTACTGCTTAATGCTGTATGAGTTGATCAGTGGGTAATATAAAGTCTATGTTCTAGCTGTTTTATGATGAAAATATTATTTCAGCAGAATATATGGTAAAGTCATTGAACAATGATCTTATTCTCAGAATGATGGCACAAGGCATTTTCCATATACCAGAAATTAGTGGAGCTGCTCATTTTGTTATTGCAGGCTTCAAAAATAAAGCTATTTTTAACCTTTTCTAAGCAATTATGCTATTTTTTTTTAACCAACAAACCTGATATCTTATTACTCTCTTTCTATTAGGACCAGCAGAGGTTCCCATGATGTCACCCAATGGATCCATTCCCCCCATTCATGTGCCTCCTGGTTATATCTCACAGGTATGCTTCTTGAAGTATTAAAATGCATGTAAAAGCAAAAGCATTGATCCACATAGAGAAGTCTGCTTGGCTGAAGTTTAATTTAGAAGTTTGAATGAAAATGATAATACACATTTTCATGCTCGTGCTCTTTACTGACAGTACTCCCACGTTTGCACAAGTGACCAGGGATGTGCAGCCTCACACACTGCTATTGGTAACAGATTTGGGGTTTGAGCAGCAGCAAAAGCTCTGCACACAGGCTGAGCCTGTCTGTGGAACTTGTATTGTTTGTGAGAGGGAGAGAAGTCCTTGATGTTGGGTAATGCCTGGAGTTCCTGTGTGACAGAAGGGGTAGGAGACCATGGAAATGAGGGAAGGAGCCACTGTAGCTATAAAATATGCTGTTGATCCTCAATGTCTTCCCAGCAGAAATCCTGCATCATTACCAAGAACTGGGGGGTTTGCTGTGTTTTCAAGAATAAATGTGATTTAGGTATCTATTTATGGAAAAAAAATGAGGAAGCTTTCACAAAGCTGTTAGATTTTGGAACTGTTGAACGGCTACTGCTCTTCTGTTTAAATAACCCCAGATTACCAGATTGTTCCTTCCACCTTCTGCAAAGCTTAGACTCCTTCTGAGGTAAGGGAAAAAAAAACCCACAACCAAACCGAAAGATAGACATAAGGCATAACAGCTGTGAACAATACAATAAATCAAATAATTTCACTGAGACCTGAACCAAAAGCTTCCTTAAAAGTATACAAAGTATTTCAGATATCCTTGATGAATAGCATAAGACCTTTTGATAGATATAGTTTGGCACCTTGTTAAGCAGAAAATAGATGATGTCCTGGAGTCTCTTCCCCTCCCCAGGAAACATGTGAGCTTGTGTAATTCTGAAAAATTGTGGATGGCGTCATACTTAAATCCCACAAAATACTGCAATCACTCTGTGGTATTTTGACTTCTGAACAGAGTGAAAACACACTTCAAGTATGGGGGAAGTTTTTAGCCAGCCTTGGAGAGAGGGCAGGATGTCAGGGTGGTCCTCCTGCTCCTCAGTGCTCCCGAGGGGAGCGCTTGGAGTTCTGAGACAGCATTTGCTGCTTAATGCTCCTCACGGGCTCACCTGGTTTAATAAACTGCCCCTTATCATGCAGAGGTTTATCCAAAGATTTATTCTTCCTTTGAAATAACTTTAACACCTTTTTAATATTAAAATGTTTATACCTCTCCACTTCTGTGCTGAGATAAATGGTTGGGTATAATTGGAATGCTTTCCAAACTAGAGGGATGAAAGTCTTCCAACTGTATCTCTGTCTGAGCCCAGTTCTTCTGCAAAGCTTTTTGTGGGGCACCATAATAATTCCACTAAAGAAGCCTTTAAGTAGTTTCTTAACCAGAAAAAATCCAACCAAAAACCCTCTTCTGAAGCAGTTTTTCCAGGGAGCTGGAAATATGTTGTAAAGTTTTAGGGGGAAGCTCTGTATTCGGTGCTTTTCTGCAGAGGAATGTGTGTTCTGCTCTGTGGTGAGTGAGCCTCTTGCCTTTCAGACTGCTTCACATTAAATAGTAGTTGAAAGTCTGTAGTAATGAAATTAGCTCTTTATTGTAATAAATGTCTCTGCCTTATTTGCTCTTGCTTTTGTCTATTGTTTCATAGTTAAACCCAGTCTTTTATGATAAACAATTAGAACACAACTTAAATTGAACATGTCAAGGGAAAGGCCATAAAGCAAATGATTGCACTCTGGGATGTGAATCAAAATATATGTGATTTTTGGTTTGATTTGTCCCCAAAGTGTACATCTGAGAGTCAGGCAGAAAGCAATACCCCTGTGGAGAAGTAACAGTGCCTATTAAAAAAAGGCATGAAATCTTATTTCCATTTTGTTATGCCAAGCCTGTGTGAGCTGTGTTAGCCCTGAATATTACATGAGTTATCGAATGATTGCAAGCCTGGATTAATGTGGTGCTTCATCACCTCTTTGGAAAAATTGGCAGGAGGGTGTGAGCCCTGCAAGGTCAGCCCCACTGGAAGCAGCACAAACACAGGCTCTGTTTTTAGACTTCAGTGACCATGTTAATAATTGTCACTAGAAGCTGGGTTTGTTGATGTTAAGGAGATGTTCCCAATGATGTGGCTTAGCCAGGGCAGGAAATGATCCAGGAAAATAATAGAAAACAAATACACACCACCAGTTCAGATCTTTCATGCTATGGTTTTGCTCTCAAAAGACCAGCTCTTCAGAGAGCCAGTGTTTTGCATTATCTCTTCAGCAGACAAACCTCTGTGCACCTCTGGCAGATATGAGCTATCAGATCAGAGTTCATGTCCCTGCAATTCTTTGTGGGCTAAGGGTTTGTTAAATATAGAGGAGAGGAGAAGTTCCTTGCTGTGCTCTGGGTGGACGAGATCTCTGTGTTTAAAGTTGGTTGTGGAAGGTGACATGGCAGAGAAATCTGCATTAAATGTGTGTGATGTCAGCAATTTTGGCTTCAAGTGTTGAGTCAGATTAAGGATTTGGAGGCTAAGGTGTTAAATTTGGAGACATCCTCATGGGTTGTTGTTCCTGCTTTTCAGTGTACATATGGGAGGAGAGAAGGAGGGTTTGAAGTGTTTTAATCAGGAGAACTAGAAAAATGAAAATATCAAAAAGCAGGATCATTAACTTGTTTATTTAGTGCTACTGGCTGAGGAGTGCTCTCTCTGAAATAAATCTGGAGCAATAGTTGGACATAAAATTCTGGCATGAAACTACACTTTTGATTTTATTTGCAGGTTTGTAAATATGAGCTCTCTGCCACAGATAATTTAAGACTGAAGGACAGATTTACTGGTTGGACCATGAGGTGCACATGTGTTGAAAAGCCTCCTTTGGCCATGGGGTTTCTAAGGTCTCAACTGTTCAATTTGAGCCATGCTCCTGCAGTTCAATATCCCTGCACCAAGCACATGACATTTGACAGAACTAAAGCATAACTTCTGGAAAGAGGAATGTCTTTAAATTACATTTAAAATGGTATCCTTGAAAATCAGGATTTTGCTCCTGGGTACATCCTGTCCCCTAAGAGAGGTGTTCTTCTCCAAAAGCGTATCTGGCTAACATCAAGTTTTAGTGACAAACTCCTCGTTTTTGTGTGGATCCTGCTCACAGAGCTGCTCTGGCTGTTCTGTAGAACAGTCTGCAGTTCTGCAGTCAATCAAGGCATCCTTTAACAGGGTCATCCTCATTCAAGCTTTGAGCACAGGGAAGGTTGTGCAGATTTCACAGGGAGCAGGCCATGAAGTCCTTTTGAGTTGGTGGGCACTGGTCCTGAAGAACAGTGTCATTCTAGATTGAAAGTACCCCAACATCCTTGCCAGCATTCTCAATATTTATCTATTTTCCATGTTGAAGGTACAGATTTAATTTGGTGTTTGATTTAATACTGATGGATTCTAAAGATAGTGATGCAAACTTGCCACGACTGGCGTGAGCTTGGATTGGCATCTTTAAGAAACTAAATTAATAAATAAAATGTTGACATCCAAGTGCCTCGTGGATGAGCTCATTCTGTACTGATTTTGGGTACAGATTGATTTATGAATGAAGTTCCAAATTAGTTTATGAAATCCGTGAAGTATTAGTTGTGGTCCACCCAGTGGCCATGCTCCAGTCCTTGCTGAATCTAGCACATTAAATTTAAGTGAAATAAGGGTTGTTTGGGGGGTTTTTTTTTGAAAGTAAATGGAAATTGCTTGCATATTATGATCCTAAACTTATACAGTAAATGTGTGTTACAGAATGAGGGTGGTTTTGTTTCTTTAACTGGATCTCACAAAATACAGATACAATTTACCTGTGCACAATTAAGATGCCTTTTTCCTTAGAGTGTAATATTAATTTTCAGTGGAGAAAAATGAGACAACCTGGAGCAGTGTGATGTACTTTGAATATGTGAATTACCTCTAGTTACTGCAGTGATATCTGCACTGGAAAACAAATAACATTTAAAATGGCATTCCCAAAATGTGGCAAACAATGGGGGAGGCAGTTTTATTGTGTATGAGTAATGTTAACCCAGACTGCCCTGAAAGATCATCACCTACCTCATGTAGCAATTAAGCTCCCTAAAATATGGGAAAAAACCCACAGGACTATGCTATAATAGTATTGTTATTGAGGTGGCATGCCAGTTACACCAGCAAGCTCAAAAAATACCAGCAAAAGACAATTTACCTACTAACTGTTTGAAAAAAAAACCCCACAAAATAATGAAAGTTTATCTCTAGGTGCCAAATGACCAGAGATATTTGTTTTCTCTAAATATAAAGTGCTAAAATTAGTAATAGCAATTACTGTTAATATTCCAGTTGCCTCTAGAGATCTCAACAGGGATTAGGATTTTGTTGCTTCTTGGCACTGAAGTACAGACAGTTTAGCAGTGTGTTTCCAGATGAATTTATGGTCTTTGTGACAAATGGTTTTAAGCAGATAGAAAGAATTGCAGATTTCTTCTTAAAATAGCAAAGTTGAACCTCTCTGCTGAGCTATGTTTTTTTCATTAATGGATCAAAACTGATTTTCTCTCTCTTTGATGAATTGAGTGTTGTCTCCCAGAATGGCACCACTACAATCTACTCACAGTAGGTTTTACAGATCAAGGGATATCTCCAGTCTTTATAGCTATCTAATGCAAACAATACAGAATAAATCAGATTACCAACTTTGATTTGTTAAGGATAGACTAGTGTGTATAAAGATTTTATGTACAGCTTCAGAAATGTACATGTATATCAATAATTTCTAGTTTAGAGAGAAAATGCCCTGTAGGATTGGAAAATAAAATGGATTTTGCAAGGTCCCCTGTGTTTTTGTGTTCATTTGTAATGTATGCACATGGAATAACAAGAATGCTGTCAGCATTCATGGCTTGGGAGGAAACAAATAAAAGATATTAGTGTCTTGGCTTTTTGACTAAAATAATTTGGAAGGCTGGCTCTTCCTTTGAGTTGGACTAGCTGGTGGTTGTGGGTTCCTCCCAACTGAAACTTTCTATTCTATCCCCTCATCTCTGGCTTCTCTCAGTCCTGTTGATATTTTATAGCTTCATCTAGCAGGATAATTTCATCAGAAAGTTCTTTGACAGTACTCTGAGCTTTCCTCCCTGCTTTAGAGATGATGGTTCAGGAAGCTGAATCCTAATAATTTTTAATATGGTTTACATTATGTGCTGCTCAGTGTACAAGCTTTCTGTCTAAATCTGTTCCTTAAAATACTCATCTTTCACCAGAGCACAGAAGGCACATGTAGCTGCTCTAGATGCAGAGATAAGAGCTTGTACCCTCCTGGAAGACTGGAGTTGGCTTTGAGGCTTGGACTGGTTAAAGCCACAATGAAAACCTCTCCCATCAGGATGTAGGAACTTGCTCTCTCAATTAAGTTACAGCATAATCCAGTGACTCAAGTCTGAGAGTCAAATCCAGCATTTCTGTGCACAGTCCTTGATAAATCGTTCTGTTTTTCAAATATGTGCTAAAAGGAGAAGGATTTCCCTCATTTCCAGGTTTCAGAGTGCGGGTTTGACACCTGGCAGCAGGATAAGAGAAGCTGTGGAGTAGAACCAGTAGCAGAGATGGGAAGCCTGAAAATGCAGCAGTTGAGAGGATGTGATAGTCTAAACCTCTGAGGTTCAGCTGTCTTTTGAGGACTCTGTAAAGTCTTTGAAATTTAAAGCTGGCAGCTGACAGATTGCTGGTGGAAGTCATAAATTTTGAGGGTAGAATCAAGCATGTTAAGCCAAACAATTACTATTTTGGTTACTCAGGAAGCAATGGAATTTTTAATGTGAAATGTTACAAATGAATGAATTAACTTCCTATAGAAAATTGTCTTCTGTAGAGGCCAGGCTACAGGAATTGTCCATGGCCACATCCCATCCCTAACAGGGGTAAATGCACATAACCTGAGGGCACACATGGCCTGGGGCAGGAACTGGGGCAGCTGATCCTCGGTGAATTTTCCCCTGTGATGCCTTGCTGAGCTGATGCCTGAGGCAGGAGCTGGTGCTTGCTGGAGCAGTTTTGCTCAGGGCTGTGGCAGGGCTGGTCCTGGGTGGCACAGGCAGCAGAAAGAGCCACGTGCCTGTGCCATTCCTCTGCTTCAGGGAGCAGCTTTTCCTTTGTGGTTTAAAGACACTGGGATGTGATGGGAGCCACTGGAGTGTGGGCATCCACAGCAGAATCTCTTCTGCTGGTGCTGCTGGGGGCTGGGTAGCTCCAGCTCATGGTAATCAGCTGAGAGTGGCAGCATCTTGCAGCAGCTACCTTTGGTGCATGTTCACTTATCTCATACAACATATTCATCACAGATATTACTCCATCTGTGTGCCATCACTCAGTTTAGAGAAAATGAGGTTTTTAACAACCTGTTTGTTATATGAAATTAAATTATGCTTCCTTCATGCTTTTCTACCTCATGCATGCCAGCATACAGAGTCAAAGGGATAATGATTGTTCTTACGTGGTTGTATTTTTTAATTTAAGAAATGGCAGAAGTTTTTTGAATGAGCTTCAAGAAAAGCTTGGCTCCTAAGCCTGGACTGAAATTTGGCTGGTTGACTGTTCTCCAGAAATACAACTCTGGAAAAATTATAACCTGAAAAACATTTTTCAGCCTAAGCACATTTCCACCTTCCTACATCTGTTTTTACATGCTTTGGCTGTGGTGTTAGGGGCCAAGTTATGCATACCCCAGAGCTGATTTGTGTGGATGTATAGGGCAGCTCTGTAACAGAAACAAACCCCTGCCCTATGATTTGTCCTGAGCAGCTACCTGCTATGAACAGAGCAGCTCCTTTGCAAACGTGGGCCAGCACAGCAGGTTCCTGCAGAGTACATGTCTCTGTGCACACACACACAGCCTCCCTGCAACAGCAGTGCCAGCTGCTTTCCAAAGTGTTACTAACTCCATACTCGGAGTCCTGTCAAAATCCGTGGTAGAAATTTTATGGGCGGAATATAAGGTCAGTTCCAATGAGTGTGCTTATTTTGGTGCTTTGTGTTCCTTTTTCAATTGTTTTCCTCCCTAAATGCAGGTTGTTTATTCTGTCCCTTACCCACATAGTTATCACTAGCAGCAGCACAGCTCCCAGTGATTAGTGTGGATATCTGAGTCTCCAGGAAAAGCCACATCACCGCCGTGGTTATTTCTGCCGATATTAATTTTAGAATTGTGTTTATTCATGAAGCTAAACCCAAGCACTAACTGTTTTCCAGTGGGAGGGCAAGCTGTAAACAGTGCTGTTTTGAAGGTGTGGCTGGTTCAGATGCTGCCTGACGTGCTCCTCTCCCTGCAGGTGATAGAAGACAACACGGGCGTTCGGAGGGTGGTGGTGACGCCGCAGTCTCCGGAGTGTTTCCCTCCCAGCTACCCCTCGGCCATCTCACCGACCCATCACCTGCCCCCCTACCTGGCACACCACCCCCATTTCATTCACAACTCCCACACAGCGTTCTACCCTCCTGTCACTGGACCTGGGGACATGCCACCACAGTTTTTCCCTCAGCATCATCTTCCCCCAACAATATATGGAGAGCAAGGTGAGCTGGGAGGAAGGGACTGGTCTTTCACAGCCGTGTTCAGCAAGGTCTGAGTGCTGGGGGAACCAAGNTTTTTTATTTTGCTAACAAAACCAAAACTGTTTTGGGCATGGTATTTCCAAATGGAGCCCAAAAAGGAGGATTGAACTACAGAGAAAATCAGGAAATACTGTGATTCCTGCAAGCTGACCTGTCTTAGCTTAAGAGAGAGTCATCCTTGGAGGGGGAAGTGGGGATTGTGTTTAATGAAGTGTATCTGAAGAGTGTACATGATATTTATGATAATTCTCAAACATTTTTTAGATAGTTTTAATTCCCAAAGCTTTTACTTTGTGCTGCTCTTCCCTCCTTAGGCAGCAGAACTGACATGATTGTAAAGTCTATTTATATTGGGAAATTAAATTGCATGTAATCAGAGTTGGCAGCTTGAAACCAGCACATCTCAGCTTGTTCTGTCCAGTCAGGCCCTGAGGAAAAAAATGCTAAATTGCTGTGAACTTATGAAGGCTTTTTCCAAAAGATCAGTTCTGTCTGAATTTTTGCTTGAAATCTGTGTTCCTGAAACACAAAGACTGAAAAACTATCACCCTAATTGCTGTGTTTTACACCCTCATCCAAAGTAAAACCCTGTCGTCAAAGGAGCACAGTTAATACAAAATAATTACAAAATAGGGCTTTCTTTTAAAAATCTCCATAAACACCTGGAGCCATTTCATGCAGAGATAGCCTTAGAGGAATTTGGTTTTCTGGGGAAAAAACCCCTCAGTGGTTTTTGCTGTTCTAACACGGGTGAACCGTTCCCTTTCAGAAATCATACCACTATATGGGATGTCCAGCTACATCACCAGGGAAGACCAGTACAGCAAACCACAGCACAAAAAACTCAAAGACAGGCAGATTGACCGCCAGAACCGCCTGAACAGCCCTCCCTCCTCCATCTACAAGAGCCATATAGGCAGCTGCACCACGGTCTACAATGGGTACGCCAAGAGCCACAACGGGGCGAACAGCGGCGGCGGGGGAGCCCCGGCCCTGAAGAAACCGGAGCGCAGAGCAAGGAGCAGCCCAAAGTCAAATGAACAAGACCCACATGGTAAAAAAAGAGGGGTTTATTTATTTTTAATTGCTTTTTATTGCACCTTTCCAGCTTGTGACCTCCTCTGTAGGGATCCGGCGGCCGTGCCAAGAAGGGCTCCTGCCCACGCGTAAAGGCGGCGTTAACGCGGTGTGAACCTAAACACCAACGCTGGGCTTGCTGGGCTGTGTTTGTTTTGTAAGGTGAACCCAGTGCCTCCCCATCTTTCAACTACTCCCTTGGCAGTGCAGCATCACTCTCTTTTTATCTGTTGGAAGCAGAAATGCATTTTATGGGCGAGGTCTCGGCTTTATTTTGCTTTTCGGAGAGGCATCTTGGCACTTGGCGAAAATCTTCACGGGCAATTAAGCCACAACCAAAATCTGACTACTAGGAACCACTATTTTGCATATCCTAAGTCAACCTGGTAAGGTTATTAGAAAGTTTGGAGGTGATGGCTGCAAAACCAAGGATTTTTTAATGTGAAAGTTCAGTGAAAGTAAGATTAGTTGAAAACTAAGAAAACGGAGAAGAAATTTCTTAATATTAGCCATTGGAAGTAGTGGTCAAATAAGTCTGGCTACTTTTGAAATAATTTTCTTCAGCATTTTCAGAGACTTGCCATTTAAAAATTTACAACTTTGGATGAACAACCCAATGCTTTACTGTAATCAAATCTCATTTATCACAAGCCATTCTGTACACAGCCTACCTAAATTTAGTTTAGTATGTTGTTATAATCCCTTCTGCTTACCTGCCTTTCTCCTCTTTTCCTGTCTCTTTGCTGACTGCTATATCACCAGCTGCCTGAACAAACTTTGATGTAGTAACCAAAGTGGCATGTCCAGGATATTCATAATCTAGCACACTCTGAAATCTCTGGAGTTAATTAATGCATATAACACAGATTCTCCATTATCAATCTATGGTGTATACTTATATGACTCTGTACTTTTCCATGTGAGACATAACTGAAAAAAAAAATTATGAAAATTAACTATATCAATAGCCAAAGAGAGGGGGAAATTGCTGCTGGCATAGTAAGGAATGAGGGTTTGCAGACATGCTTCAGGGTCTTTAGAATTAGCAAGGAGCTGTAATTGGGAATGCTGTAATCCAAGAAAATAAATCACTGCATTAGACTTTCTAGTTATTTCTTGCTAATCAGCTTATGTGAACTTCAGTGTTCTTATTTATGTTTAGGTGTTTATTTGAGGTGGAATACATGAGCTGTTTGAAGCATGTGTGTGGAAGAGCTGGGAAAAAGTACAGTTTTATAGTGTCAGTGGGTACTGAGTCAGCCTGGCTGATCACTTCTGAAATCATCTAGAAATAGTTTAAAAACATCTTGTCTAAGGGTTTCCTGCAACCCTTGTATTTGTCTAATTTGCTGTTTGGGCTGGTCTGCTGTGCTGCAGCTGAAGAGCACAGGCGCTTTTAAAATGCCAAGAAAATCAGTGGAGTCAAGGCTACAGCACGTCCAGTCCTGTCAGGCTGAGGGTGCCTTCAGACTGGGAACAGCAAGGGCTGGAGTCCTCCCCCAGCTGTGCAAAAGCCCCTAACAGGAGGCTGTGCAAATGAGCATCCCTTGGCCCACCCTCCTGCCTTTTGAAATTTGGTTCTGCATCTGCACCCAGAGGTGGCAGCCCAGGAGTTGCATCAACTGCTCTGTGGTAAATCCATGGCCAAAGCAGGAAGAGAGGAAATTTTTGCATATTAAAAGAAAAAAAAAAAGGATATTGTGAGCTCAAATGTGATGTTTCCAACCTCAGTGTATAATTATAGTTGTATGTGTAAACTTATATGTAAATTTCTGTAGAAAGGTCACAAAGGTTTTTTTAAAGGATCTCATCAAGCAGCTCTCTAAAATAAGTTCCCACTTGATATTTACAAGCTTCTAATCATATCTGCTGCTTTATATTTACCTTCTCTGTTTCTTCTTTTAATTATTTGGGGATTTATTGATGAATACCTGACTAACATGGCCATACAGGTCATTTGGGTTAGAGTTAACAGCAGTCTGGCCACAGTTGCTAATTTGATTTATGCTGCTAAGATGACAGTGTTTAGAATAGCCAGAAAAAATTAATGTTTCAAAAGCAACAAGTAGCAAAGGGGTTTAAACTTAGAGGTTTTGTAGATGTCTATCTGTTCAAGCCTGCTAATAGTTAAAAGCTTGATGGTGCTGTGTGGCTGCTTCCAACATTGCAGAATAGCCTGGAAAACCTATTTTTAGATACATAAATATATAAAAATGTGTATATATATGTATAAAATTTGTGGAGAAGTCTTTATTTAGCAAACCACTTAGCCAAAAACCCCTTTAAGAGGCAAGTAGGAATGTATGAATTTGCAGTAAAACTTGGAGTAAGGTGAAGGAGATCTGGAGCTGAGGGCTTTGTTTGCATGAATTTTTAATTGGCATTGTGATATGCTTGATAGCCTATCATTTCACATCTGGCTGCAGGGCATGTGTGCTCCTGCACTGGAACTGGCATTGCTCCTTTTGGGTGTTTGGATGATGGAGCAATCCCAGGATCCAGCTGCTGGCAAGGGAGGGGCTTTAGGAGCCCCAGCCCCAGCTGGAGCAGGAGCCTGCACAGCCTCAGCTCTGGCTGCTGCAGAGAACAGCCTGTGTCAGTAGCCAGTGCTGCAGCCTGACAGTGATGCTGCCCTTAGGGACTGGGCTGTCTGGAGCCAACTTTGGGAGCTGCCTCAGTGCTGGAAGTGTGGGAGCTTGCCAGGGGCACCTCTCCCAGCAGTCCCAGCTGCTCCTGAGCTGATGCTCTGAGGGGCAATTGGAGTGTCTGCTTTAATCAGCAGAGAGAGATGATCCACACAGGGACATCTGTGACAGGGAAGATGGGAGTTTCTGTTCTTGGATCTGCTGCCCCTGTGCTTAAGGTGATGCTTGTCCTGCTCCTTGTTTGTCTGTAGTGCCTTTGAGGGGGGTGTTGCTCCTTCCCTGGCACACCCACTCTGCTGTGGCTGAGGTTATCACAGTGCTGCAGGAATCCTGAGAGGGCTGGAACACCTTCCTTATCAGCACAGACCCAGAGGGGTGAGCCTGGAGTGGGGGGAGACCTTAGAGCCCCTAAAGAGGTTACAAGAGAGCTGGGGAGGGGCTTTTGGCAAGGGCATGGAGTGACAGGACAGGGTGGATTTAAACTGAAAGAGGGAAGGGTTAGATGGAATATTAGGAAGAAATTGCTCCCTCTGAGGGTGGAGAGGCCCTGGCACAGGGTGCCCGGAGAAGCTCTGGCTGCCCCATCCCAGTGAGTGCCCAAGGCCAGGTTGGATGGGGCTGGGAGCAGCCTGGGAGAGTGGAAGGTGTCTCTGCCCACAGAAAGGGCTGGAATGAAATCATCTTTATGGTCCCTTCCAACCCAAACCATTCTGGGATCATATGAATAATGTTGAAGAAAATGTCCAGTATGCAATACAAGGAGAACTCTATCCTTTTCCTTGAAAAATCACAGTACATGTGATATTTAACTTAAAAATGTGCTTTTCCACCCACAACTATACTCATTTCATATATTATGCCCATGAAATTTGAGTAAGTGCTCAAGGAATATTCTGCCATGTGTCAATAACTTTCAGCTTCCTTCCAATAATAAAAGAAGGAAGGGTTCCCCAAAAATCTGCTTCACCACTGATAGAAGAAATGGGGTGATAGATCATCAATACTGAATGTGATCAGTACTGAAATTAAGTAAATTACTCTGGAGTACTTTTGTTCAGTCGCCTCTCCAGTAGTGGATCCAGCCTGTGCACTTCTGTCTGTGCTCTGTACAGCATGATGGTACATTAAAAATACATTGGTACTTCTGTAATGCACCTTTACCCCAGGGTGGTTCTGTAGCATAGCAACATCCTCTTTTTACTAGGAAATTTACAGTTTCAGATTGGGGAAATAAGTGCAGTTCTGACCTTTTCTACTGACTGCATCACGTTGTGTTGGGCGGTGCACTTGTAAATAAAGATTTTTACTTATGTAGGAAATAGGCCATTTTAAGGCAAAAAAACCCAGAAACTGATGACTTATAATTGACTGAAAATTTAGCAGTTCTTCCAAATGTTTCTGGTAGGATGATGGATGGTGTCTTGTACAGGCAGAAGGCTTGGAGGTATGATACTGGGATTCTGATTTAAAATCCATATTGGAGCTTTTCTGCAGAGCTGTTTAAAAAACTGAATGGGAGAGGAGGGAGCAGGGTTGGGTTTTTTGTGGGTTGTTTTTTTTTTTCATAAAGGAGCCCTGCCATGTAAAAAGAGCTGTAAGCGGAAATCCTGTCCCATTCATGCTGTCCTTTCTGAATTTCAGTCTGAGTCACTTCCTTCTCATGCACTCAGTGGCTCCCTTCTTGGTCATGCAGTGATCTGGTAGTTTGAGAAGGTCTCTGTGTGTCTCCAAGTATTGTGGGAACATGAGCAGTTTTGAGCCATTCTGACAATGCCTATTTCCTAATAAAACATCTTTTTTTTTATTCCCTGCTTCAAATGAGATAAAATCTTCTTTTTTTTCTTCTCACATCCTTATAGGAGTTTGAAGAGCTTAAGCTAGCCAAAACTGAAGCACTTCAAATGGGTACAAGTGGGAAGCAGGCGATGGATTGTTGTGTGCATCCTGTGCAGGAGCTGGGTGGGAGCTGGGAGCTGGGTGCCAGAACAAACAGACCCAGCCTGGGCAGGGAGGCAGCTCCAGGCTGGTCGTGTGTGCCTTTATGAGAGCCTTCCTAAAGAAGTTTTTGTCCTCATTTGAGAAGATCTGGCTCTGCAGAGTCAGAACAGGGGCCCCTCTAGCCCAGCAGTGTGATGAAGACAGAGCCTGCAAGCCTGAACATGTCCCATGCACCTCTCCTGACTCCTCCACCAGCACCAGGACCTGCCAGGCACCAGGGAGGGTCGGGTCCTGCTGTCTGTGAACTCCCCTAACTCAGTTTTGAAAAGCAGATTTGCTTTCCAGAGCTGTGAGGAAGTGAGGAGCAGTGACTTTGGTGTGCACCTCACCTGCTTTCTTACATGTGGCACTGGTGTGCTTTACACGTGGAGAAGGCAGGAGAAAACATTAGAATCAATTAATAGTTCAAAGAGTTGTTAGAGACCATTGATAGATCATAAACTTCCATTGTCATACAATGTACAGGTCCCAGAGGTGTTGCTTTCCTGTTGTGGGGGTTTTGTAAATGTGATTTTGTGCACTGAAGCAGCCTCCAGCTACTCTGAAAGGTGAAAACCATGGCTTCAAATTCCTGCTGGCTGAAGTGTCTCAGGAGATGTGGGTGGCTCTGTGTGCTCATCCCTTGGAGGGCAGTGCATTGGGAATACCTGGAAAATGGGCTTGGCAGAAGGACTTTCTGACAGTGGTGGTTTTAATTTAAAACATTTTAAAACAAGTACTTGGTAAAGCAGAAGTTCTGAGGTGAAGAAGTCCCTCAGGTATCCCTGAGCAGGGTGGGATGTGCTCTGCAAGCTGCCAGTAAGTGATGCAGAGTGGGTGACATTTGAAAAACCAGAGCTGAGGTGTTCTTGGTACAGCCCCATCCTGTTCTCTCTGAATCTTCTGTGTAACATTCAAATATACTTCGGAAAAACGTGGGTTTTCTATTTCTGTTTATCTTTATCAAGTTGTTGTTTTAATCCAGAGCCTGTGAATTAAAGGGAAATTGAAGGAGCAGTGATTCAGTGCAGACAGGAACCAGGCAAAGTTCCTCTTCTTACTCATTCTAGATCCTGTCAATTCTTTTCTATTTTGGTCCCAAATCCATTTTGCTTATTGAGTCATGCATTTATCTGTGCCTGTATATCTTATAGATTTAAAAGCTTAAAGGAGTAGTTTCATCACTTTTGGTCCATGTAAGCAAAGAGCCTGAGAAACACTGGCAGTGCATGTGAATTTTATGTTCTTTTAGCCAGGAATTGATGATTTGGTACATGCTAATAGACTTTTGTTATACCAATGTAGAAATGGTCTGCAGACAAAACTGGTCATAATTTTTTTTCCTGCTGCCATACAAAATATCCCTATGTTAAATGCAGCTTCTCTGGTGTCCCTAAATGTATTTGCTTCTACAAAATACTGAATTTCAATAAGATTCTCTCCTGAAAACAATCTGTCAAACCTGACACAGTGATTTTATTAATAACATGGAAAAAAACACTCTGAAGAGTAGAATACATCTGTCAGGTTAAGTGAATTTTAGTATTATACCAAATAATGGAATGTGAAACATAATATTTAGTGGAACCATAGACGTGTTGCATCTTGAGATCATCATACATGAAATCTAAATGGTGTTACTGTTCCTACTGCATTTTTTAATAGTTTTAGCCATTAATGCTACTTGTCTGAATTCTTCAGACTTGCATCTCATTAGAAATAGATTTTGTGTGCTCTGTGCTGTTTTCCTGTAAGTTTTAATGCACGAGAGGAAATGGGATGCATTAATTAGGGCATGGTCTGAACTTGGGAAACCACTGTTCGTTTGCTACACCCAGAACTTCCAGTGTGTGAGAGATTCTCCTGCCTTGACCTGATCTCCCACATCATGGCCCAGCTTGTGCTGTTGTTTGTTTCCATTTGGAAATAAGCCTGCCTCTTCAGCAGCTTTATCTTTGGTGTTTTCTCTCAAATAGTAGGCTGTGAATTGTAAAAAAGTGGTTATGGGTGTCAGATACACCTTTGTGTTCCAGCTTGAACTCCTTGGCTGGGCCACACAGATTCTCACCAAATAATAT
The DNA here is from genome assembly GCA_013398075.1 of Notiomystis cincta. Taxonomy (NCBI): domain Eukaryota; kingdom Metazoa; phylum Chordata; class Aves; order Passeriformes; family Notiomystidae; genus Notiomystis; species Notiomystis cincta. Next base: position 95,773 of record VZRX01010801.1, read on the forward strand.
TTTGCCTAATAGTCACATAAAGTAATCATTTAATGAGCTTTATATAGACTGATGGCTGTATTAGAAACATATTTCAGGGTTCAGGTAGAGTACATTCCCAGGTTCATGTCAGTCTGTGTGCCTGCAAGAATTTATCCAGATCAGGCTTCATTTGCGACTTTTCTTCAGAAAAAGAATGGCTAAAATGTTTATCCAGTGTCACTGGATACACTCTGTTGAGGGAGGGAAACAAATCTGTTTCCTCTGCTGTCTGGAAGCTTAACTTTTATCATGGAGGCTTTGATGGAGAAAGGTAAAAGCTAAATATCACAAATGGAAAGCAAGTCCATGCCCAGTGCTGGTTCTCTCCCTGCCTCTGCCATAGCTTTGCCCAATTCCAAACCCAGCAGTGTTTTGCTTGGAGCTGCCTGTGGGTACTTCCTTCTCCTGCATCTTGACCAACTCTTTCCCAGAAGCTGCCTGTGTGCAGATAATTTCCAGGAATTTGCTGGCCTGTCAAATCTTGTCTGCATGTGACATGTCACGAACAGGGAGGGATTCTGTAGCTGTGTCCATGGTGCAGGAACAAACCCAAAGTTTATGGGAAGCCTGAATGCCATGGCAGCCCCACCTTCCTTCACACCACACTGCTTTGTTAGCACAGAGTTCCACAAGCTGGGAAGGGCTGAGACAGGGAGACAAGAGAAACACTCTATTTTAATGCACTTACCTTGAAAGACTAAAGAACCAGCTTCATAACTTCACCACCAGAAGTTGTAGATAAGAGATTCTCTTCATCAGCTAAGTGGGAGCATCTCCTGTAATTTAATTGTACAATATTCTCCCATCTCCAATGTCAGCTGTTTTTAAAGGCAGATGGAAATGCCTCAAACTTGGTTTCATTCAGACTTTTTGCAGTTGAACCTGTGAAGAGAACAGCAGGGTGGAGTGGATAGAAGGATGCAGTGTGGTTATGAGGTGCTCTGAGAGCTGCTGGCCTGGGCATCCGTGGCTCTGAGCCATCAGTGGGGCAGGATGGGTCACCAGAGCTCTGGCTGCATTTTTCAGTCTCATCCCAGCAGCTGTGACAAAACAAACCTCAGCTGAAGCTCCCTAATCTTCCTAAATGTGCTAACTACAGGAAACACAGCTCAGAGTCCTCTGAGGAATGTGTAGGGCATATCCAGTAAAGAGTGGGGTAAATATCCAGTAAAGAGCTCCAGGGCTCACATTTGACCTTACTGGGGCTTAAAAACCCTTTTGGCAGTGGCTGGTGTTTTACCTCAAAGCTGTTTTTTTTCCAATCCTGATCAGTTTCTGTAGACTCTCATATTTTTATCCTCATTTTTCTCCCTCCCTTGCCTCGTTCTGCCAGCAGGATCTCCCTGGCAGGGCAGGCTGGATAAGCTGTCTGCTCCATCATTTATCAGGAAGTCAGTGCTAAATGACGTAAGGCACAACCTCTTCCCCCAGAGGATCTTCATATTATCTCAAGAATTTGCAGCTTCTGCTGCAACTGACAGTCAAATCCAGAAGACTGAAATCTGAACCTTTTTCCTAGGAGTTTACATAATTTATAGATACCCACCCAAAAGAAAGAAAAAAAAAGTCATACTAAGTACATTTTCATCCTGCTTAAATGCTCACTGATTAAATGCCTGTGCTGGGGAGAAGAGTTACACCAAGATCTCAGAGCTTCAGAGCAAGATAAGCAGTGTATCCTGACCAGTTAGGAGGAGATAAGATGGACCACCAACAAAGGAAGGGAACTGTTTCCCTTATTTGGCAATATCTGGGACATTGAGCCCAAAGGGAGAGGGTATTTATAGGGAAGAGGTAGAACATTTCCTCCCTCCAAACTATAAAAAATAAAACACGTTTAAGTCTAATGATTTAATGAACAACACTTATTTGTAATAGCCAGATGTTCTGAACAATGTCCAGCTGCATTTGCAAAGGTGGTGAAATGAAATTTCATGTCCCCCTGAAGTTAATGGGATTTGTTTACTGAACTCTCTTAGGCCATGCTTTAAACCCCATCAGTTACTTTTCCTTTTCTGAGGAAGGGTGGAATTTGATTTCCAAAGTTTTTATTAACTTTTTTTTTTTTTTGCTTTTCCTCCCCTTAAAAGTCCTAATTCAGGGTGATGCTTTGAGTGTTGCAGTTAACAGAAAGGTTAAACACTGTTCTAAAATGAAGCAGCCATTTCAATTTTCTCCAAGGTTTATTATAAAAGATTTTGTCCTGAAGCTTGAGTTTGGGGGGGATTTTTGTGGGTTTTGTTGTTGTTGTTTTAGGGGGAGGTTGGTTGGTTGTTTTTTTAGTTGTTTGGGGGGATTTTTGTTTTGTTTTGGATTTTTTTTTCTCTCTAAGGAGCTGTGCTTAGAAGCAGCTGCTTTGATTTACTGCGATTCATGTGACTTCTGCCTGATTTTCATCTCAGCAATGAAATCCAGAATGAGTTGAAATTCCTGTAGCTTTGTTGAATCCTTCCCAGCAAGCAGTAATCAGGTGGATATTTCTGTGAAATATTTTAAATATTTGGAAGGGTTCTCAGTGGTGAAACTGGTTGTGCAAATACCCAAGATCACATTTTGCCCTCATCCCATACAGGGCTGCTAATTGTCCATGCACTTCCTTCAGCTCTCTAAAAAGTTGGTACAGACATTATAGACCAGATTTTTTAAAATATTCTTAAGTTCATTCCTCCCATCTCAGGCATGGGAAGGCACAGATAAAATTGCATCAGCCTTTTTGACTTCTGTGTTTTAGAAATTTAGCCCCCAGCCTTTATTAAATGTTCTGTTTCATATCCTTTTGCTCACATAGTCATAGTTCATCCATTGGACATGACTGCAAAGCAGTTTAGGCTGGGATTGCTTGAGTCAGTTGATTGTCATCTGTCACGAGGAAGAGAATTTATTTCTGTTCTGCTGTCAATCTGTAGATGTTTGGCTTGATTTAAAGAGGGGAGGGGAAGCTCTCTGAGCTGTGGTGCCTGGGTTGGGTGGAAAGGGAAAAAAATTGTTCTTTGATTTCTGGGATTGCTGTGATCTCCTCCACTACTCATTGCAATTTTATTGTATCATAGTTTTCATCTGGAAAAATGAGTCAGTAATGTACATTGGTGAGAGAAGAGCTTGGGTTGGGGTTCACTCAAAGAATGATGGAACTGCAGCTCCTCACTAGGTTGCCATTGAAAAATCCCAGTGCAGGCTTCATGAAAAATCTTTGGCTTTCAAGCATCATGATTTGGAATGGTTGTATTTTTTGAAAAAAAAAAAAAAAAAAACCAAAATTTTTCTCCTGTGGAAGCTTCTTTTAAAGACATGCAAATAGTGTAAGTAGTGCATAGAAATAAAATTTCTGCTTTAATGTAAATGCTAAATCAAGAACAGTGAAAAGATGACCCATCTTCTACTTTTATCTTGGTTTAGGGCAAGTTTTCCCTGCTTACTTTCTCATAGAGGATGAATTGCTTGCTTACCTCTGACTCTATTCTCGAGACTGAAACAGTGGTCATTGCTAAAACCCAGCATCCCAAAGCACTTTCCATTGCCCACCATGGAAAACCTAAAGGAGGCATTTTTTCTTTGATTTCAGCAAAGCTGAGGAGTTGGGACTGAGGGCAAAATTTGGCCTGTGGTTATGTTATTAAAATTTGCTCAGTTCAGGATGGGCAGTGCTGTGCCTCTGCACTGGGGAGGTGCTCTGCTGCCTTGCCATTGTTGCAGCAAACTCGGTGGCTTTGGGAGGTTCACTGCCAGGGAAGTTGTTAATTTTGGCTGAGGGGCTCTGTTTAATCCCCAGCAAGTTTGGGACTCCTATGGAGTCTGTTTTGGCTGTGCTGTACCAGTGTTTTTCTGTGCAAATATGCAGTTCTGCAGGTTATTTTGCTAGTTTTGTTTTTGATCAGGAAAATGCTCTTATTGTCTAATTGGCAGATTAGCAAAGGGTTTTATGGCCAGAATTGCCTAGGGTCATGTTTTTGCACCTCAAGAAGAAGTAAGTTTTATTTTGTGTTCAATACTGGTGCCATTGTCCCCCTACCCTGGGGATGGAATTTCAGAGAAAAATATTTCCTCATTGGCACAGGGCAGCAGACACAGGATTTTAAAGCCAGGCTGGGCACATTGGAGACTTGTCAGTGTGTTCATCAGGGATTGTGCTTTGCAGCCTGGTTCTTGGGGAGTGCAGGACTCACCCTGCCCCAGCAGGACTTGGTGTGGCTGTCCCAGCAGGGACACTCAGGAGGGACAGAGGCAAAGGTGGGATGCAGTGGAGCTGTCAGTGACCCAGCTGGGAAGAGAAGACTAATTCCTGGTGCTGTCAAAGTTGTGCTTTTGGTCAGTGCAAGGAGGAGTTGTGAGCCTCCTTCCACTGTGAGTTCTTGATGCCCAGGCTCCCACTTTGCCTGGCTGTGAGAGTCAGATGCCAGGGCTGAAGGGAACTTCTTTTGGAGAAGAAGTCTCTGTGGAAATGCCAGATGGTGTAATTTCATGGCTGGTGTCAGACATCCTTTTGAGCCACTGTTTCACATTTTAAGAAGTGTGGGTATCTCAGCCATGCTGCTGACCATCCCCTGCTCCTGCTGTGAGCTGGGGAAACCCCTGGAGTTTTTATGGCCACATCACCTGGGGCACCCTGGGGTGCTGGTGACAGCAAGGTGCAGTTTTGCAGGGGTTACATCCCCTCCTCTGGGTTCTGGAATGACCTCTGGGTTCCTCAGCCTGGGGAACAACCCTTGAGTGTGGCAAAGGCTGGAGAGGCATCACAGGGAGTGAGGAGAAACAAGAGGGACAAAGCATGAAGCAGCACACAAATAAATGGAAAGAATTGAGGGTAAGGAAGTTCCATGCATCCCAACTATTGTACAAAATTCTAAGGAGTGTGAAGAGCATCATTGTTCCCAGGCAAAGATCAGTGTTTGTTGGCAAAGTTTGTAGTGAGAACATCAGCCTTTTACCTGGAAAGTGGGAGTCAGGAGCTCCAGGAAAGTTTTAGGAGGGACTTCCACTCTCCTGGCCAAATACTTGGCCAAAAGCTGGAGGAGGGGTGGACACTGCTTGGTTTATCTGCAAAGCTCTTACTGTCTTCCCAACCCCACATAGCATGTGAGCTAACAGAATAGCAGAAAGGAAGCTGCTGAAAACAAAAAGAAAAAATATTTTGACACAGCAAATAAGCTAAAGCAAGTTGAAATGATGAAAAGAGAGCGCTCCAAGAGGAGGTCCTGTGTGTCAGTGGTTTGTTGTTCCAGCAGATTCAGCTTGGGCTTCCTCTGTTTCTGTGGGTTATGTCATTGTTTGATTTGGTGTTCCTTCAAACCCAGCCAGCTGCAGCCATGCACACAGCTCTGCCCCTGTTATCTGCCCTGGGAGATGCACAGAGTGCTGCCTCAAGATGTCAGATGTATGTGATGGAGATGGGGGGTGGCTGTATTTTACTAAGAAAGCCCTTTTCTGCCTTCTAATGGACCAACTGTGTGTTCACAGTAGGAATTCTCTCAGATCTCCAGCCAGTGAAGTAGGAGTTGTTTTTGCTGTCTTCCAGCAGTAGCAGTGAAGAAGCAGAGAAAAACAAACCCAACATGTCACTTACCCTCCGTTTGTCCCTTGCATCCAGCCTTTTGTTCCCCTTGTAGGTTGCTACTGATCTTACTTTCCTTCCTCCATCCCAATGAAAAACATAGATCCAAGCAATAATGGGGGGCAGGGAGGATTGGATACCCTTACATTTATTTTTTTAAACCCTCTTAAGTGTTTTAAAGCCCAGGTGACTTCCCTATGTCCAACTGAGTGCTTCCACATCTGATGGGATAGCAAATGCCTTTGGTTAAAGGACGATGAGCTGTGTGAATTTGCACTCCAGGAATTTTGGAGTATCCTGTCCCATGGACAACAGGATACTGAGGCAGTCGAGGTGAAACTAGCAGGTCACTAGGTATGGACTGTGGCCAGGACATCTCTGAGGCATGAGATTAAATTCATGCCTAAATTACAGTGGTGTTGAGGCAAAGCACTTCAGTTTTCCTTTGCTTTATTGTCCCACTGAATCAAGATGATTAGAGAGTTGATTTTTCTGATTTTAGATCTGAAAGTGTGATTTTCTGGAGTTTATACAGGGGTTTTGTTCTATTTGCCTTCAGTTATTCAGGGAGTGACTAGTTTCAGGGGTTTTTTGTTTGGTTGGTTTTGTTTTTTGTTTTTTTATTTATTATCTATATATGGTTTGGTCTTTAAGGACAAGTAATGAAGGAAAAGCTCCTAGACATTAATTAAGGCATATTAGCAGGAGAATTCAGATGGCAACAGTGAAAAGGCACCTAGAAATGGAAAAATTGTGATACTCTCATGCATAGCAATTTTTAAAGAATTAGAACATGTTTTAACAATTGTATCTAAAGCTGGATAACATCAATCTCTCTGCCTTTGTCAGGGGAGCCATAGCTGTGTTTTATCATTGGTGTTTTTTATTGGCTTTCATGTAATGAACAGAAATCTGAAATATTTAACCTTTAGAAATCTCATCCAGGCATTTGTAGGCTTAATTAATAATCTTCCTTGGTGTATTATAGGCTCAGTATGGTGTGATTGACTGTTTTGAATATAAATGTATTTATACTCAATATGTATTAAATAAATATATAAATATATATAAATTTTTTTTGCTCTGCAGGGCTCCCTGTTCAGCCCAGTGTGGAAGTGGTGCTGGGAAGAGTTTTTTAAAGCACTGTGTGTTGAGTGTGACCCTGGGTTTGCCCTTCCCAGTGTCACCTCTGTCAGCAGCAGCCTGGCAGTTTATCCATGACCCTGCCCTGTCCTGGGCTGCCTCCCTGACAGGCTGGAAAGCTGCATCAAACTGGATTAGGCAGGAATTTGTCCTAGGTCTAATTTTATTCAATATTTTCATTAAGGGCTTGAAGGATGGAATAAGGATTGAGGCTTATTAAATTATAGTCCATATCAGGCTCTGATAGGGTTGAGAGTGCTTGATGGGTCAGGGAAGGAGGACAAGGCAGGAGGAGAGCTCTGTAATGGCCTTCAGAGAAAGTTTGATCAAGGCGAACAACTGCAGCTAGTTGTGCTCAGACCTGCTGGGTTTTTCAATTAGGTGGTAATTCTGGGAGGAATAGGAGATTACAAACCCCAAGAGTCAAGTTACTCTGTAGACAAAGAGGAAACTTCTAAGCAAGCTCTGTAAATGTGTGCTGAGCTTTGGTGCTGCCAGGACCTCAGCTGGCACACGGTGGGCAAGGCTGTGCCACGTTCTCAGAAGGATGGAGAGCAATTTCAGAAACGTGGCAGGTGAGGTCTGGTAAAGACTGGTATGGAGAAATGAGCTTGTTTTGTTACAGGAAGAAATTCCTTCATGTATGTGAGAGGTGGCAGCAAAGAAAGGAGTGATGGACTCGCCTGGGGCAGATGTGCAGGAAAGGAGTGAGTTTCAGATGCAGCAGGGAGAGCTGAGATGATCTTCCCTGTGATGAGAGGAGTTAGATGCTGTGGTAGTTCACCTAGCTGAGGAGCTTACCAATTACCATGATCTTGGGGCAGCAGGTAATGTATTTAATTGTCATTTATTTTGAAAAGCTGGGCTGTGGGGCCATCTCAGAGAGATGGTTTGGGTAAGGATGCTCATGTTTCGGTGTAGGAGGAGGGACTGGGTGACTGTGTCACATCCCCTCTGGTCCTGTGACTCAGCTGCTGCGTGACATCCGCAGCTTCAGGTCTGTCCTTGAACAAGCACTCCCTGAAAGTCTGCATGTGCTCTTCCTGGTGTCTTCAGCCTTGACACAGCTCACAAAGGAGCTGGGCTGTGTTTTGAGGAGCTCAGTTTCTCGGGGGCCGTAGGTTGTGCCGTACGTGACTGACGGAAGATCTTTCCCAGCATTAAAGGCGGTCACAGCCCCGATAAATCTGGAACAAATTCTGAGAAAGCATGTCATGTTATGACTGGCATATCTGTGAGCGTGGAGCTCTGCTTGAGAATTAGACTCAGGGCTTGCAGAGTGCTGGTGCTGATGTCATTCCCTTGGAATGGAAAGGCTGTTGAAACAGTAAATACTTTCTGTGGCCAGAAGCTAAGTCTTGAGCTGGACCTTTTCCTCTCTTCGAAGGAAAGAATGCAGAACAAACCTAAAATGTGTATTTGCAATGGGAAAATCTTAATTAGTTTAGAGCTTTTAGCTATTTCAAACCATTTGCATACACAGCTGCTGTTCATGCAAACATGTAAACTATTGATGGAAACTTCAAACTTACCTTGAACTGAGATTTTTTTCCCCTGTTTTTTAAAGCTGTGCTTGCTGTTTAAAAGTATGGTTGGAAAGGTCTGAAAATTATATTTGTGCTGTACGTGCAGAAAGGAACATAGACACAGGCTAACAGAAGCATAGAATAAAAGGCTTTAGTTCAGCAAGACTTGACACTGAAACCCTGTTAGCACCAAACAGCTGCTGAGAAAGTGTTTAGTTTTTAGGGGCATTTACTCCTGGTTGTATCTATAGACTTTTGTTTATGATTCAAAACTCTGAAAAAAGAGACGACCGAAATACAAACTTAGATGTGGTCCAGGTCTTTCAGCTGGCTTTTCTGCAATAAAAGATGAGTCTGAAATGTTGGATCCAAAGAACCCACAGCCTGGGAATTAGAACCAAATGCTGTAGCTTGGGAGTGCTGTTAATATTTCTCAGTGAGATTAACAGGGTAACTCAGAATTTTGTACTGTCCCTCAGAGAACCCCATTGAGCATTCACAAGGAATTCATCCCCACCCCCAGCTTCCTCCTAGGAGGAAGAGTTTTGCCATGACAGATGTGGGGAACAGATGTTGAGAGGAAAAGTTAAAATGGGACAATGACCTGGAGTGTTAGTTGGGCTCTTCCCTGACGTGACTGAGCTTCTGTTCCTGATGGCAACAGAGGAAGGCAGCTCGTGCTGCCTGCCCCTGCAAGCCCCAGCCTTTGGGGGGGGTTGATACAGAGATTTTCTGTCCTCCTGTCAGGTACTGAGTGCTGAGGGAGAGGAAGGGACAAAGATTGAAATGCAAATCGACTGTCTGTTACCCAGGGACAATTAGTCCCAGGTAGGTGAATCATGCTCAGCCACCCACCACCTTTCCTGAGCAGTTCTAGGTAGTTTTTTTGAACCTGAATCTCCTGTTTACATCAAGACTTGCCCATTTTTTGCTGCTGCTCTTGCCCACTTTTCCACCAGTGCATCTGTGGTGTCCAGCTCATGCTCCTTGTCCCTGAATGCTCCAGTGAGCTGATCCAGAGTACAGTCCTGGGTGGCTGCTGAGCAACAACAGAGAGCCAGGAGGAAAGGCCTTCCAGCAGCCCTGTGTTATCAGATAGGGCATATCAGATGGTTTCTTTCCTTCTCTGTCATCCTCTGTTTCAGAAGGCTTTCTGCTCTTTGTTGGCTCGGGAGGAAGATGTTGAGCTCGATACTGGAGAGAGATTGGCAGGTCAGAGCAACTTCCCTACTGAGGGAGGGGTTTGGGACAGGTCTCATCCTCCTTAGCTTAATCTAGCTCAGGAGACTGTAAATAATCATGTTTATTACAGAAGGAAGGCAGCCATCCATAGAAGCCAGAGATTTTATTTTTTTTTTATGGCTCTTGAAATGAGACACAAAGTATGTGAAATACTGTAAATACTGTAATTCTTGATAACCACTCCTGAGGTCCCCTTTCAACCTGAGCTGTTCTCTGATGCTATTATAGACATCACTTGAGGATATTTATTGGGTTTTGCCTTTAATTAAATATTTTCTGTATTTTCACAGGGCATTATTCATTACATGTATCCCATTCCCTCTCTCCCTCTCCCCAAAATCTTTGAAGAAGACTTGTCTTCCTCCACCTCCAGCTTATCTGTAGAAACACTTGGTGGCATAAATGTCCATATTGACCACATAAATGTCCACGTGTCTGTAATAACCCAAGGCCTTGTGTCTGGTATGCAGCACCTTCTCTCTGTGAATAAGATACATAATTGGGACACTAATATAAAAAAATTGCTGGAGTAGAACTCTTCTTTCAGAAGTTTGAAGTACTTAAGTTATTATTTATTTGCTGGGCATACCCACCTCCCTTAAGTCTTGGAGTGAGTTCCTGTGCCTGGAGCACTTTGAACCCTCAGCCCTGACCTGCAGAGGGTCGGAGGACTCAGTTACTGTACAAAGCACTCACCTTTCATGGGAGAGGGAAATGAGATTTCTTAGGGCTTCAGGGTTTGTTTTCCTCTCCTGCTCAGTGCAAAAGAGCATCCTTGCTAGAAAGCAGAGAGAGGAAGGAAAATTCAGTCCACATGTCTGGGATTTAAGGTTGAGAGTGATTCACGCTCAGCTTCTGGGGGTTGTAATTAGGGGTGACATAATAACCATAAACTCTGGATAAAATAGTAGCAGCTCTTTTGTTACACTCAGAGCTGCAGAAGCTGCTTCTGATTAGCATCCCTTCGAGATAAGCCTGCAGGATCTCCACAGTGTGCAGATCTGCCTCCAGGCTTTTGTGGCACAGTCCAACTTCTCTACTGATGCTGAAAGGAGCCTTGAATTCTGAAACACCCCAAATTATGACATTTTCACTTGGATCAGCATCTCAGCTTTTTTCCTTAGCCATTTTAGTCCATCTGTGTAATTTTGACATCAGTATTATCATATTCTGGCTCAATCCTGCAAGTATATGCTCTTTATAATACACTCTGAGGGTTATCTGCTGTGGAAAAAAAAAAATCTTGCTATCCTCCACTTGTCCTGAAATATTACTGCTCCTTTCTTTTCCAAGTGGCTGAGACTAAAAGGAATCCAGGAATGTGTGCAGCAGGAGATCTGTCATTCCCACTCCACACCAAGGTGCATTCTTGTAGGGAGAGATGGGCATTTACACTGGAATTCTGCCATCAGCATTCAGCCAATTCTATTTTTTGGCAGTCAAGCACATGGAATTTTTAAAAAGAAGATCTACTTTTTTAAAGCAGGTCACAGACAAAAATAAAGACACATTCTTGGGCTACGAGAAGTAGGTCAGGTTTTGGGGGAATCATTAGTGAAAGCTGTTGATCTGATCCCACCTGTTTATTAATGTTTTTTGCTTCCTGTGCCAAGTACGTCTGGCTCATTTTGCTTTAGGTGAGATATGTTCTTCTGCTTTGGTGAGCAAACTTTTTGCCTTAACATTTTAGAAAAGAGAAATAATTAAAAAAAAAGCAGGAAAATATGTTCCTAGTTTTCCATTAGAGAACAGTGTAGTGGAAAGTGAGGCCTCTCTGTGCTGCCGTCCAAGAGGAATAAAGCTGCTTCGTGTCACCTCATTACTCTAAGCTGATGTTTTACCTCAAGTTTGTTTTGTGGGGGGAGGATGGGGAAAGGCTGATTCCACTGCTCAGAGGATGCAGCACAGTTATCCTCTAGTCTAGGGGAGCATTCCCAGCCTGTGGGTACCTGTGTGCAGCCCCTGTGAGAGCTGCTGTGGCAGGCACAGGGCTCAGGCAGGGAGAATGGGTGGGGTGGCTGCTCTCAGGCTTTGCAGTTTGCCTGGCATTGCTCTCTTGCCTCCACAGTTGGAAAGTGGCTGTAAAAGAGCTGTGGGCATTACCCAGTTGAAGGACAGGTGATGCAGGGTGGGTGCTGGGGCTCAGGGCAGGCTCCTCTGGGCTCTCCCTGCACGGGACAAGGACACTTGACCTCTCCAGAGCCCTGGTGGGCAGGTGCACAGCCCAGCCTGCAGCTGCTGGAGTCAACAAACCAGGGTTAGGGTCAGCAGTAACTGAGAAATTCCTGGGCTTCTTTCATAGCTGAGTTCTGGAAACAGGGTGATTTTTGCTCTCTGAATGCAAATCACAATTAATGGCACTGTTTGTGGAGGACACCTCTACAAAAACAGTCACATTTCTGAGTATCTGCAATTACTGGAAGCTCCATTCCCTCCTTTTTCTCTTTTAATTTTTTGTAACATTAGTCCATGTAACTGCATGCCTTAAATTCACAAGGCAACTGATGCTCATATGCAGGTAATGTCTTCTCTCTCCTTATCCCCTGTTTTTATTGATGTAACTGAAATTTTTGTTTACTTTTGATAACTTTTTTCTCCTCCTCTTTCCACATTCTCTATTTTACAGAATTTGATTCAGAAACAAAAAGGGTTCAAGACATTCTTTCTGGAATGGAGAAACCACAGGTATGTGATCCCAAATTGCCAGACAAATGTACAATAGCAAATGTGAAAAGTAGGTTATGTCACAACATACTGCTGATTTCACAGGGGAGCAGCTCTGATTTTTTCCCTTAGTAGATTATTACCACTAACTCATTTTATTGGGATATAAATCTGAAGGATGTTTTGTGCTCATGGGAGTTTGAGGACTCTGCCCACTCCAGGACCTGCATGGGTTGTCTGTTTCCAGAGGACAGTTCCCAGTATTCATACTGTGATGGGGAACTCAATGCACTGGGGTGACTTGCATAGCTCTTACCCCCCTCTCCCCTGGGTTTAATTTTATTTGTCATGAGCAATTTATGTCTTTAATCATGATTAAATTAAGCTAATTCCATTATTCAATGGCAAATTACTATAGTCTGTGTTTGTCTGAGCCATAAAAGCCCAGTGAATTATCATGGAATCGAATCACCCTGTAAATAACCCTAATGCTGAGTGTGACTGCAGTCAGGTGAGCTTATTAATAAATCTGGTTGTGAGCCCTTTGAATGTCATGTTTTTCTAGTTTGGTGTGTCTAATGAAAGCCAGAGGAGTACTATGGGTCTGAATGAATGGTCCAAGCCAGCACTGGAAGCAGACAGAGGGAGGCAGAAATCCTAAAGCACAGCCCTATCTCCTTTGCTCTCCAGGGCTCAGGCCTTTCTCTGTCCAGTAGGAGAGACAGGGCACAAATAAGCAAATAAATAAAAAGCACTGGTGGAAAGCTCATGTGAAGACTGGGTTCAGCTGATGGAGGCTGATACAGAGACATTCTGCAGTGGGAACCTTGGGTGCAGAAGGGGCAGAGCTCAGGGACAGCCAGGCTGAGTTTTATTTTTTGGACTCTCTTGTCATGGATGCTTTTGTTCTGAATAAATACAAAAGGTGTTTGGTCTTAAATTGCCCCATCAGTAGGTGCTGGATCCTGGTGGCCTGGCATGGGCAGGACAGGTTCAAAGCCAGTGCCCAAGGAGGAAGTCACCTCACTGTGTGTGGAAACAAGTGACAGAACTGAGCTGAAGACTTGAGAGAAGTTTCAGGGTGATCAGAAGGGAAGAAAGTGAACTTAGCACAGAATTAGGCTCGTTTGCTGTACAGAGGGAGCCAATATTTTTGTCCCAAGGATCACCTGGATGTTCCTCATTTGGTCAATAGCCACAGCCAGGTGCTTTTTTACAAAGGGAGCTGGCAAGAAAAATGTGTTGTTTCATACTTTTCTCTTTAGAGATAGGAAGAGAAGCTGTTAGAACAATTTGCAGGATTCTGACATATGTACAATTAGATTTATGGTAACCAGAGCCTTTAAAGCAGAAGCAAAAAATCCAAAAAATAGACAAAAATAACTCTCTTTTAATCATACCAAAAATAGGATAAAAAAAAAATCTAAACCATAGCAAATGCTGGTTCAATAATAATGACATTTACTGAGGTGATGTTGGGGATTATCTGTTATTCCCTCTCTGTAACTTTGACATTTGTGGGTAATTAAACTCACAGGACTTTCACAAATCATGAATTGCTGTGAATGATTGTGTGTGTGGAGTCAGTATTACACCTGATAGAAATATATTGTATTATGCTTAAATAATCATCTTGGTCATGTTTCTTGGCAAATCTTTCACATATACAAGTGAAGAATAAAACAGTGTATAGAAGCAAAATGATTTAAAGGAAAAGAACACAGAGTGGTGAGTCAGTGGCAAGTGGGTGATGCTGTGTCTGCAGCACATGGGTTTGATTTGCCCAAGTGGGCAGCTCCCTCCATCCATGGGGGGGATGAAGCCATCCAAAGGGATTGCCTTGTGAGCAACTCCTCCTGCAGGGGAGCTATCACTGGGGGGTGCCTGGATTGTACAGGTACCTCTCTGAGTACAAAAGATACACACTTTTCAAGTTATTACTTCATGAAAGGTCTGAGTTCAATAATAGATATTGTTACCTGTTCGAGAGATGTGCAGCCAAGCTGTAAATTTAATCAGAGCTTTGTCCCTTTAACAGCCAGAATTTTAAAAGGCACCTTTTGCTTTTATTCCCCCCACGGTTTTGGGTAAACTGAAATATGTTTTTAATTCAGGTTATCACAGACAAAGTAAGCATTCTCTGACACAATTTCCTCGGTGAGGGGAGGGAAACCTGACTCTGGGTTTCCAAAGTGGCTGCATCTGACAAGGGGCTCAGGGGGACATCCCCCCCCATGGGGAATCACCAGGGCTCTGTCAAACCACAGCTCAGACATCAGCCTGGCTTTCCTACAGGCAGCCCGCTCCCGCTGACTTGCTCTGCAGCAAAACTCATATTTAATCACTGGGGGCTTTTTGCCTAAAATTGCAGGATTAGAGCCATAATTTAAAAGCAGAATCTCGACCCAGTAATAAGCGTGAATTCATTTGACCCCCAAGTCTTTCAGGCCTTGCCCTCGAGGGAGTAAATGAATGTTGCTTGCAGTGTAGTTCTCACACATACAATGAGCCCCCGAACCACACGATGCCTGTGAATGCTAACCCGGAATTTGAAAGATAATGAAAGTTGTACAGAAACATTTTTCATTACCTGAAAGACGGGAAGGACCGATACTCATCAGTCTTGTAGCCTTATTGAAGTGGTGTAGGAGCTGGATTCTTTCCCAGGGGCTTTTATGGAATAATTATTTACACCACCGAGTTTTGATAGAGCAGAAAGGAGGCATTTACTGTGTAAACTGAGAAGTTTTCAGAAACTAATTAACTGTGCTTTTCACCAGAGGTACAGAACTCCTTGTGGGAGAATCTTTTGTTAGGTCTCAGCTAAAAGGCTAAGCCAGCCCTCTTCAAAGCAAGCACAGTGATTTTGGGGATGGATGAGACAGGCTGGGGGAACTCGGAAGCAGCACAAAGGTTTTACCTGCCCAGCCTGGGAAGAGGTGCTCTGGCTGCTTGTATTTTGGTCAGCTGAAATTAGTGCGCTGTTAGTGAACAATGAGCTGGTTTTTATTACTGGTGAAGTATTTCTGTGTGCAAGTTCAGAAGGACCATTAAACTCACCCCTGTGGTGGCAGCTGGGCTGCTCCTTACAGCTTGGAGAGGGCTGGTCCAGGTCTGCACCTTTGGAAGGGTGTTCATGTAAGCCAGGGAAGTTGGAGGTAAAGGTACTGAGCTGCTCTGCAAGTGCCTGCTTGTTACTCTCAACGTACCAAAACCCCATTTATTTAACTTACCCTTTTTTGCATCCAAGCTGGTGCTTCCTGCTCCAGATAGGAGTTCCTTGGTAAACTAAGTGGTGGCTTTGGCCATGAAAGGAGATACTGGCAGGTCACTGTGATATGGTATCAGCCTTCTGGTCAGGGAGCAGCAGATAGGTTTATCTCCAGCCACACAAATAAATCTCTTCCCAGCTGACGTGCACAGCCCAGGAAGGGAATGGATTTGCCTTTTCTGACTTATCTTGCAGACAGTGACCCCTCACTTGCTTTCCTACACTTGCTGTGTGTGCTCAGCCCAGCTAAGACTGGCATTTAACAATTTCTGGTGTTTATTTTTACACCCCCAGCAGCAGTTGCTGTGTACCTACGAGCTCCAAGGCAGCCAGCAGCTCCTTCCCTCTGAAATTAATGGTGTAGCTGGAGCAGCTTAGCAACTGGGTTTGGGCTTTTATCCTCTGTGTGCTGGCTTCACAACAGCAGTCTGACAGTTTCTAGCAGTTAGCCCACAAGATACTTTCTCTTATTTTAAGAAACCTAAGACTTAACTTTTTACAGATTGCTGAAGTTCATGGAGGGCCAGAGTTTTGCTGTATGTGGAATATATACGTGTGTCCTTGGGAGTAGTCATAGAGAAAAACATTTCAATAGAACATTGGCAGGATATCGTGCCTCCAGCTCCAAGTCTGTCTGAATTTATGAAAAACAATTATGCAAGCATATTTCCATAATAAAAGAAACTGCATGTTGATGGGCTGAGCTGGCATAGTAGTAATATCTGTGAAAAAAAAACCCAAAACCAACCAAACTAAAATCTGTTTGGATCTTGTTATTCAGTTTTCTGATCAAAATATTATTTTAAATGCAGATTTTTAGCTCCTAAGTATCTTTGCCACAATTTCATTTACGTGTGTGTGTATATATATATATATGTGTATATCTCAGAAAAACTAACTTACTTGTCTTACTTGAATCATTCAAGATTTTTATAAGGTATCTTATCCAGTATCAGGGTTAACTGCTCCAAGATTTTTAAATAAATATCGATTTCATAGCATAGAAAAATATGATAAGAAAATGCCATGAAGTTTCATAAAACAATTTGCACAGCCATATTTTTTACAAAGAAAGCTTGATGCTACTTAAACCTTCTTGCCTTAAAATGTATTTTTCACATTAGGTTGAATAAAGGTTTTCTTTTTTTGGCAAGACTTAAATGTGCTGCTATAAATTAAAATCTCTAACTTTTGAGATCATGGTGTTTATGATGAGACATTTCATGGTGTCACCTACTTGTCAGGCTGTTAAAAATGGATTTTTGACTTGCTCAGAAAGAATCTGGTTGATATATGGGTATCAGACACAACAGTTGCAGTGCTCATCAGCTGGAAGCAATGTGTTTCCACATGAGAATTTAAATATTCTCCATTATATGAAGATACCCAGAAGCTGGATTTGTAAACAAGCAGTCCCTGAAAGCTGACTGCTAACACTTCATTCCCAAGTAATTTGTGGGTAAGGGGTTTCACTTGTCTCAACAAAAGTTAGGAGATGTGTAACTGAGCACCTGCAGCATTCATGTTACACCTTCTGAAATAACAACATCTTGCTCTTTGTGTTGCAAAAATTCTGTCAAAATTATAGATGCAGTGAAATTTGTTGCAGAGGAAAAATAAAGAATATAAACTCTCAGTCTTTGATTCCTCCATATGGAGGCTAACTAAAACATATTCTTTATATATTCACTACAGTTAAGAAGGGAAAACATTATTTTCATGATGAAAAGTGGAGAGTTGGTGGCAGAGCATTTGAGGCTTTAGATGCTTGAGGCTTCCCTGGGATATTTCAGCAGCCTTGTATGAAAATGTGCTGCCTTTCCCAGATAACCAGTGCAGCTATTGCTTTTTATTTCTTTTTCTTTTGAGACAGTGGCAGGGGGGATTTTTTATTCTTCCTGCTTGGCCTGATAACAGAAGGGAAGCTGGGAAGCTGCTGTTGGCTTGTGCAGCTGAGGTGCCAGTGGCTCTCCTGGTGAGCAAGGTGATGCTAGTTCTGTAAGCTGCATGAACCTGGCTCTCCAGAAGAATGCTGTGGCACTGGTGGGGTGATGAAATCGTTCTGGTGCAGGGGCTTGAGGTATTCTTTCCATGTTTTGTTAAAAGAGATTCCTCACTCCTCTGCCACAGAGTCGTTGCACTCAGTGTGGCTGCAGATCACACACAGGCCTTTCTCTCAAGGCACAAAGTGATTGATTTGCAATGTAGTTTTTAATTGACAACTGGGCTTCTTTTATTATTTTCCCTCGTGCTTTTGAGCCAGCATAACTTTGCAGGTTGAATTGGCTTTTTCTGCTTATTTGCCATTGAATTATTATGGTTTCAAGTGGCAAGAAGGAACAGGATGACTGAAAAAGCTGTCAGAGTTTCATTAAAAAAAACTCCCCAACAAAAACTTTAGAAAAATATTTGTGTACAAAACCATCTACAGAATAAACTCTTTGTTCCACTTAGTTCCAGTTCCCCTCTGGGAATGGCCACAGCAGCAGGTACCTCCAGAGGCATCCTTTGCTGGATGCTCAGACAGTGATGAGCCATTTCACTGCAGGGGAACCTCTCTCTGTACTCCTCATCTGTTAGAGATCACTTTATGCCATGAATCTGCATTTTGCTTTGTGTTGTTCATAATTTCTCACCCTTTGCTTTTCAACTCTAGCTCTGAAATTTCCATTTTGCAAGAAATAGATTGTGAAGATTCAAGCAAAAAGCAAATACTTAACGGAATTCTTGCTCTTTTCCCTCGGATTTCAGATTAATTGATGTTTCTTTTATAGGTTACAAATATTCAGGCAAGAACAGTGTTGCTTTCCTGGTCACCTCCCACTGGCCTTCTCAATGCAGATAGACACAACAACGGTTTGCCTTACACCTGTACCTACGAGGTTGCCTTATCAGATAAAGGGAGGGATGGGAAATACAAGATCATTTACAGGTAAACCCCATCATTTTTACACTCTTTTTGTTTAATTAGGAGTAAATTCCTAGAGCTTTTCAGGCTGTGTTCTGGCATGACCATCAGTCACATAAGAAAGGCACATTTGAGCACCTTGTTCCCTCACCAGAGGAGCTTGCAGGGAGCTGGTTGGAGTGCATGCCACAAGGTCCCTGATTCCTATCCCTAATTCCCAGCCCAGCCCACCCCATCCCACCTCCCCAGCACGTGGCAGGTCCTGCCTGTGATGCCATCACTCCCATTGCCAGTGAAAAGGTTACTTTCTCTTTTATGCTAAATGTCAAAACCTTTCCTGTACACCATTGCAGGCAGGAGAGCTGCCTTCCTAATGGGCTAATTTTGTGTGGACTTGCAGGATTTAGAACAGTAAAATCTTGTTACTTCAGCTAACGAGCAAAATTTGAGGGCTTTGCTGCTTTGTGGTGTCTTAGATGAGCAGAGGAGGGAGTAGAGCAGTCAGTAGGTTACAGAGGCTCCCCAGAAAAACCCAAATACTTGGCTCTCAGCAGACTTCAGTAAAAATTCTGAGGGATTTCTCTGTGTCTCCTTGCAGTGATCCTCTGAGCTCATTCTGTGATCAAGTACATATGGTGTTATGCCTTTCTTTTTCCCCACTAATGACGTCTAGGAAAGAGAATTTGGAGAAGTGACCTTGGCTGTTGTGAAATAGCTAATCCTTCCCAAATCTCATTAAATAAAGTCCAGGTGATAGAGCATTTAAGGAATTACCTCTTGAGACCAAGCCATCTCCTTTCTTAAGATGTCCTGTGAATTAGGGTATCCCTCTTGGTATGCTGAAGGCAGGTCTTGGATAATACAAAAAGGGTGTATTAACCAGGGAAAAGCTGCCTGATTTTACTCTTTTTTCTGGCATTTACACCAGCTGTTTATGAGCCAATGTGAGCATCTCCATGGTCAAATATGTGCTGCTGAGCTTTTAAAATGGGAAGGACACTTTTTAGTACTTCTTGTGCTTGTTGGTGTGATGGCTGCACATTTTCTCCTGGTTATGAAATGTTGTGCATCTGTTTTAAAGCTGCTGGTGGTGATGTGTCTCCTGCTGCTGGCCAGAGTGCAGCCTTTAGCTTGATGTGGTATGTTCCATCAGGAGCAGCAGTAATTGTTATTACTATAGGCAAAGGAGAGGCTGCAATATGTTGAATACATTGTCTTTTCAAGGAGGTGTGCTCATTTCAGAGGGGAAAAACTGGATTTGCAGAGCATTGGATTATATGAAATAAAAAATAGAAAGCCTTCTGGTGAATTTCTGGCAACCCAGCAGGCATGTGCTTTCTGGTGGATTTTCCTCTATTGATTTTGAGACATCTCCCTGTATTTGTTCAGCTAGCTATGAAATATTTCTTTATGCTAAATTGAGAGCTTTCTTGTTTCCCATATTTTAATAAAATCATGAATCAGCCAAGCTCTTACATGAGATGACTATTACTTATTAAGCACTGACCCGTACCTTAATCTTCACAGATTTGGCAACACATGACTGAGCCCAGTGTTCATTTACCAGCAAACAAGCCAGAAGGAAAAAGAATAGCCCTAACTATGTTGGCTGCTCTTGAAATTAATAGATTGTATGCTGCTTTTTTTCCCTAAAGTGTCTAAACCACTTTGCTTTAAGTTGTGTTGGCATTGAAAAAGAGCTGGGTCCAGCTGTTTGGGTGTTAATTAAATGTCTCCTTGCTGTGGTCCTCACAGGGAGTGTGGTTCTGGAGGAGAAAGTGAAACAGTTGTGCAAGAAACTCTGCTTCTTCCTCTGAAGTTCAATGGGTCACTTTGTATAAAGTATTTTGAATAGGGAATATGCAGAAAGCACAACAATAATGTTTGGACTTCGCTCTTTTTGGCTCTGGGAGGGTTGAAAACCACAATGAGCTTTATACAAATATCAGCAAGCTGTAAGATAGCATTGGAATAAACCCATATATTTAGATTACTGGATAAATTGGTGTGATAAATTCTTTTCTTCTGTGCATATGGAGCTTTGTGAAGTTTTCAAGAGACTGAAGTGCCTTGACAAATTGTTAGTATATGGTTTGCTACTATTTCTCTTTGGAGGAATTATTTTTCTTCTTTCAAATTATATCACTAGAAAATCACTGGCTGTGCTAAGTGTGATACTGCTTTTCATAATTTATTAATTGATTTGGTTTGGATTTCTTTCCTACAGTGGAGAAGAATTAGAATATCACCTGAAGGACCTTAGGCCAGCAACAGACTATCATGTCAGGTGAGTTAGCATGATTTGAATGTCACTTAAATATAAACTCTTCAATTATATGAGAATAAATGTGAAAGTTTTTGAAGTAAATATACAGTGTAGTTCAAGAATTTCTTGGTAACTTCTGTCAGTGGTTTTTTTTTCAGTGCTTTCTAAATATTTTATTATAGATTTTATCTTGGACTATGAGACTGCTTTTTGAGCAGTATCTTTCATTGTGTTGTTGTCATTGCCAGGCAAAAAGAAGTTTATATGTCTGTATTTTTGTATGGATAACAGGTCTGGAAGTGGTTGTATATGAAAGTAGGGTATTTGAGGTCGTTTAAAAATTTGACTCAAGCAACTCATGTTTCTTCAGTTCCTGTAACATAAACACTGAGAGTACTCCAGCACACTTTCTTCATAAGTAGGCCACGCTTTGGGAAGTAAATCTGCTGAGTACAGATCCATCTGACCATAGTCATTTCAGCATTTATTCCAAGAAAAAAATGATTCACACTGACCTGTGTTGATATTTTCATAGCATATTTCTCTGTGATTCTGAAAGTGTGCTTTACACATTTATTAACTATTAACAGATTCTAGTTTTGCTCTCTGATGGTTTTAACACTGTCTGTGTTACCTGCTCATGTTGCTTTTTTGAAAAGACTTTATTTATGAACCAAGGCCTTGAATTTATATCCTGTTCACTTACCCTCAATATCCTTTTTAAAAACCCCATCTTTTCACTCCTGTCTATTGTCCCCTTCTGTTTTGGGCTAGGTTTGGCACACTGTTCACATCAAGGGTGCTCCTGTTTGATAAACTTTAAAGAACAAACACCTTGCTGCTGAGCTGTGAAAGAAAAATCCAACACCAAAATGTGTCCATCTAACTCTGATGCTATAGATTCTTTTTATTTTTAAGGATAGTTTCCAGTGGAGCCCTAAAATGAACTTTTCAAGTAGAATCACAAGACCAGAAGGAACTTTACATAAACAAGGAAAAGATGCAGCTCCTGAGTGGGACAGGAGTCCTGGCCTTAGCAGCAGAGGGATGGTAACAAGGAGGAGAAGGTTGTAAAACACTGTTGAGTTCCTTCTGTAAGCATTGAACAACCCTTTTGAAGGCAGCTCCAAACCCCAGAGAGGTCACCCTGCCCAGCTGGGCTGAGGTCACTTTTAGGGGTGTTCTGGGTGTTTGCCTCAGGTCCTGGCTGACTTCTTCCTCCCTACCTACAGCTCCCTCCACCTCCTGCAGGTTTGCCAAATTGTGGGTCTGCTGTGAAGGGTTAACAATAACTTCTGTTTAGAAAAGGAGTGCCTAAATACAGGAGTCAGACTTGCAGAGCAGCAGCACGTGTTTGTAGTGGAGCGAGCTGACACTGAGGCAGGGCTGTTTGCTTTCCACCTTGGGGTTTTGTTCTTCACTGAAACTGCATTATGTATTAATGACTGTGAAGAAATAAATCTGTTGACTGAAGACATTTCTGGGGCCAGCAGTTACTGGGCAAATCGCCTTGGGTCTCCTTGACCTTGGCAGGATCCCCCAGGGCTTTGTCTCTGCTGGACAAGGTGCTTGTGCTCCTTGCTGCCCTGCTGGGCCCTGGGACAACCTGAACAGCCTGGTTTGCTCTGAAGCACCACCTGCTCCCCTGCAGGTGAATTGTTGTGGTGCCCTCAGAGCTGGCTGTTTCAGTGGCTTGCAGAAGATGCCCCTTGAGCTCGTTTTCACAGTTTTATTTCCCTTGTGGTGTGAGGTGGATGCTGGGCCATGCTCATTTCCCTCACACCTATGTGCCACTTGCCAGATGCAGACTCAGGTAATTAATTGCATTTCTTGTTGCTCCTGCCTGCTAACAGGTGATGTGTAAAGCAGCACCAGAGCAGCTCTTGTCTACCTCCCCCAAAAGGTTTGATTCTACGTAGGTGGCCATTGTACATAAATTACTCTTATCTACTGAAAACAAATTTAGAAATTGCCCTTTCTTTAGCTCTGCATTCAAGCACACAATAGCTACAGCCAACTCAGAGGTCGTCGTCTGGTCACGGCCTGAACTTTTTTTTGAGTAGAAAACTTCCAATTTGCACTTTTCTTTTGCTGCATGGAAAGGGAAAAAATAATGTCGTTAATTTTTCAGAGAAAAAAAGCACCTTGTGAGGAAGTGCTCAAGTATATCCTATTTGCTTTCCCATATTATTTGGTATTGTATGTTCTATGCTGACATACAGAGGGTTTGCCTGAAATCAAATTTGCTTTGAAGGTTTTTAGTTTATCAGAGCAATGTTGCTGAGCTGTGTTAGTTCTAATCCATGGAGGTCCACTAAGTGTTGATGCCTGATTTATGTAGGAGAAATTTGTACCCATGGAAGGAGACCAGCAGGTACCAGCACTCAACATGGTACACGTGGATCAAGTGTAAACCAGGCCTTAAAGTTGATACCTTTTTCTCTGTTGTGTTTTAAGGAGGATTTTACCACAGTGTGCCTGGCAGTAGGCAAGTAAAGAAAAGATAATGAAGATAACTCAGTGGAAATATTTGCACAAAACACTGTTTCTCTTCTGTATTTTTTTTTTGCATTCTTGTGTAAGTGAAGTAAGGCTAGCCACTGGTGTGTGCTAGTTCTGAGGTTAGTGGGTGCTTTGGTAGTCAAGGACTGTGGCAGTGCCACTGTCAGCACATTTATAACCCCTTTGAATACTGTTTCCAGGGTATATGCAATGTACAACTCAGTAAAGGGATCCTGCTCAGAGCCAGTAAG
Source organism: Notiomystis cincta (assembly GCA_013398075.1). Classification (NCBI taxonomy): domain Eukaryota; kingdom Metazoa; phylum Chordata; class Aves; order Passeriformes; family Notiomystidae; genus Notiomystis; species Notiomystis cincta. The sequence continues at coordinate 119,115 of VZRX01010801.1, forward strand.
CTTCACCACTCACAGCTCAGCACCAGAGTGTCCCTTCCCACCCAAACCCTCGCACAGGACCAAAAGCTCCTTAACCTTACAGTGGAAGGTAGGTAACACTTGGGTCGGGTCAAAAGCAGGGAAAAAGTACTGACAGTGAGCATAAATGTTGGAAATAATTGAAAGCTGAGACAGTCATTTTTCAGTAAGGGACTTGAACTTGCTGTTCTCTGACAAATCCCTTCCTGTCCACTGCCTTGACTTTTAAAATATATGTGTTTCATTATGTCCAGCTTCTTCCCAGCATTTGTTAGGAGGTTGCCAAGCCATGTGCAAAGCTTTGGTTTCACTTCAAACTGTAGTCATTTGCCTGGGGGAGGTAAAGCCATTTTCTCTGATTCCCCAAATCACCTTTTGTTTATTTTTGTTCGTAGGCACCCATTGATAATGGTTCAAAAATCACCAGCTACCTTCTAGAGTGGGATGAGGTAAGTAGTAACTAGTTGAAATAAATACACAAATAAATGGCACTCAGATTTTACAAGGATTTGCTGAGTAAAGAAAAGTAATTAAATACAGGAGAAAGTAGGAATGGGAAAATTAAATCCTGATGGCATTAGGTAAAGAGTTGGAAAGGTGAAAGAGGCAGTGGGGGGAAAACTTTTCATTCAGTGTATTTTATGCAGAGACAATGTCCTGTTTCTGTACCCCCGAAATCCTTTTATCACTCATTTGGTGTAGTTTATTCATCAGTTAACATTACTTATTATTTAATTACTTGTGATGTATCTTACAGTTCTGTTCATGATCTCTTTCTTCTGCTGCTGAGTGCAGAAAAAACCCCACTTGTTCCAGCCTTAGAGGAGAAGAGCCATGATCTTGCAGACCTTTCTACAGGGTCAAAATAAGTGTCTTTTGTGTAGTGGCAATGTCCCTTCCAGACATGAAAGGAAATAAGTTCTCTCCTAAATATCTTCCCATGTTAGTGAGCACTGGGCTGCTGGGAGAGAGCCCTGACAGATGATGTGCAGGATTTGTTGGAGGTGGGTTCCTGTGAGTCCTCCCTCTGTCCCCTAATTTCTGCCCCTTTTCCTTTATGCAAGTCATATTTGTGCAGAAAACATGAGCCAGGGAGTATTATCTCTGAAGGGAAAGAATAAATATTGGGTGACAGAAAGGGCTTGGACAACATGTAAATAAAAAAGTCATGAGTTGGGAAATGAAGGATGTGAAAGGATGTTTGGTGGTAAAGTCTGAGAAACATCTCTTGAGGTCTTTTTTAGTCTAAAAATACTCTAAAGGGAGTATTCTGTTGTGAATAGTTTTCCAGTGTGGCATTAGTAACACATTCCCTGCTTGTTCTGCTGCATGTTGGGTGTTTGGAGCCTCTCACTGTGCAAACATTTACTGTATGCACTGTCACAGCCAGGGGGGTCTGCGTGATGAGAAACCCTCAGAACTTGAACCGAAGTTAAACAATAACCTCAGAATGGCTTTCTGTCCCTCTGCACATAATGGACAGCCAAAGGTTGTCACTGAAGAAGGGAAAAAGGGGAGTGTAGAGTCTGGGGAAGGAGATTAAAGAGAGATTTCCCCAAAAGGATGGGCCAGGATGATCCTGTTAGACCTGTGACACCTTGATTGTGCACTTGTGATTTCTTCCAAGGCTTCCAGCAACTTGGAGCAGATGGAACAGAGCAGCACAGAGCAGTGGAAACAAGGATGATTCCAGCCTGCAAAGGAAAGGGAAGGAACAGAAGGTCTTGTCAGAAGGACCATCAGCAGATAATACAGTGCAAATACTGTAATGTTAATTTTGACTACATGGAGCATAGGCATAATTTTGGAGATATATATAGGGCAGTTCTAAAATACTTTTGTCCTTTAAACTCTTAAAAGAGTTTTGTGTTCAGAGAGAATGGTTATGGCACCTGTTCTTCACAGAGCAAAAGCAGTTTGGTTTAGGGCAGTTCAGCTATCAATGGGAAAAAATAAAGGCATCCAGATTCCCTTAGTCTACCTATTTTAATTACCTTGTTTTCTCAGTAACAGCCCTGAAATCTGAGATTATAATGGATAGCTAGCCAGCACAGATGAAAGAATAATGGCTCTGCACAAATTAATTTGGTACATCTCCAGTGATTTGACAGGTCTCCTGGCTGAAATGTAACTGTCAGGCTCTGAGACAGTTAACGCCACAGGTGTAGCTCCTCTAAAAAATCTTTTCCTCTGATAAGAGACAGAAATGCCATTTTAAGCCACTGAAATGAAAACCTGCTATTAAAGCTTATGAAAGGAAAAGTCTGAAGCTGCAGGCTGGCTGTGCCTGGGTTTGCAGGAGCCTCATCACATGTAGTGGTGGGCTGGCAGGCTGCTGCACTCCCTTTCCCATGTGCCATGGCAGGTTGTGCCTGACATGAAGTGCATTTAGCTGCTGGAATTATGGCACCCAGGCACAAGAGAGAATTCCCTTGCAGTGCCCCATAGCCCTGTGCTTGGTTGTGTAAAGCCTCCTCCACAGTGCCAGTCTGTGTCCTGGTGAAATCCAGGAGTGCAAACATCAAGGCACAGGAGAAGGCTTGCAGGCAGCAGTGAGCAGGCTGCCAGACCTCAGCCAGAGCAGCCTTCATTAGCTGTGAGGCACAGCATAAAACATAAACACAGGAAAACCAGCGATCAGGAGGAAATTAAATCGTGGCTGCAAAGCAGAGAGGGCTTTGCAAGAGCAGAGAGCAAGAAATCTGTCAGGTGATAAAGGTGGAAAAACACCCTCCAGTGGCAGCCTGCTCCCTTTCTAGGAAAGAATGGTGTGGAAAGCCCTTACCATGCTCGTGACACACAGGTCCTGGAAGGCTGCTGTGCAAAGGCTGCAGCTCAGACTCTGGAAACAAAGCTGGCATCAGCCATGGGAGGTGTGAAGAGTGGTGGAGGCACCCAGGCAAACACTTCCAGTTGTGTCCCAGTCACAGCAGTGCTTTCCCCCAGCTGGAGCAGAGTTACCCCTCCAAGGGAGGGCTCCTGCAGCCCCTGTGTGCTCCTGGCTGGGGGTCACAGGTTGTCTGTCTCTGGGGCAGTTCAGATCTCAGAGTGCGTCAGCTGCCCAGCAGTATCTCACCTGGTTCCTCCTGTTTCTAGGAGGCAGAGGCACAGTTTGTAGCATCCAAAGTGCCACCAGGAGTGTAGCTGGCATCACTTCCATGTGCAGAAAATGAGTTGTGGCTGTAAAGTGGCAGCAGAAGCTCCGTGTTTACAGCCCCAGGATTAGGTGAGGTGGGAAATTCTAGAAGGTTATACTGCTTAATATGTCACTGTGCCAGCCCTAGCCAGCTGCTGCTTCAGTTTAGTTCTGAGGTTTGGGATTTTTCCTGACCTGCAGACACTGAAATATTGTCAGGACATAAAGCTACTCCAGCTATCTTTCATTTTTCTATCCCAGTTTGGATTAAATGGTTTGTAATGTGAGTGGTGCTACATGTTCAGTCAGAAAACACAAATGCTTTCCCTTTACTGATCCAAGCCTTTGAATTACAGTTGTAATACCTTGTTAATAAACTGTTATCTCATAAAATGCCTGAAGAACCATGAAGGACAGTTCATTCTCTAATAGGAGAGTAAAAGATCAGTTCAGCAACTTGTCACTTAGATACACTGGATGTACCCTAGGAAAATATCCTCTGACTCCAAAAGAGTTAGGATCAGCCCCTATCTCTCCAATCCAGTTCCATGGGATTGGATCATATTTGCACCACAGGTGCTGGAATTGGCATTAGTTGTCTGGAAATGGAATCAGTTAAAATTAGTAATTAAGGAAAACCTCACCTTCTGGCTCTTTTGCTATGAACTTTGAACTTACAAACCTGAACTAATCAATTGATGACTTAGTGCCAGGATTGATTATTCAGGGTAAGCAAAAGGCTAATCAGGGAAAAAATAGCATTAAAAATATCCCAAACAGAAAACATGACTGTAAAGGCAGTGATGCTTTCCCTGATGCCAGCATTCATCAAAATCAGTAAACTGTAACTGCATTGAAAAATTCTGCTGGCACTGCTGTAAGAACCAGGCCTTTGTTAGTAATTAGATGTGAAATGCTCGTTGTGTGATTAAGTGGTAGTAAATAAATGTTTCTCTTGTGTATATGGAAAGTGAGAGTATCCTATTCATTCTCTATGGGAAAGGGCAGGAATGTTCCTGAGCCAGAGACGAGGACATCCCTCTCACGCAGTGTGTGTCCCTGTTTTGTGAATAACTCAAAGCAGCTTTAATTCTTACCCAGTAAGCAGCTCATTTTAATTTACTCAAGAGAGAGACTGATACAATACCACACTCTTTAATGATTTGATGATGGATAGTTAATAATGAAGTTTATACAGGGATACATGGGGATAATTTTGTTCTGCCACAAAGTTTTAAATTCCTCCAAGTGGCAGAGATGTGCTTGTTTGTACCAGCTGATGATCTGAGCCAGGCATCTCAGTGTTGATCCACCAGAATGGGATACAGGGAGCTCTGTGTTTGTGTTTGTTCACTTACCTGCCCTCTGAGTCTGTTCTGTGGCTGTGCCACTCTTGTGAGGCATGCAAGAGGAGAGCCTTGGATAAAATTGGGGTTTGTGTCTAATTTAGGGATGTTTTGTAGGCCCCTTGCTGCCTTCTAAGTGTTTGTGTATAGAGAAAATTCAGTTACTTGCATAACTGGCGCAGTAAATGCTTTGCAGAGATCTTGGGGTGTGCTACACTAATTGCTGACAGTTTGCTCCACAGCTCTGTGTCAGATTGAGTTTCAGGCTGTTCCTCTTTGTTGCCAGCATGGCCCAAGCACAGAAGCCAGTGCTGGTGTGGCCACAGCAGATGTCAGTGCTGCATCCTGGCCACAGATGTGGTGCTGAGCTTTGCTTCAGCCACGGGCAGTGAGGTGCTGAGCAGGACTGTGCTCCGCTCCTGCAGCTCTGCAGCATCCTCCTTCTGTGGTTGTTTACTGGGTCTGCTGCAGGGAACTCAGTCAGCAAAACCCATTTCAAACCCCAGATCCCTCCTTCAATAAACATGCTCTCCAAAGGCAATCAAGCACCCTGTGTTAAGTGAGTGTGCAGCTTGAAATATTGTGAAATAGCAGGCAGAGCTCTTAATTGTGTTTAAAGGCTGTGCTGGAGTGCAGTGTAGAACGGGTTTGTGGGGCTGAGCTGTCCTTGTTTGCTCACAGGCACTGATGGTCCATCACAGGTGATGTCCTGGAGAAGAAAAGGGAGCCCAGGCTGCAGAGGGCAGGGCTGGGGAAGTCCGACAGCGCTCTCCCTCCGAAATCTGCAGATTAGAAATACTTGCAGAAATGATACAGTGTATTTTAAGCAACTTACGAAACATTATTTGAAGGATTAAAAACTTGGATGCCGAGCCTACAAAGAATAGGAGAAGGATTCTGGGAAAGCTGTAAGACTCTTGGGTGGCAGCCAGTACCAGCCTGCCAGTTGTTCCTGTCTATAATTATGCCAGCATTAGTGCTTTCATAAATCTTGGGAGAGAAGGAGCAGAGAGGCTATTTCCAGGCTATTAATGCCAGGATAATTAGAAATATCGGCCAGCCTCTCCAATTAGTGCCAATAGAATCCAAAATACCAGCCAGTCTGAGTAATCTGAATACCAGTTGGTCTCTGAGTGAGTCTGGGGAATGTACAATACCAGCTCTAGAAGAGAAATATATACAATATCAGGGTTTGTACTGTTAAAAAGTTAAGGATACCTTAAATGTTTTGCAGTCTTGGCAAAGTCTTAACCAACCAGTCTGACAAATGAGTTTGCTTGGCCCATTGCTCTCAGCTCAGGCATTGTGCTATAGGTGAGATTTTCCATGATTTTCCTCTTTAGCCAGCATTGTTTTATTGACCCCATGCTTAGCAATCGGTCACTTTGTTCTCTTGGAGGAAAAAGCATAGGAAAATTATTTTTTAAAAAGGCATTCTTAAACTAAAATCCAAAATAAATTAAATGTTTTCAATTGTTTCTAAGCAGTGAAATCATTAAAGAGTGGAGGAGAAATTAATTAATGCAACTCAACCTGTAAAAGAGAGCATAGGGGGGAAAAAAAATCTATTTTTACTAGTGCTGCACTGATGAATGGATATTTTACTGAAACATAAGATTTCTAATTAGATTTTGTATTGTCTGCATTTTAAATACATTACTGCTGAGCTGAGAAGTATGCTCACCTTTTATTTTTGTCCTATTCTATCATATATCATAAGAATTCTGTCCTAGCACTCTGTAGCTGGGGATTTTAGATCTGAAAAGGTTCTCTCGTTTACAAAATGTTTTTTGCTTTGCGTCTCTTGACTCTTTGTCAGTTCCACTCCTTAATTTACTTGAGCTGTGCAGAAATGCTGCGGCTGGAGCAGGTGGGTGAAGTTGAAGGAGATTGTGTGTAAAGAAGTTCTAGAACAAGTGTAGGCTCCCACCGTATAAATCCAAGTCCTGGCTGCTTGCCAGCGTGCTGAATGTCCCTTCAGTGCCTCCACATTGCTGTGCTGTGCTGGAGAGCTGCGTGGTTGATTCTAGCCTGATAAACACATTCTGGAGATTCACTGCAAACGTTTCAGGGAGTTTGTCCTTCTCTGTCACAATCCGAGGGAAAAGAACTACAAATTGGCAGGGGCTGGAGGATGGGCCAGTGCATGTCCTGCTCAGGCATTTTTGAGACCTGTAGTGGTGATGTTCTGGGCATGGAGAAGGAACAGTTGTGTGGGAGGGCAGAGTGAGCCCAAGGAGGCACAGCAGGTGAGGCTGTTGGCCTCAGGGAGGGATGCCCGTGTAAGTAGTGAAATAAAAATTAAAAATGGTACAGATGTGTGCCAAAAGTAGTAAATGGCTCAGCAGAGCTTTTCAGTCAGGAGGAGCTGCAGAGACGGGCATAACCCTGTCTCCTGCACACACCCATGGGTGTGCTTTGTCAGGCTTCCATTCTGGTGTGCTTTGGAGTACTTCATAATGTAGTTGTCCATTAATCTTCTATTTTAGTTTTGAAATTAAAACTCCTTTCAGCTGTTTCAGTTCTGGTAGATACTGTTTGTGAGGAGCTGGGCAATCCATGCCCTTTCTCCTGAAAGATTCCAAACTGTTTTCCACTGTGGCACAGAATCTGTCCAGACACTCCCTGTTACTTCAGGCTGTCTGTCCTGCAAACAGCTTGGCTTTATTTCTGCCCCAGGGTGTACCAAGCTGGGGTGGATTGGTAAGGGTCTGGTTTTGGTTAAAATGTGGTGGGATGGGGGAGAGAACTGCTGGTTGTCCTTGGCGCTGAGGTACAAACCAGTGCCTGAGGGAGTATTCGGGAGTGCAGAAGTGTCTCGGTACCCTCTGGGCTGCAGCCTCACGTTGTCTCTGGAGCATTGCTCCAGGCCATGCCGATGTGACGCTCCCACAACCCATCCCTCCCGTCCGGCAAACCGCTTCCTCAGCAAAGAGGCAAACCTGCCCCCAGCTGCCGCCGCTGGCCGCGAGCCGTGTGCTCCGGGCGGAGCGGTGGGGCCGAGCCGGTGTCCGGCGGGAGGAGGCCGGGCCGAGCCGGACCGTGGGGAGCGAGAGCCCTCTGCTGGGATCGGGAATTCCCGAGCAGTCCGGGGATGCGCCTCTGCAGGGAGGGCTTGCGCAGCGATCTTGGTGCGCCTTTGCCCCGCTGCCTCACCCGGTAGATTCAGAGATTCATTTCACTCCTAATTTTCCCACCTTTCTGTTCGTGAGTGGGGTAAATTGCATTTCAAGCTGGAGCTGCAGACACGTCTCACAACTACAAGAAGGTGGGAAGAGCAGGGATCTGAGAGCAGGCTGAGTGTGCTGATCTGTGCGATTCTCAGAGCACAGCAGTGCTGTCAGTGCTTGCACAGCTTCCTTTGCACGGTGCCTCTGTGGAAACACCAAATTCCCACGTCATTTAAGGGCTCCTTTCAGAATGAGCGCGCCGTGGTTTTGTTTCATAGCGACCTGATTACAGATTTCCTCTCTCTTTCCAGGGAAAGAGGAACAGTGGTTTCAGAGAATGTTACTTTGGGAGCCAGAAGCATTGCAAGCTGACCAAGCTGTGCCCAGCTCTGGGTTACACCTTCCGGCTGGCGGCCCAGAACGACGTCGGTACTAGGTAGGCCCCTCAGGGTACACACTTTCCCTAGAAAAATTGGTGTTTGAAAAGTTTACCTATCAATGGCAGCATAAAGAGGAGTTTCTGGGGATCTTCATTTTCCTCTTCATGGTTTTGAGTTAAATATCTGACATTTGCTCTGTTGTTAATGCTTCAAGGTAAGTCACGCTTTCCTTGGTGATGTCCTTTGCCCCCCAGGGAATTGCTGTGTACCTTCAGCATGATGAGATCAGCCTAAGCAGATAGGCTCCTTTTGAGGTGTTAAATGATGTTTTGTGGTCTATTCCTAATACAAAAAGAATACATCTGTTATGTAAAATTCCCACTAGGGACCTCTGTGAACCAAGAAAAACAAGCAAGGGGAAGCTGAGCTACAGATTTTGAAAGGAATCTTGATATATTTATTTTTCTGGTTTAAAGCAAAGCCCTTCTGTCTCTTTTCAGCAGTACAGTCCCTTCCTTCTTTGGGACTGGCAGGGCTGGCTGATGGGGTGGGAAAGAAGGGAGAGACAGGCAGGACTGAGAGAGAGGACAGGCACATCCAAAGCACTGAAAGATGGGATTTAGCTTCTGCTTTTCCTTGCACGTGAACTGATGCACTCACGCTGAAGATGGTGAGAAATCAGACTTAGTTCAATCCTCTGGGAGCTGCTGGGGAACACTGGGATGAAATGTTCTGCAGCTGAGGAGCAGAGTGTGCCCAGAGAGACATTGTGCTGCAGGGCTGTGTGTGCTCCTGTGCTCAGGCAAGCAGAGCAGGCCAGGAAGGGTTTAGCTGCGAAGAAGCCAAACATTCAGTGCCCTTGTGTGCTCCTTTATTGTCCTTCTTGGCTAAACAGGATCTAATCATTATTACAGGGACACAAAAGAAACACTAGTGGCATATAACAATGTGCTTTGTGGAGGGAGACTCCTGTATTATTCTCTCTTCTAAAACACAAGCCTCTCAGTAATTTATAGCTTTAGAAAGCTTCTTTATTCACGTTGCTGTGCTTTCCCTGAGATGGGCTGAGACCACTCATGTGTGCACAGAGTCTCTTTTCCCAGCTTCTTGAAAGATTAATTCCCTCCCCATTGAAATAATACTTGATGTGGAGAGACAGGGGGGCTGAGCTGAGTGTAACTGGAAGGGAACTGGGTTTGTGCAGAGTTCCCAGTTCTGGCATCTCCTTTCTTTGCCAGATTCCAGATTTTTAAAATATCTTAGGGCGTGTTTCAACACTTCTCCCCCCCCCTCCCCTTTTTTTTTTTGTTCTTTTTCTCCCTTTTTTCTCTCCCCTCAGGCTATTGAGGAAGGAGTGAACTAAAAACTATTTATGGTCAGCTGCTCTGTGCTAATCTGTGAGATAAGCACCAGCAACACATGCCTCGTTTTTATAGACAGCACTCAAAATTAAGGCATGATAATGTCATCTAACACTTCTTGTCATGAGATGATTTTGGCTTGTTGTAATGCTTGTGGACTTACCACATATGATGACTTTTGTCTCTTTTGGGTTTAGTTATAGGTGGTTTATTTAAATAGAAGTGTATTTCAACCAATAGGTTATTTTTGAGAAAGAAGATTTAGAATAAGGAGATGTGGTTTTTTCTGTGTGTTAAATTAAGTTCATGGTGTGACTTTAAGGCACAAAATATGTTTAGTGCTTTGGAAACAGATTTGAAAATTTCAGGAATGTCACTTTCCACTGAGAGCTTTCTCTGAGATCAGAGTTTGCAGAAGCTGTATTCTGCACATCTCAGGTTCAACATCCAAAAGTTGAACACTTGAGGATTTATTTCCTATACTTAGTTCCCCTTTGTTAAATGAGATTTTCCTCCACTTCACAGTTAATACCAAGTTAATATTTTTAGACATTCACATACTTTTTTCCGACGTTATTGTGGTAAGATCTGTAAAAATGACCGTGAGGACACGTTATCCTGCATTTTTTTTTGTATTCTTAGTTCTGGCATTTCCTAACTGGCTGTTCATCTTTTCCACCTGAGAAATTTGAACATTGTCCAAGTTTTTTGAAAATGTGAAATATTTCTCTAAGTACATTGAGGTTTAGGTTTCTTTAGCTTTGTGTTTTTGCGGTGGGGTTGTTTTTCCGTTTGTTTCATTTCTTTGTTTGGGGGGTGGTTTTTGGAGGTTGGTTTGTTTGTTTTTAATTTTCCTGTCTCTGCTCTGTCTCTGAGCAGTGGGTACAGCCAGGAGGTGGTTTGCTACACTGCAGGCAATATTCCTCAGACCCCTTCTGCACCACGGCTCGTCCGCGCCGGCGTCACGTGGGTCTCGTTGCAGTGGAATAAAGTGGAGGGCTGCACACCAGAGGAAGTGATTTCCTACACCCTGGAAATTCAGGAGGAAGATAATGTACGTACTGTGTTGCTGTAAAGTGCATGGCTTAGACTGAGTTTTGATTTATGAATTGAAGATCACTGAGGAGAAGCGTGGACTGCTGCTTTGGAGGGCCTTCCAGGAGTACTGGGTACTTGGCAGGGTGGAGCTGTGTGATTTGCTCCGCTGCAGAGCAGAATTAGGAATCCTTTGCTAAAAACCTCTGCTGTCATCTGTGATTACTTACAAAGCCACCCAGGATTCTGTGAGATCCAGGGCAGCTTGTCCTTAGCTGGGTCAGTCTGGTGTGTCCTCCTGGCTGCTCCTTGGTGGGTTTGTCTTCTGTCATCTGTCACTTCCAGTTCTGTAACAGGTTAAACTGCCACGATTGTTTTTGTGCTTATTTTGCAGCAAAATGACGTTATTCAGGGCAGCTTCAACGTGCTTCTTCTAGAGGAAAATATTATGGCCTTACAGTGTAACAGTAGTAGTAGTAATAATAATTAATGTTATTATATATATGTTTTTTCTTGCTGTTTTTAAAAAAGCACTCAGCTATAAAGTCCCTTTGCTATAATGTGTTGCAGGTACAGACTGTAACACAGGGAACACTTTCTCAGACTCCTCAGTGATGGGAATTTGTTTGGTTTTGTATTTTTTTAGGATAGCGTGTTTCACCCAAAGTACACTGGAGAGGAGCAAGCCTGTACTGTGAAGAATCTCAGAAGAAGCACACAGTATAAATTCAGGGTAAAATCTTTTTCCTCTTGTCGTTGTGTAGTGTTTTCTGTGTTGGGTTTTTTCCAGGCACTACAGGGATCCTTTAGTGCTGCCTCCAAAACTGAGTCATCAAATACAAATTTACTTTGTACTGTGACCTAATATATTAAACTGTTAGTTGTGGTTTTGCTTTTATCACACAGGAGACACTGTTGCTCAGACTTTGGGGAGCAATCAGAGCTCTCAGTACCATGTGGGAGGGTGCTGTACAAGTGGAGCTCAGGGTGTGGGGAGGTCTTAGTTGGCTGCATTGCTCCCAAAAACCTGGGCCCTGCTGACAACCTCATCTCACTTCTGCAGAATGCAGCAAACACTGTGAGGTGCCCAGCCAGCACAGGGGGCCTGTCTTCCCCTGGCAGCCACAGATTGAAGCTTTTCTGGCTCATGTGTCCACCTGGCTGCTTCTGGAGCTGGTTTTTAGCATCTGCTCTGTGGATGCTTGCAAACACAGAGCCCCTGAGAGGTGCTCTGGAGTCTTCCTGCAAACGCCAAGTTCAGTCATTTTCCTCTCTGGTGCTGAGGTCTCTAACCACAGCACAGTGCTGGGTGCTGCTGTGGAGGAGAAGGCAGTGGGGTTTATTCAGGATCAGCTGTGGTGCTGCTGTCCATCCATCCCTGACTGACCACTGCAGTGGCTCCACAAGATGCACCACCCAGGGTGTAGTGTCCCTCTGGAGATGGCCAGAAGCTGTGTGTGAGGCCAACTCCTGGCTTTTCTAGGTCTTAGTATATTCAGGAGCAACAGAAAGAAAACTTTACCCAAAGATCCATTTAAATCATGGAGTCATAGAATGGTTTGGGTTGGAAGATCACCTGATTCCAACCCTCCTGCCATGGTCCAACCTTCCATGAGACCAGGATGCTCCAAGCCCCATCCAACCTGGCCTTGGACACTCCTTTCTGTGGGGCATTCACAGCTTCTCTGAGCAACCTGTGCCAGGGCCTCACCACCCTCACAGAAGGAGGAAGAGTCTTTTCCTACCCTCTGGAGCAGAAGACCTTGTGAAGTTGCCTGAAGAACTTGCCAAAGAATTGGGAAGCTTTTGTGTTGTGACTCAGAGATGATGCCTTTTAGCTCAGTGTTGTAAAGGTTGCTGTGGCTGGTGAGAGAAGAGACCCCTTAGTGGGTCTTTGCAGCCCTACTTTCAAATTAAACATGGATTTTACACAACTGTATTGATACCAGAGCAAATCTGTAGCCTGGTGTCACTGGCTACAGGCACAACTTTGATCTGACTTTTAATTGTGTGGTTACTGATACTCTGAATTTGTTGTAAATAGCAGTTTGAAATACCTCCAAAACAAAAATAGAAAAGGTAATGTTATAGTTATCTTTTTTCTTTTATTAGAAAGACACTGCAAGTTGACACAGTTATTTTTAAAAGTGACTTTCTTCTTTAAAGGGAAAGCCAGCACTGTTTTTATCTTAAACATGTCATGATCTATAGTTGATAAAGGGAGGGGAAGAAATCCCTGTGGTAAAGAAACATCATGACAATCTAATACCAGTTATTAGAATCCCACACACTCTGGGATGTGACAGCTTTCCAGTTTGCTGACATTTGTGCAGTTACTAAAAGGAGTCTGATGCAGAACTGCCAGAAAAGCAGTGGCAAACTCACTGTGGTTTTGTTTCAGCTGTTTGCTTCCAACGTGGAAGGGAAGAGTTCTCCCAGTGAAGTGTTGGTCTGCACAACCAGCCCAGACAGGCCAGGACCTCCAACCAGACCTGTGATCAAGGGGCCAATAACAGCTCATGGCTTTAGTGTGAAGTGGGGTAAGCCAGTTCACATTGTTGCTTTTGGGGGTCGTAAGAAATTCACATAAAGTCATGTAAATGTGTGTTAGAACGTAGATTTTTCATGCTCCTTCTCAGTCCAAAGTTGAATGTGTTTGGAGAACCTGACAGCTTAATTTTTTTAATACTGCAAAAGGTGTGTAGAGACTCTTGTGTTTTCAGAAGCAAAACGATTTTGGTTTTGATTAACTCACACTCAAGTGCATCTTCAGGCTTTTCACTCCCCATTTTATGTCCCATTGCAGCTTCATTCCAGCTGCTTCCTTTATTAACAGGGAAAACCTTCACACATCTTGTCTTTCAGTGCTTTTTCCATACATTTTGTTTGGATCATCATTATCCAGCAGCCTTATTCTGATTCATGCTGAAAACTAACCCACTCTGCATTACTTGGTGTAGTTAATGTGGAGGGGTTTGTGGAGAAGGAGCTGGGTCAGAAACAGGTTTGGTAATTGTTTTGTTATCTTTCACTCCTGTTCTTGTCTTATTTCTTCAGATCCTCCACAGGATAATGGTGGTTCAGAAATCCTAAAGTATCTGCTGGAGATTTCTCAAGGAAGTCCAGAAGGTAAACTTGAGAAAAGTTGTCCCAAATTCAAAACACTGTGGCTACTATAAGGAAGTCCTGACTCTTTAGGCTATTATTATTATCATTAATGCCCTAATAATGTGATTGAAACAGAGTTATGTACTTTGCAGGGTTCCTGGATGAGCTGGGGTTGAATTTTGGGAAGGTTTTTTAGTGGGTTTTTTAGATATCCTCTTTTTTTCTAAGAATGATAGAATTTTGTTATATGGCTAAATCTAGAAATATTTTTATTTGCATTTTTATGCATATATTTGCACATTCATACCTTATACATAATACTTGTATTTGTTTATATTTTTAAGTATATATATTTGCATGTATGTCTATTTGTTATGTCTTCAAGTGGGAAATAACATTCATAGCAATATGAATGATTTTCCTGAAATACATCATTGTGGAAGACCACACTGAGGATTTTCCTTCTTCCTAGACACTCCTAAACATGTTGCTTTCCACTTCTCTAAACTTGGGTATATTTTATTTTTAGCAAATCAGTGGGAAGTGGCCTACAGTGGCTCAGCTACAGAATACACCTGTACTCACTTGAAACCAGGCACTTTGTATAAACTCCGGGCGTGCTGTATCAGCACTGGTGGACACAGTCAGGTGGGTATCATCTGACAACAGGGGCTGTGGGGTTTGTATTTTTCAGAGATTTATCTCCTATTTTTGGTAAAATACTTCTGCTTTCTGAAGAAGGGGAGTGTTTTCCCTGTAGCACAGTAAAATTACCCTGATTGCAGTTAATCTTATGCTGCAAGTTGCTAATTTTTAGATTTCTGTGTATGCCTAATTTTCTTTTCAGCAAGCTGCAATTTAGTGAGATTTGGTTTCCTCAAAAACAATCTGTAGTTGTTTATATTTACATTAGAAAAGACCATCATGTTTATCTGATGTGGCCACTTGCTTGAAAAAGGCAACAGACTCTAAAGTGCTTGACCCTGTATTGACTGGAGATGCAGAAAGAGGAAGTTTGTTGTAACAATTATCTTTGCTATGGCTGAATTCTTTAAGGTTTTGGGTTCCTTTTCTCAGACAATGATCCCTTTAATTCCTTTCTTTGATTTAAATTCACTTCAGTACTCTTATTCCTCCTGCTTTGATATTTATTTTTCTCATTTAAGATTGAATACTTTAGGCCTTGACATTATTGTAAAACCAAGGAAAATTAAGATAGAGAGCCTAGTTTTGAGAATGCTAATGAAGGAACTCTGTTAATTGCATTTTTAAGTAACATGCTTGAGATGATCTCCTCTCCTTTACTATTTACATACATCCCCACGAAGTGGTGGGTGTAGGAAGCGTTTTGCTGTGCAGCTGAGTGGCTTTGAGGGTGGTGGCTGTGGCAGAGGGGTGGTGACTGAGCTGTGTTCTCTCCCAGTGCTCCGAGAGTTTACCAGTCCGCACGCTGAGCGTCGCGCCGGGGCACTGCCGCCCGCCCAGGGTCCTGGGCAAGCCGAGGCACAAGGAAGTGCAGCTGCAGTGGGGTAAGGCAGTGCAGCATCCTGCTGCTCGAAACCTTTGGTTCTGCTGCTCAGCTGCTCACCTGGAGCCTTTGGTTCTGCTGCTTGTGTCCTGTTCTCTGGGGAGTGCCCAGCAAAGTCCAGTGGAGTCTGAGCCAGTCGGAGGTGCAGCTCCTCATCAGCCGTGCTGGGTCAGAGTTGGATTTCTGGACTCAGCTGTCCTTTAGGTCCTATTTTGCTTTTTTAGCCCTATCTCAGGGCTATTAAGTATCACCTTCACTGGAACATCTATTTCAAAACCACAGTGTGACTCAAAATAATTTATTTTTTTTATTCCTTTGCAACATTGGCTTGGCAGAAGCATTTTGGTGCTTCTACTGTATGACTTCTTTGAAAAATTTGAGTTGGAACTT
Source organism: Notiomystis cincta (assembly GCA_013398075.1). NCBI lineage: Eukaryota > Metazoa > Chordata > Aves > Passeriformes > Notiomystidae > Notiomystis > Notiomystis cincta. The sequence goes on from VZRX01010801.1 coordinate 134,587, forward strand.
ACTGAGGGGTTTGGGTGGCATTTAAATCCTGATCCTCAGTATATCTATTGGACCCCTGTTATTTTGCAAAGATGTAGGACTTCAGTCACGACACTCAATTGTCAAAAAATGCACGTTTTTCAGAATGCAAGGCATGTGCCAGTTTTCAACAGTGTGTTTTCTTTACAATGATCATCTTGCAGCATCCAAGTATTTTTGTGGCATCATTTGTTAAGCCAAATTCTGGATAAGTAAAATTTTCTAACTGTCAAATGCATTTGAACACCAGTATAAAAATACACCTGAACTTCAATGTTGCTTCCTGGAAGCATTTTGGTGGCCACAGTTTTTCTGATCCCCAGGCAGTTTGATTCTGTGGCTCTGACTTGTAACATAACATGCAAGTATGATCAAATACATTGTTTTCCCCAGTAAGAAAAAGGTGCCCAGAGCAAAATAGATCCATCTGTGTGTGTATCTATAGAAACACACACACAGATATCCATTTCTGTGGTTATGAAATAAAAAATGTCTCTTCCTGGCACACGCCCTAATGTGCTTAACAAATTTCGTGATTTCTTTTAGATGTCCCTCCGTCAGAAAGTGGCTGTCCTGTCTCTGAGTACAGTGTGGAGATGACAGCCCCTGAAGAAGTGGTTTCTGAGGTGTACCACGGGTCTGAGCTGGAGTGCACTGTCAGCAGCCTCCTGCCCGGGGCCACCTACAGGTTCCGAGTGCGGGCCCTGAACGACGGCGGGGTACGTGTGCTGCCCTGGCCCCTCTGGGGCTGCTTCTGAGCTCTCAGTGCAGCTGCTCAGGAGGGCCAGGGGGACATGGGCAGAAGGAAATCCATCTGATAAAGCCTTTAAGGGAGCTCTGGAGGAAGAGCTGCAGTTTTAGACCTGGGTCTCTTGTAAAGGGAGGTTTCAGGTACTGGCCAGGATCAGCTGCTCTGAAATGTGGAAAATCTCTGCTGAGAGTCAGAGCTGCTTGCAGGGAGGATTCTCTTTATCCTTCTTCTGTTTCATTTCCTTCTTTTGGTTTTAAATCTAAAGTGTGCAAAAAAAAAAGAACTGTAATTTCACCCAGGTGTTACATTTTGAGGGAAACTCACATTGCTGGTGATTTTTTTGTTTTAATTTCAAAAAACAAAAGCTTTATAGATTTGATGAGATTTTTTTGTTAAATGATTTCCTTGGAAGAAGTGCCTTCCCAAATACATCAGAAATTCTGTCTGATGTCCATGGAGGTCTGCAGAAAGATGATCTTTTTCATTGAGATTTGGGTTGGTTATGCTTGCCTGTGTCGTTCCAGTGGTGTTATATAAAGTCCCAACAAAACTACATGCACTGATGTGTTGTTTCCCAGGAAAACCTGATGACAGACATAACACAAAGGTCTAGAGTTGCTTGCAGAGAGAAGTTCTGTTAAAACTTAACTTGGGTATTAGAAGAATCTGCAAGACTGTTAAACTGTTGTCTTAAAAATACTCACTGTTTTGTTTCTGTGATAAATTAATTAAATGCACGTGGAAAGATTTGATTTGCTTGCTGGAGTGAAAGCCATTGCCTAGCTGGTAGTTTTGAATAATTTATGCCCTTTTTTTTTATCTTTTTTTTTTTTTTTTTTTTTTTTCTATGTTGATTTCTTATAAATTTCTC
>VZRX01010801.1:144366-170641 GCA_013398075.1 Notiomystis cincta
CAGTGTTACATCCCATGCTTTTTCAGCTACTACTCCAAGGGATTAAATTACTAAGTTATTGATCCCTGTGCAGGGTTAGCAATTTTCACACAATGAACTTCTATTTGTACAGCTACAGCTATTTTTTTTGTCTCTTGTATATGGAGATTAATGAAAAGATGATCTGAATTTAAAACCAATTTATATTGCTTCGGAGACTAAATTGCTAAGTGGCATTGCCAAAATTTTATTAGTTTAATGTTCAGGCTTATATGTTTTCTCCCTAATTGCTAATTAAGAAAGAAAAATGGGTCCATGCAGGCACTGAACAGCAATACAACAGAATATGTGACAAAAGAAATTCTGTTTTAAGTACTGTTCTAATAAAGACTGAAACTTGATCACAGAGTTGTAAAATTAGATATGGCACAGACTTGCTGTAATGTTTTTCTATTTTTGATTTTGAATTCAAGGTCACAATCCTACAGGTCTTGTAAATGATAAGTTCATAACTCAAATTTTATCCTGTACCAAAACAAGAGAACTTGTTGTAGCAAGGATACAAATAAATACCCCAGAAGTTATTTAAAGTGAGGAGCACACATTGCTTGCTCGCAGACCGTTCATACAAAGTTGAAGAGTTTGTCTGTGGATTGGTCACCCAGCTGTAGAAATGCATCATCTTTGGGCAGTCTTGTGTTCCCTGGTTTCTCCTCAAATGTTTGTTCAACCAAGAGCCAAAAAAGCTGAAAAGGGAACTTTGAGCAACTCACTCTAGGCAGAATGTGCCATTTAAATTCTTCACCAAAGTCCTATTTCTTCAGTCTCCTCTTTAGCTGGTTCTGGGTTGTCTACAGTTTCCTTTAGGGAAATGTTGTCTTCAAGGCCTAGAAATGGAGATTGGAATGATTTTTTTTTCCATTCTTATTTCATTATTTTGTAAAAAGAACCATATTAAATCACATAGTTTTAGTCAGGGATTTGTCCTGTCTCTGGTCCAAATGAAACAGCTAAAAGCCACAAGCATTAACTGTTGTAAATATTGTTGTAAGACTAAGTTCTACCAAAAAAACCTATTGAAGAGCACAGACAAGTTAATGGCTGATCAGAAGTAATACTGTAGGAAAGCTCTTTTCTTCAATAAAATGAAAGAAACCCTAAATTTTACATCTGATTCCTGCAAGGGAAGACAACTGACTGCAGTTTAACTGCAAATGCACCTCATCAACAGTTTAAAGTATTATTTTGCTAATCAAAAATAGATTTGTCCAAGTGTTTTGATCATTAACTTTTTCACTGATATTTCTTCTTCAAGCATATCTTGACACCTTTTTTTTGATTCATTAGGGAATGTCTGCCCTGATAAACAAATCCTTAAGGAACAGGATTGTCAGGCTGTGTGCTAAACATTGGTGCATTTCCTGCCCTCCCTGGTTGAATCAGAAGAATGTTTCAGAACATCACTGATCTGATTCCCTACATTTCTCCACTGATGAATCTTCTTTTCGTGTCAGTTTTGTTTGACACAACTTACTCTTCTCCTTCTTAAGTGTTTATTCCTTGCTGTGTTTAAAAACAGTGAACATATTTTTCCTAGACTAAACAAGCCAAGTACTACGGGATTTGAGGCTCTGAACTCCCTTGCCAAAGTCTCAGCAGAATTTGAAGTAAATCAGTAAAGGGTTTATATGTTTCAGCTGAGTTGGAATTCCACTGTCAATGTTTTTGGTTGTGGGACCCCAAAGTTGAAAGCAAATCTTGGTTATTATGAATCCAGCAAGTCCAAAATTGGAAATTTAAATTGTTCTGTATAGGGGGATGATTCTGAAAGTCCTGTTGGAGCTGTTAGCTTGGGTCTGGTATTGCTGTGTGGGAATGGCCATAGAGGAGCAGCCCAGGAAGACACAGAGAAAACTCCAGGCTCTCTGCAGAGATGGACAAAGTTGGATGCTTTGTGTCAGCAGCAAATCCAGCCAGCACACCATGAGAAGCATTTACATCCCAAAATGCATTTAAGGCAGGAGGAACTGGAAGATGCCTCTGTGACACTGCAAGTGGCCATGGTGGGGCTGAGTCCAGAGGATTCCAGCTCAGACACAGCCCAGCTCTGCTGCTGCAGAGAGCAGATGCCTCCCCAAAGCACTGTGTAAACATCCTGGCTGGTGAGCAGCTGCAGAAATATGTCTGAGTTCTGCAGTCTCTCTGCTTTATTGACACAGCCACGAAGCTCTGGAAACTCAGATTATAGGGTAATATACTTGGCCTGGTTTTCTGTGAACTGATGTAACTAGGAGTGAGTTAATAAATATTCCACAATAAATAAGTATTCAGCAGTCACAGAAACACCAATTTTCTATTACACTCTGTTCCCAAGCTTCACTTAACACATTCCATAGATAATTGTGTTCTGCTGTTGAGTTACTTCACTGCAAAATGACTTTCAGTTTTTAAGAATGCTGCTTCTCCTCTGAAGTTACACAGTGTACAGAAATATATAGCAACATTATTAAGTTTTAATAGCAACACTTAATTTGGTTTAGGAATAAAAATTCCAAATATTTCGAATTTTTAACCCATATCAAGTAAAAGATCATCTGAGATGGAGAGAAAAATTCATGTGGATGCTCAAATCAGCAAAGTTGTAAACCAAAATATGTTTCAGAGTGTAAAACTAAGTCTTCTTCCAGGAGTCTTGGGTGGAGATTTGTGAGGCAGTGTGTGACTGGTGTTCATCATGTCCATATTCATCATGTTGATGGTGGAGGTTGCTGCTTCCTCTCCCCTTTGGAAGTCCATGGCATTTTAACTCCCACAGGTTTCCACAGGCACGTGCATTGCAACTGGTGGCATTGCTCTCATGGGAACTAGGGAATCAAAGTCTTCTCATGTCAGACTCTAAAGTTGATTTTCCAGTTTGTTGGAATACTATACAAAGGATTTTGTGACCAATCTGAAAATAGCATCTTGTTTAGTGTGTTTATTTCCCTGGGTCAAGAATCTTATAAGAGAGAATGGTCTGTTAAAGATCATTTCATGGTTTCTAAATTTGCCTAGTCTGATTTATGGTTTTTCTTTCTAAATCTTTAAAAGTTGTAGTGGGAAAATGTGAGGATGAATACAAATATTACTGGTCCAGGGTCTGCAGAATTAGGCACTATACTTAAATACAGTCTTTACATTTTCAAAAAACTTACTGTCAAATTGTGATTGTCAGATTGTTAAAACATCTTTCTTTCCAAGAGGATGTTTGGGGTATTTTCGCTTAGAAACCATTGGTGGAAAAGTTGAAAGGAATTCAGGAAGTGCTTTTACTGAAAACATTTCTACTTGTCTATACTATACTTTTACATGAAAACAAAGAGTTGATTTTTCCCAGTGCCAGTTCTGTAAACAGTAATTGGTTTCCATTTAATTGTGGATGTTCTCTTGCCCACCCTGGCTTGTGCCACCCAGCTGGGAAAGCTCAGTGTCCCAGGGACACAAAAAAGCACCTGAGTTGGAACAGTACAAGGTGCTCTCCCAGCACCATCTGCTCTCCCCATTTCCCCACATGGTCCTTTCTCCCTTTTCTGTTTCCCTTCTTCCTTCTCCCCTTCCCTTTGGACTCCCCTGACACCCATTGAGCAGACACTACTGGGGTTCAGAGGGAGGTGACACCTGGGTTTGGGTTGCACTGCCATGTGCACAGGAAACACAAAATTAATTGGTTTTGTGTGTTTGATGAAGCTCAGGCCCTGGGAGTGATAGTGGCAATTTACAGAGCTTTATGGTGGTGCCATCAGCAGAAAAGAGTGGCCACATCAGCCACGTTAGAGTCAAATAAATCAATTTCTGCTTTCCCAGTGTCATCATAAAGGTGCCTATCTCTGTTTTAAGGCTTAAGAGTTTCCATCAGTCTCACTGTGCTCCAGAGTCACAAGGGGGTGTGTGTGTGTGTGCATATTTGTGTCTGAAGGGGGGAGCAAGACCTCTGTGCAGCAGAGGAAAGCAAGAAGAAAATGAGTGCGGAGACGTGTTTTTACCTTGTGCAAATACCTGGCAAAAGCAAGACAAGTAAATGCAGGTTTCTGTGTGTGAATATATCTAAAAAGCACATTTTTCAGCTTCTCCTTAACTAATGTGGTATTGGGGAGAGATTCATTTTGCCCACTGCTTGTTTTCAGGTGTGGTAGCTGCCAGTTGGAAACCAGCTGAGGTTACAATCTTGAGGACAGGAGAGGCTTTGTTGTTACTGGGACTTTAAGTAATACCAAATAAAACAAAAGAAAAGGCTGTGTACTCTAGGGCATACTGCTGTAATCAATCTACAGAAACAGCAGTAGCATTTTGTAATAGAGCTGCTACTGTTTATGTGCACGTGCTAATGGAAAGCTTGCTGGAATCCACTGAAAATACATCAGGCTTTGTTTTTTGTATTGGAAATACCATTAAATATTGATGTGACGACTCTTTGATCCAAAGCAAACCAATAGCAGTATGAAGTAAGATCAATGTTATATTAATTACACTTCAGATACTGGAAAAGCCTTTTGTTCTTTCTATGTCAAAGGCTTGTAAGCAGCAGTTGAAGAGGAGGCTCCCAATAGATCTTTGTGCCTTCCACCCTTAGGGAGGAGGAGGATGAATGTAGTGTTAAAAGGTGGTCAGGATGCATTTCCTGAAGCCAGAAGGAAGGTTAAAGGGAAACTGCAGCTCCACACCAAGCAATTTGGTACCCCTGTTAATGGCTGGGTCCATAAACAAAGTTTGAAGCACATATTTGCATGTGGCTGATCACACACTGCATCTCACTGTGCAGTGGCTTTAGCTGACTAATCTATAGATCTAACTTTATTATTTTGCAGTATGTTCATTAACAATGTAACCTTTTATGTTCTTGAAAAGCAGAAAATAGAGTTTTGGGTTTTTTTTCCAATGGGGAATACTCTCTGGAGAGTTTCTTTCCCTATCCAATTAACATATTCTTTTCCTGGTGGTAGAGCTGAAAACTTGCTGTTCAAAGCAAAGTAATTTTTCGTACGTTGTTTTTGTGAACTTGCATCACTTTATGTTCTTCAGTCAAAATAAGCAGCTTTGCCAAGACAGTTCTGGTAAAGAGTCTTTACCCATGAGAAAATACAAGGCTGCTGTGCACAGCATTTCCAAAGCAAATGGCATCTCTCCAGCTAACTAAACCAGGCTGGACTATCTTAAACTTAATTAATTTTCTCCATCCTGATTTTTCTTATTTTGTCTTTGCTTTAAAAAACTTTTGCAACCTTTCAGGGTCATCTCTATCAGTATTTCTATTCACACAGTCCTCAAAACTGTTTGGAAATGCAAATTTCCCATGTTTGTTATGGTGCTGATGTTACCATAGGGGCTGCTGCTCCTCACTCATCTCAGTGTTAAACTAAGGTGCAGACAGGTAAGAGAAAATTAACAAAGCAGAAAGCTGGAGTCATTATCTTAAGAAAGAAATAGAATTTAGAAGATTCTCAGTCTTAAGAACATTTCCAAATTCAAGCTGCTGTGACCAGGCAGGTGGTCTGCTTTTCTTCTTGAAGTCCTCAGTGTGATTCAAATGGCTTAAGGGCTTTTGTGCATCTTGTGAGAGTGACTTGGGTCCAGCTTTTATTTGATCTAATAGATATCTCACTGGCAGTTAACCTTTCTGCAGTTTGTGTCAGAGTGTAGGAGGTTTGTGGATTTAACCTTCTCCTTGGTTCCTCCCAGCAGTTTCCGGTGCTTGAACAGTGTTCTTTGTGAGACAGAGATAACACTGCTCTGGGTCTTCAGGGTGTCTGCCAGCACAGGGAGGTGGTGCCATGGCAGTGACACCAGTGCTTTCCCTGAGTGATTCCACCTAAATTAGTCCAAGATCTTTGTTAGACAACCATAACACACTTCTGCTTTGTATTCACTCATGGCTGGGCACGTTCACGTTTTCCAGGCTGGGAAGGGGCTGAGGCTGCTTACCCAAACCTTTCCCTCTGCCTTGCTGCATTTGTCACATCTTCACTGCAGCTCTTACATTCTAGGCAGGATGGTCCTTCCTGTGTTTTCCAGTTTGCCATACAAACCCTGGGAGCTGGGGTTGGGCACTGTGGCAGGGATGGAGCCCCAGAGGGATCTCTGGTTCCTTGTATCAAGAACCTCATGAAAGCACTTTATTTAACATCCATCTTTTTGCTGTGTGTTTCAGGATCAGGATCCAGGCTGTCAATGAGATTGGAGCTGGACCTTTTAGCCACTTTATTAAAGCAAAAACCAGGCCATTGCCACCCTTACCTCCACGGCTGGAGTGTGCTGCAGCAGGGCCTCAGAGCCTCAAGCTGAAGTGGGGAGACAGCAGCTCCAAGCTTCACTCTGCTGATGACATGGTCTACATCTTGCAGATAGAGGACAGAAATAAAAGGTAAGAGAGATGAATCTTTCCCTTGTGCTAAAGAAAAAGAATTCTGGTTCATTGTAACACGGTTGAGAGTGAAAGAAAAATTGTGTTTTCCTGATTGCTTCGTGCCTACAGATTAGTACAAAATACTGTTTTAACAGGCATTCTGTGCCTGTAGTCTGGGCAAGTTATGCAGCAAAGCTGTAAATGATACAGAATCATGGAATCATTAAGATTGGAAAAAAACTCTAAATTGTTGAGTCCAACCATTAACCTGAAACTGCCAGGCCTAACAGAAATCAACCCTGTGCTGGTGAAATTTCATCCAACCCTGGCTCCTCTGCCAGGAAATTTGATATCAAGTTTCATGACCACAGTGCTTTTGGAATATATGAAACAAAGATACTGCACCCAGCTTGCTGTGTGTATTAATAAAGCCAAGAGTTACAAATCAGAAGTCTAGGAAAGGTAAAACTGAATAGAACAATGTTTTTTGGGCAACATGATGGTCATGAGTTTATAGCTGTAATGTTTTACAGCATTAGGAAATATGAGCTTGGCATCAGCTTGGTAGCTCCACAATAATTTTGAAATAAGGTTTGCAAGAAACAAAAAAATCCCTGTTTAAATTAAATAGTCAGTGCTAAGCAAAACCTATCTTGCCATATGAACTTTGAATGGGAAGATTTGCTAATGTAGTTCCAAAGTTGTGGTGAGATATATTCAATTAAAAAAGGGAAGGAGGAAAGACAATATGCAAGTATTGCCCAACAGTCTGAGCTCTTCAATGAATAAATATCATAGATGGCTCATAATTTACTAAGAAACACTCTCAACTACTTCAATTAGCTAAAATAAGTGACTTATCAAGTAGATAATCCTTAGAGACCTTCAGCACAGATCATAATTTGATGTAAATTAGCACAATTCCTGTAATTTAAATAGAGCTGTGCTGAGTTTATGCCAGCTGAAGATCTGGCCCAAAAGCTCTAATTTTAAGTAATAAACCCACCATGAATAATGCCTTTATACCTCCCAGTATCTCAACTGTACTGATGCAGAAGGGTACACACTCCCCTGTATTAATCCTGAGAGGTGTCCAATGAATATAAATTCCCATTTGAAAGTCTGACTGGTGAAAACAGCTCCCTTGGAGTGCAGTGATGCTTGGCAGGAGCCCATCACCTGCAGCACCCTGGGATTCAGTCAGCTCTAAAGACACATCCAGCAGGCTGCTTTGCTTTGCTTTCATGTAGCACTGCAGGTAGGATGGTGAAGAACCATAAATTGTTTTTAACCTGTCTTTATGTTGGGGAAAATAGTACATTTTCTTGTAAGAATAAAGTGTTACCTTGCAGCAGGAAAGGAAGGGTTTTTTCCCCTTTGCTTTGGTACAAAGCTTTAGCATGATCCTTTGCTTTTGCACAGGCTTTTCCCACTGCAAATGGTCTCTGCTGAGCTTTTAATTGGGAGCCACTTGAACTTGATACTCTGCTGGATCTTAGCTATGAATTTGGTTTATAGTCCAAATTAGTTATAGAAACTGCTCCTCTTCGTTGTGCTGTCTCCTCCTGCATGAACTGAGGCCTTGCTGCCTTTGGTGGTTGGGTGTGGAGCAGATAATTCAGCTCAGATAATTCCTGAAAGGAGCCAGAGCTGGGGCTGATGAATCCATTGGAGTGGGATGGGTGCACTGCTGTGCTTGGGAGCAGCTGGAGCTGGCAGGTGCTGGCAGTAAGATCTGCTTGTTTGTTCCCTGTCTGGCAGTCCCTTTTTGCTCTCCACTGTATGCATCACAAGTGAGAGATGCCCCTGTACAGTTCTGTACAGGAGAGCTGTCATCCCTGGTGAGCAGGAAGGGCAGCCCACACAGGAGCTGGTAGGAGCAGCAGGTGATTGTGGATCAGTCTTCTCTGAGATCATTGCCATTAAATAAACCCTGTAGTGACTGAGGGGTTGCTCACCCCTGATGTGCTTGTGGAAAACACTGGAATACAGCTCTTTGGGCATCACTGGCCTCTTAATTGCACAGGCTAATGGCAGTAAACTGTGCACATCTGAGAGAGTAATTAAATAGAATAGAATGTTTGAGCTGGAAGGGACCTGCAGTCACCCAGGGTGACTGCCTGGCCAGTTCAGTGCTGGCCAAGTTAAAGGGTGTTCTTAAGGGCATCGTCCAAATGCCTCTGAACCACTGACAGGCCTGGGACTGACCAGTCCTTCAGCCTCTGGTGAAAAAATGACACAGAATAAATGATCTAGAAGGATGTTCTGGGGTATTTTTTGGTTGGAAAGTTGTAGGAAGGTGCCATGGTGTCCCCTCTGTTGGGAGAAGAGGTTGTGGTTTAAAACATGGATAACTGAAAAGTGACCCCTGTCCTATCCCTGGTCTTTCAGAGGACATTGTTATTGTGTTCCCTGAGACAGCTGAAATTACTCATAACAGCTTCATACTGAAATCCCTCAATTCAGTGTTACAGTTGTCCATTCTCTGGTTTAAAATAGAAGTTACCTTTCAAATGCTGCTGAAGCATTTTTCACAAGCAGGAATATAAAGATGAGCAAGTTCTTTTAAGAAAAGGAAATAATCAGTAAGTCCCATCCTGACCCAATAGCTTTAATGGCCTTTTGGTAAAGACTCAGCTCTGGTTTTATGTAATGATAGTCAGCCAGTGCTCTCCAGTGTGTCCTGGTCATTAAGGATTGTTTTCAACTTTTCCTTTCTGTAATGAGGTGTAACAGCCCAGTTGTTGGAGACCAAATGTCTCATTGATTGCAAGACCTGTGAAACAAAATACTTGGAAATCTTCTGCCACTGATTAGTGTAAGGGCTTGAAGAGGTGTGCACATCAGAGATGTACCTGTGTTAGCTCCCATTAGCTCTTTGGGGTGTGACATTTGGGAAGATGAAATTAGCATCACTTGTCCTTTCAATTATGGGTAGCACTGAGTGGAAATGAAGAAAAATCTGTTTCTGGAAAGCTCAGTACATAGAAACGTTGGTTGAGAGTAAGTGACCTTTATGTAAGGAGGGCTATGAAATTCCTTTCTATTTTAAATAAATTATCAGTTGTGACTTCATTTTCTAATTGTGGTAATGCCAAGAAATTTATGTTCATCAAATTGCACTACTTTCCAGAATTCCATGGATTTTTCCTCTGTGGAACAAATGAACCCAATTAATGGTTTTTATTTTTTTCTTGCTCTACTGGTAATTAATCTTTAGGTGTTCCTACAACTAATTACATCTCTTAGTGTCTTAAAATGCTCACAATATCCTGTCTGAAAGGGAGAATTAGCAAGTAAATTAGTAGTGGGTAATTTATCAGTTGCTCTTGTTTCTTTTAGATGACTGTGTGTTGCAGTTGAGGTAAATTGTGTGATTTTTGTGTGCAGAATCACAATAAATATATACACATATAATTACATTTTAAGGGAGAGTCACTAGTAAGGTTGACTAAGAAACATCCTAAACATATCCTTTAAAAATAAAATGTAAGAATCATTGAAAATTCTCACACACTTCTGCTGTCTTCAGTTGGTGGTAGCAGGGAGTGGTTGAATAGATGAGCCTCAACATGGGTGTTTGCTCTGCTTTAACTTGAGGGAAAGTAGAACAGAAACACAGAGGGATCAGTTGCTGAATGTGCTGCCCTTGCCTGATGACTTTTGCATAATCATTCTCTGGTTACTGCAAGTTTCAAGCAGTCTAATTAAAAATTTGTTTACACTCCTGATTTGATCAAGACAATTTAAACCCATTCTAACAGCAATTACTGTTATGTATCAGTCCTACTGGCTTGTGAAATTCTATTAAATACAAAATCAGATAAGTTAACATATACTTGCAAAAACCTGCAGGAAAAAAGTCATTTTCATATTGGGTAAAACAGTGATAAAAGGAAATTAAGCATGAGCACCAAGGCAGATGGCATGCTACAGTTTCCACTGCAGGCCTGGCTAGATGGAAAGTTAACATTCAGAAAAGTCTTCCAGGTAGCCTGTGTTCATATTGCTGCATTGTGTAGGTGGATATTGCTATTAATAATAGTGATATATATATTGGGAGCTTTCTGATCAGATACTTGGGGTTTGCAAATGAAAAAGAAGAGGGAGAACTGTTCCCAAGTGTAAAAAAGTTAAGTTATTAGTGCATTTCAGCTTTCTTCTGCAAGCAGGAGTAAAGCAGCATTTGTAGTAGGTGTGAGTTAATTGTATGTGTGTCATTATTTGAGACAAGGTGAAGCGTGAGAAAACCACATTAAATGCATGAGATGAGGTGTTTCAGCTGTTAGGGAGCTGGCAAGGCACAGAGTAAGATGCTCCTCCATAAGTATACTCAAAAAATCCCTGCTTTGGTAAGAAATAAAATGTTCTCCTTTGTTTTGATCTGTGCACATCTGCAGGTGCTTCAGACTTCACAGGAAACTGAGTATTCCAGACAGCAGATCATAAATAAGGGCATTATCTAGACCCAGGACTGCCACTGTATAATATATAAAATAAAACTATTTTCTGCACATCTGTAACAACCTTATAAGAAAAATAACACCTTGATTAGAGTAATGACTCTAATATTTAATCTCTAAAGTAGTAATGGAGGCTCAGCTTAGTGCAGCAGGATCACATTGGCCATTTTTCCAAGAGCACATTTTTAGGTTCCAGCTTCACTTTGCTGAAGTAGAGACTGGGCTTGGCTCCCTTCTCCAGCTCTGCCCAGGCTCCTGGGGCTGTCAGAGCAGCAGCTTGGACGTGCTGTGCTCAGTGAGCATCGTTTGGAGCCCATAAACACTCGTAGCTGCTGCTGTACTGGGAGAGTGGCTCTAGTGCTGCACAAGGAAGATAAACACGTGCAGGGCTGCAAGGATATTGGTTTGCTGCTGCTGTTTGTTCTCTTTTGGTTTTGGCTTTAAGTTCACTCTTATTTATATCTGCTGTTGATTATTGACAAGGTGTTGTAGCTGCCTCATCATCAACTTCTTCCTGACTCTGTAATTTCAGGAGGCCACTGGGTGCTCTCCCTGATTTCTCCCCACCTTCCATTCAAATGCTGTTAATTCCCATTTAAGGTGTGCTCAGCATTGTCCTCCCTGCCTGTTCCTTGCCCCCAGATGTGGCTGCACACAGGAATCTTCAGTCAGGCACTTTGCTGCTCTGTCTTCCTTTCCTCCTGAATGTGCCCAGATGCTCCTTCCAAAAAAAGCAGTTTTTCTTGGGAGCTTCTGTAGGCTGAAATATTTCACCTCTCAATAATTCCAGACATCTGACAAGTGAATGTCTGTTGTAAACATGGGTTACAAACTCAAATTCAGCAGCAGATGAAAGATAATCTAGTAGAAACAAGCTAAAAATCGATTTTTGGCAGCAAGTACCCTTTGTCTAGCCTGCAGATGTGTTAGATAATTCAGGAAAGAAAACCAATCTCTTCCCATCTGGCTGTTACCTCTTCTCTTCCTGCCTTTTTCTGTTCTCAACTTAGTTTTACTTTTCAAAGTATAAGGAAGGAAATGTCTCCTTCACTGAGTCCTGTTGTTACTGTTATTATTCATAGAAACAAAAATCATACTGACAGTGGTGAGCATACATTATAACCCAGATAATGTATATAATGTGTATTGTAGATAAAACTTTCCAAAAGGAATCTTCAAAAAAACAGATCTTCAGGTCAAAGGGGCCAGTACATCCCATCTGTTCAGTCCAAGTCTCATTTTAGGACTGGAAGCCAGGGTTGGGAGAGGTTGTGGGAGCACAAAACTCTTTTGGAGAGCTCTTGTTATGTTTGCTTTCCCTCAGCACCTGCCTGCAAAAGGAGATCCCAAAGAGTGGCTTGGGAAAGTGCCCCAAAGCTGAAAAGATTGGGTCAGTCTGGTATTGGTTATAGCAACAGTAGTGGATGAGGGGATGAGGGATTCTGCAGATGTGAAACTTTTCTCTTTGAGTAGAATGTTTAAAATACAGCAGAAATGAAAAAAAAAAAAATTGTGTGTTGACTTTACTACTGCATCTCTGAATTAGATGGTTTTGGTTTGAAGCTTCCCTTTCCTTGTTGCCACCCACAGTACAGGGAGCTGCTGGTGGAGAGAGAAAATCACATAAATCAGTGAGTGTTTGATAATGTTCTGCAACCAAATTAGAGGAACAGTGTAAGAAAGTAGGTGGGAGCAGTAAATGTGTAGATAAGGTGATGTAGCATTAATAATATTAAAAGAGCTGTTGGTTGAAATTCTTGTACTTTAGTTTCTAATTAGGCAGCTGCCTGTGTGGGCTGATGTGATGCCTCAGGTCACCAGGTCAGACTGGTGCTCTATTAATGATTCTCTCCAGCCAAAATCCTGGCATCTGACCACATATTTTGAGGGGCAGTAACAGAATCACTCAGGTAGCTCTTTCAGCCTTTGTGCCTCCCCCCAAGATTGCCATCTTATTGAGTGCTCTACTCTAGAACTTCTTTCAAATTAAATTCTTGTAAGAACCAGTGGGTTACCAAAATATAAACAAAACCCAAGAGTTTGAAAGGGAACCTGCTGCTCAAAATGTGCTGAGAATTAATGAGCAGAGGTAGAGTGAGTGCATTGATGTTCTTCTGCTCGACTGGAAGTGACTGAAGTGGAGGAAACAAAATAGCTGCCACATGCAAAATACTTCCAAGAAGATCTTCCTTGTGAATAAAAGGGTGTTGATGAAAAACTAACAGCAGTGGTGTCTCCCTAACAATTACTGTAGGACATGATGTTCCCTCTCCTCTGCTGTGTGCAGGTAAATGAATAATCTGTGACTGATGTGAGAATGTCTTGGAAGGGAGAATTGGGATCATTCAAGAGAGATGAGGGAGAAGCAGCCTCTGGGGATTGTCTCCATCCCTGGAGAAAGCTGCTTTCTTTTTAGTATCTGCTGTTAATTTAGTGCAGAGGAGAGGCAACACTGCAGCAGGGAAAATTAGAGTAATTTGGGATTAATGTGGATGGTACAAAGTTTAAAAAAACATACAGCTGTACTGAGAATGCCAGTAAGCACAGAGGCTGAGTGTTTTCAAAGGCAGCCTGCCAGCTGAGGTATGTGTCCTATTGTTTATTGTATTCAACTGGGCAAACCTCTGAGAATTGAAAATGTCTCGTTTTGAAGAAGGTGAGAGGGAGACAGAGGACGTGGAAGGGTTCCATACACAGATTAAGTCAACTTTTCAATACATAAGAGATTAAGTCCTTGCAAACAAGCTCAGATCTGACTTGTTCTTGAGGCAATGCATGGAGTGAGACCTGGGGGAAGCACAGTGAACAATAACAGACTTGCCAAGAAGGCAAAGGCACATGTTCAAATGTGCTTTTAAAATTAGATTTAAATTTTTAAAATGAAATTGTAATAATATTAATGTGTTACCTTACTTAAGATAATTTTTAGCATAAGCAGAGCTCTCAGTAGTAATGTGCTGTTCTGCTGACTGACTCAGCTTTATGTTCATTGTGGTCCTCCAGCAGAAAGCCCAGGAGAGTGAAGAAAGACTGATCCATATCTATAGCCACCTACATCAATTAACTACAGTACTTTTAAAAATACCAGAAATAATCCAAGAGGATTATGAAATGCCTCCTTTACACAGGAGGAAATACTACTTTATCAAAAAATCACTCGAATTTTGAAGTTAGTCTTCATTACATGCCTTCCATCATGATCTGCATCTTCAAATCACTAATTACAAGGCTTTAGTGTGAGAATAAAGCCCAACAGCAACTGGATTTGATTGGCTTGGTCATCAGCCTTTCTTCTTCCAAAACTGGAAGCCCTCTTACTTCAAAGGTGGTCAAATCTCACAAGTTTCAAGTGTGTTCCATTACAGTCCTGTTGTGCAAGGTTCTCTGTAGCAGTTCTTGCTTTCCTTACAGGTGTTTCTTGAGATTGAGAAGTAGAAATGAGTGGAGATGGGAACTGGATGGGAGTATTGGTATTAAGTGAACTTGGGAGTATCTGTCCAGTTCCCCAATGACAGAAGGAGCTCAAATGTTTTTCCAGATCACTTCCTCAGGGCTAGGAAGTGTTAGTGACCTAAGTCATATCTAGAAAGTGAAAGTGTCATTTGGATCATTGGTATTGGTCATGTGAATTTCTGGAAACCTTGAGCCCAGCCTGGGGCAAGGGTGTACTTGTGTGTTAGCTGGGTAGATACATCCATCCTCCCTTGCTTACCTAACTCCACAAATGGTTGCAAAGAGGTCATTAATCTAAAATATGCACTGGATCTTTCTTGCTCTCTGTTGCCCTTGGATCAGAGTCAGAGAGAAGTCTCTACACTGCTGTGAGTACTGCAGTGGTTTCTGAGCCAGCTGCTTCACTGAGCTGCAAGAAGTGCAGAGGGAGAGTAGTCTTGTCTGTTGTCTCTTAATGCTGTCCTGAGTTCTTTGCCCATCACGTGGGGAATCTCAAGAAATTTTATTCCATGAGCACAGGTTGTGTCAGTCTTTGGAAACGTGCTGTGGCTGCTCATGTGAGCCCCAGAAACGTGGGGTAGCAGGGAGTTCTTAAACTGGGTGAGCACAAGGTTAAGAAAACAATTCTTCTTTGGAAATTGGCTCTAAACTCTCCTCTTAGAGACTTGTGAGCACAGATCTTTGGTTTCCTATCAAGGTGTGGGTCTCACTAAAACTCAGTGGGTGTAGTAAGTCACATTAGTCCTCAGAGTACATTTCCAGCAATTTGAATTACCTGAATATTTCCTTTTATTACAGATGATTCTTGGTCTCTGTTTGTACTTATGTGGATTGCAATCATAACGTAATACAAATTGATTTCTGTCCCTGAGAGCTAATGACAGACCCAGTTTCTCTGAAATGCTCAAATTGGTTGTAGTCTGTATCTCATGCACAGCCAAAGGATAAAGCTAGCACCTAGATGGGGAGGTCAAAGAAAAATATCTCCTGGCTTCCTGGTGATTTAAAACCTTCTGAAGTGGTTAAGATACTTGAATAAGGGTACTAAATAATAAAAATAAAAGTATGTGACTCTGCACAGCAAATTTCCTGTTCTCCAAGGCCAGGACTGTTGCGTGCAAGATGATGTTCCCTGGTGGAGGCTGAGTGGATGGATGCACAATCTGGGTGCTTCCTCTTTATTTCTTTCATCCCCGCTGTGCTCAGCTCCTGGGGGTCAGGGGCTTAGCTAGAAATTGCTGGCT
This sequence comes from Notiomystis cincta, assembly GCA_013398075.1. Classification (NCBI taxonomy): domain Eukaryota; kingdom Metazoa; phylum Chordata; class Aves; order Passeriformes; family Notiomystidae; genus Notiomystis; species Notiomystis cincta. The sequence goes on from VZRX01010801.1 coordinate 159,885, forward strand.
GACATACAACAGTTAGTGAAAAGCATTTATTTGAGCAGAGTGATAAAAAATAGAAGTCAGATTCTCTTTAGCAACTGTGTACTTTTTTTTTTAAGTGACATTTTGTTCAGTATTACGCTGTTGGACCAGCTTGTGTGTGCTCTTGTTCAGTCTTGTCAATGGAAGTGTTTTGGAAGATGACACAGATGACTGCAAGACATGGTCTTTGTGTCTTAATGTGCAGATGAAGTCCAAATCCATGAAAGAGTCAACAAATTAATTGTGTTTTCATCATACTTGTAAACCAGCAGCATGCATGGTGTATTGTAGCAGGACACAGGTTGAATCCATTTGATTCTGTGGTAGTAGGGAACCCACTGGCAGATGTTCTCCCTGATAATTCATGTAATCATTTTGCAAGGTAATACAGTTTCAAAAGGGACAATGAACTGCTTTCCCCAACCTCCTCCTCATCATTAGTGTGTTATTAACCTGACATTTTTATATGTGCTTTTAACAGCCCTGCAGAGCACGTGGTGCCAGTTTTCACAAGATGGATACTTGGAGCTGATAAATGTAATATCCAGAAATGTCAGTGCCACTCCAGTGTAATGACATGCTCTCATTTTTATTTTTTCAGGTTTATCCCAATTTATAGGGGACCAAGTCACACGTACAAGATACAGAGGCTGACAGAATCCACCTGTTACTTATTCAGAATACAGGCAGTCAATGATGCTGGGGAGGGACCGTTCTCAGAAATCTGTACCTTCTGCACAACTAAGTCAGTCCCACCTGCAATCAAAGGTATGTAGTAGGGTTTTTTTTTACATGTAAGTAACATGTAAATATTTATGTAATTGGTAAGTATGGGGGGAGGCTGTAGGGTTACAATAAGTATGTGACAATACATGTGAAGAACCAGCTTGTGCTGACTGCAGCTTTCTCTTGAGTTTTGAAGTTACTTAATGGTGGGAAGCTAAATTACCACCCACAAAAATCACACAACCAACTTAAAGGTTATGTCAGCCACTGTTGTAATAAAAAACTGGTAAAATGCTGCTGCTATCAATAATGTTTGCCAGGGGATTGCTGTGGATTACCACAGCATTTATACAAGGGATCTAACAGTTGTAGTGTATGTGTGTACCTGCAAACTTAAGCTTTAGTAAATTTTAATGGTTTTTGTTGTGTATATGATGTCCACTGTAAACCCTTCAGGGTTTCTTTTTCCTTTAATGTATAAAATTAATCATGATATTTCACATATAGAGCAGTAGACTTAGAACTCAGCATGTGTTCCAGTAGGAGAACTAAAGGCCTAATTAAATGAAGTTTTATAATGAAATGTCTTTTACCATGTGTAAATTTTGTCCTAAGTAATTATGCTCCTGAGGAGGAGGAGGAAGGAGCAGAAGTAAAAACCACAGTGTAAGATGTTTCATTATAAAACTTCATGTAATTAGGCCTTTTTTCCTAGGCCTAATTAGGCCTTCTTTGGCCTGGTACAAAGGCAGTGGGTTTGCTCTATGGGCTGAAATCAAATGCACCTTTTCTCCTGGATGTGCTGGAGTCTTCCCTGTCCAGCCCTGTCACTTACTGGGAGAAACAACTGTCAGTTTATCACAGAGGTTTTGTTTGCTTCTCAGTATTTAAAATATGGCTTTGGTGATTTTGACACCTTTTGTAACCAAATATTTAGAGAGGGGAGAACACTGTTTGGGGGTGTTTTTCCCTGCTAGGTCAGCTGCTCTGAGTCACCCCCAGGGAGAACAACACTCTCCAGCAAAAAATACCTGTGTGATTGAGGGTAAAGATACTTAGCCAGGGGTGAGTTATCCTGATTAACACCTTTACACAGGTGTGAGATGTGCTGCCCAGCCAAGGGAACCCATCATGTGGGATGACTCAGGATGCCAGCATGCACTGTAATCACACTCACATTCTGTGGGCTAAAAATCCATTTTATTCAGTTCACCTCAGCTAGGTTTTTGTTCTGAACTCCCCATCTGCCTGTTGAGTCCCTGTTCAATGTGAGTCATCCCCTGGGCTGAGTATCAGGCAGAGATATGGTGCAAATACCAGGTCGTGGGTGGGCTGGGACCTTGGGTACCTGACAGAGAAAAGGGCACAGCAAAACCTGCTGGTGAGCACTGCTGAGGGGAAGTGATGCTGTGGGGAGGAGGGGTCTGTTGATGCAAAATGATGGTGTTGATTCCCTTCTGTGCTCAGAGCAGTACAAAGGAATTTGTGTGATAAACTTAGTTTGGCTTTTCATCTATCAGAAGTGTTTATTCTCCTATAAGGTCTCCTAATTACTCTCCTAGTGATGCCAACCCTAGAATAGCTTTGTTGTTAATGGCAGTGTTTTGTAAGTGTCAGACAAAAATCTACATGTATTGAAGTGAGGGATGGAAGGAGAAGGAAAAATAATTGAGATTGTTGTTGTCAGCTGAGATGAAGGCATCTATTATCAGTCTCTCAACACTAGCAGATGTGCAGAGAGAAGTAAATGGATATTGATTACATTTGGGCCTTCATGATTCATGTGTTCCTCTTGGGAAGTAACAAATCAGTCTAAATTCATGTAATGTATGCAGCAGCATTTGTTTCTTTGGTAGACCCTCCTGTTGTGTGTTTTTGTGGGATTGGGGATCTAGATTGCCTTTAACAAGCTCGTGTCCTTGCACGTGCACATGTTAACCACCTGAAACAAGTGTTCAGAGCTCTTCTTTCTCCCAGTTTTATTCCTTTTTTTTTGGTATTGTGCTTGCTGGCTCTGCTTGATCAAGAGGTTGGTGGACCCTGGGTGCTGTTGCAGTTTTTTTCATGCCTTCCAGGGGCAGATGTTTTGTTGTACATTAAAATGTGCTGCCCCTGTCTGTGCTGTGCTAGGCTCACCTGTGAGCTTGCCATGGGTCAAGGCACAGCATCCCTTGGCTTTCAGCTGGTGAGAGCCTCTGCCAAGGACAGCAGCCTTGTAAGAGCTGACAAATTGAATTTCTCTAGTGAGAGCACTAGTCTGTCTGGCTAGAAATAGCAGGTCTGATCAAGTGGATGTCAGGCTCAGAGTTAGATTCAAGTCCAAGTCTTGAAAATTATGCTTGTCCTTTTGCTACCCAGCCTGGACTTCATCTCCAATACAGAAGATTCTTCAGCTTCTCTTCTCACATTCCTTCTCCTATTTGTCCTGAATGAAATGTTTGATATTATTCCTCTCTTTCAATGGCATGGCAGGGATGTGCAGGCATCTCCACTGGCATGGGTGTTTGCTCAGAACTTCACAGAATTGCTGCTTTTATGAATGCCTGTGCAATTTGTGCATTGGCTTCTGCTTTGAAAAGATCAGTGCACAGCACTGCAATTAAGTTCTGAAAGCTCTAAATCCACTCCCCCTTTCTAGCAGCTCACAGAGCTGACAGGTAAGAGGTGCTCTACCCTTTTTAAAATGTTCTGCTATATATTACAGTGCTCATAACATAAGATTCCAGTGCAGTCTTTATATGAAGCATTAACACATTTCCTTTTATTGTAGCCCCTCGTGTGACACAGCTGGGAGGAAACTCCTGTGAAGTGACCTGGGAAATGGTCCCACCCATGAAGGGAGATCCTGTTGGTTATGTTCTGCAGGTACTGGTTGGAAGAGAATCTGAATACAAGCAGGTAGGGAAATGGTCTGGATTTAATATTGTTAAATTGATGGCATAATGGAAATGGTTTTGAAAACCCGCTGTGCTGCTTCTTTCTCCTGTATTGAATTACACCCTATGGTCATGTGTCAGGTGCACTTTGGGAAAGGCTGAGTCAAAATTAAGGGCTGTAATGGGCTGTTTTCTCCCCTAAGGGAGTATATAGAACATCATTATTTTATTGGAGTGATTTGTGCTCTTTCTGTGATTAATCACTATTTTTAACTGTACTAACCTTTAAAAAGTTACAATTCTGTCCACCCATGCTTTCTCCTGAGCTGGCTGCTCTTAACCATTACCTGAAGATGAGCTGAAGTCAGAAGATGAATCTTTCTCTCTTAAGCCTGTTCCAAGACTGTCCATCAAGGTTTTCAGTCAAGTACACATTAAGTGGTTTGTCCATCTGTCTCCTTCCTGGGATTTTGATGCAATGTAACTGCTGTGTATCCTTTCTGTCCCTGTGGGAACAAGGGCAGTGAAGTAGAGCTGATCCTTCTTTCCTTGTCTGTCTTGATTAGATATCACAAGTGGGCACTTCCCCAGAGCACCTGAAACAGAACAGCTCATTCACAATTAGATCTTTTATTTCATCTATCACACCTCTGACAGTGTGATTTGCAGTGCACTTCATCTGTGTGCTCTCTTTTTCCTGTGCTTTCTTTCGTTGTCATACAGATTCCAAATAAATCCAAATTAGGGAAATGAGATATGCTATGCTAATTAAACTCTTATGCTGTGCTAATTAAACTCTTAAAAATATGTGTAAGGTAGTACTTTCTTTGCAATTCTTCAGGCTGTTCCTCTTCAGGCTCTTTTTGAGTGTTACTGTGAACTAATGAATTATAAAAAATAACACAAAAAATGCAAGACAATTCACAGGGGTGATAAAGATTCTAACTGTTGTTATTGTCACCTGTACCTAACTGTTGTTTTTGTCAGGAAACATTTGTGGTGCCGGTGTAGGTAACAAAACCCCTGTGCACTGAGTTGGTCTCATAATGTCAGTGGCAAGTGGATAATGGGCCCATTTTGCTGTTGCCTGATGTACAAAGTAGCTTTGGTGTGTAACCTGCAGGTATAGCTTCAGTGAAGGTAGCCCCAGTGTTCCAAATGTTCTGGTGTCCTCAGGGAGAACTGGGCACAGCTTCACATTCCTGGGGGATAAGTGATGGCTTAACCTGCACTTTTCCGAACTTGTGGTGTGGAAAAAGCAGCAGTGGAGGAAGTAAAAAATACTTTCAGGGTCTCCTCATGTTGAAGGTCTTCATTTCTCATGAGGTGTGACCCTGACAAGGGGTTTTTCTGTGAGTTGTCACCACTAACTCCCTGGAAGAAGTACCTGGCTGGGATGCTCCAAGTGACACTGGGACTGGTGTAGTTGTGCTGGCTGATAACCAGCCATGGGAAAGAGGGAGATTTCCACTGTTTGACCTTCTCAGAAATCACCTCTGCCCACCAAGGTGTTTTTCTCCATCAGGAATGTGCATGTCACTGTCCCTGAGCTGCAGTGGCTGCATGCTCTGAGCTCCTGTAATGTGCAGAGAAGATAAAACACACAAACACCTCTCAGTGATTTTCTGGCTAATTCATTTCACCTCTGCTTTGACATGCCTGTGATCACCTGCTACTATTTAGCTGAAAAGTACTGTCACCAGGATGTTCATTAATGTTAGTGATATGTTAATTGCACCTTTGAAGTGCAAGTCCTAAATTTATTTTTAAATGTGTTTTGTTCCCTGCAAGTGAGGGATATGTTTTGCATATGTATCTAAAGGGGGCATGTTATACTAGAAACATTTTTCAAATTGTTTTGAAGGGTTGCACAAATTAAATACATTGTAGATTTTCAGGCTATTCATGGAATGCAACATCAGCCACTGATCTGCTTTTGGATAAAGCTGTCATTTCTCTGAGCTGTCTCCCTCCCCTGCACCCCTGTGTTTGCAGCCCTCCACAGCCCAAAAGCTGCTGATTTTCCACCATTTTATCTAGCAGAGGTGATATCAAAGTACTCAAAAGCCCTTTTTTGCCAGACTGAGACTATAGCCATCCCTGCTCTCCTCAGGGAGGATATTTTGTAAATATTTCTCTGTGGAGAAGTTTCTGAAGAACTGGATTTGGTGGAGTTAAACAGATAACATTTTAGCCCCCTGGAAAGTGTATTTTAAAAAATGCTAACTACTCCTTTCCTTGTTTCTCACAATGTGTTCCTTTTTGTGTATTTGTGTGCTTTATCTTTCCAGAAATTTTAAAAAAGCAGTAGCATGGGACAGTTCTTTTTAGGAAATCAAATCTTCCTTGTTTATGAATCAGGATGTAAGCCACAGGAGATTCCAGGAATCAGCAGCCTGGATTTGTTTTTCTGTTTGTTGCCCTTTATCTAGCAAAGCTTACTCAGAATTTAGCTGCAGAGTGTATTAAGTTGTCTCTGTGTTTGCATAGCTTTAATGTGGATTTAGGGGAGTGGGCTGGGCTGTGCAGCACTTGCAGGAGCTGCAGTTTGGGATAACAGCTGTAATGCCCAGCAGCCAAAGGTTTGGTTTCCCAGCAGAGCAGCTCTGGGGATGGAATCACCCAGGAGCCAGATCCTCCTAAGAGCTGACCATGGCAACTCAGAACTGAACTTTTTAAAGCTTCCTTATCCTGCAATTGTCTGCCACTAAAGCAAAATGTTCTACCTTTGAAATTTCCAAGAATTTGGAGGCAACAGTGTCTCATCAGCTTCTGCCACATGTCTTCTGGGAAAAAAACTGTCTCCAAATGCTTTCCAAAAAAAGAAAAATTGAGTACATTGGGTGTGTGAAAATCCCCCAGCAGTTCTCAGATCTGCACTGAGAGGTGGGTGCATGGGAGAGCTCAGCTGGCCTTACCAAGCTCTCACTTTAATTATTGTTTTTTCTTTGCATTACTTGTGTAGACAATCTCTGAAATGGTTTAGTGAACTGATAATTTCTGTAAAGCTTTAATCAGCCAAAAATTGAGTTTCCTCCTTTATTTTTAATAAGTCAAAGACACTTGTGCTACTTGTGTGCCAAAATACAACAGAACTACACAGTACCTGTTAGCATTTAGTGCCACTTGCCTTGAATATTTCCTCTGCCTTCTGGTGCCCATTTTGTGTCATGAGATGGAGCAAATAATTTCCTTTGGTTGGGGTTTTTCAGTGCAAACAACTTCAAGGCAGGTGCTCTGAGGGACTGTTGTTTCTCTGTTCAGATAAGGCTGTCATACAACTCTGAGGGGTCTTTGAGCATCTCAGCAGTGGAGGGAATGAAGCTGATGTTGAGTTTGGATGAAGTGATAATCCAGTTTCTGAAAAGGAAATCTGTCAGGTGACTTAGAAGAAATGAAACTTTTAAAAGGGGCATGTTTTTGACATAGGTTGAAACCCATCCCTGGAAGTGTTCAAGGTCACTTTGGACAGGGCTTGGAGCAGCCTGGTCTGGTGGCAGGAGTTGGAACTATGTGATCTTTAAGGTCCTTTACAACCCAAACCATTCAGTGATCATTTATCTTTTTATCACCATACAAATTAGGCTTTTATTAATGATTAAAGACATTGGCCATTGCAGCAGGGTGCAACAAGCAGGTGAGGTTACCTTGCACTTTGCAATGTGTTGCTTATAGGGCAATTAGGGCTGTCATTGTTATTATTTGCAAAGGAGGGGAGAGGGTTGGAATTATTTAATGAGATCAGTGAAATTGAGAAATCCTTGCCTGCAGGAATCCTCTGTCTCTCTAGCTTGATCAGAAGGATCAAATGCCATGGGAGGCTTCAGCAGCAGTTTATTACTTGTGATGATGTTTTCATTGAGGGAGCCAGGCAAAAAGATCATCACATTTTTATTATATTCTCAAGTGTCCAACCCAAAAAGCTGGTTTTAGGAACTGAAAGTGATAAATTGGATAGGCACTCGACTTTGGTTTGTTAGCCATGAAAGCATTATGTGCTACATATAAAATACTAATGTGCTACATATAAAATACTATGCTGCTTCATAGAGTTATATTTGATTTCATATTTGTCTGGCAGATTTAAAGACCTTATTTGTAGTTGTCAGGGCTTTTTTCTGTTGTGTATGTTAAATTCATCCACTCACAGAGTGTAACAGAGCTCACAACCAGATGCATTTGTGCTGCCATAGCTCTGAGGTGCTGCTCAGCCCCTGGCAGAGGGTACAGAGGCTGCTCTCAGGAGTGGGTGACAATTTAATAATTGTTTACCTGTTTACTGAGATGTGGGTCCACTGGTGGTAAATACTCATCAGACCACTGCCAGCAGGACAGTTTCCATAGCCCTCCTAGTGCTACTGCAGGGAATGTTTTGTCTTTATCATTGGTGAATATTAATTCAATAATCTATCTACTTTGAATAATTTTTCAAACCTCCCTTACAGATACACTCTTCTCTCACTTGGCTGGCTGGCCTTTTTCTGGGAAAAATTCCCAGTGGAACAGCTGGCTTGAGTGAACTCAGCCATCTATACTTGTTAGACTGTAATGAAGATATAGGTCTCTGATTTAGCCAAACTTGGCCTCCAGTTACACTGATATTCACCATTCTGAGAGAACAAAACAAGTAAAAAAACCCAGGATTCTTTTTTACTGGACAGGATTTTTTTCACTGCAAAGACAGGTTGTATATATACCATCTCTAGTATCTCTTAAATGTAATTTATGAAGTTTAGATTGTAAATTTTTTTAATTAAGTTTCATTTTTTGGATTTCATTGATTTTTTTATTTTGATTCAGATGTGGTCATACTGGTTGCAAAGATTTATTTGTGGCAAAGGCATGTAGAGCTTTTCTGGCTGTATGTTTTGAAATGAAGTTATTGACTACAGCAGCAGCAGAAAGCAAATCTTGCACAAAACAGTTGTTTTGTGAGGGCTTTCAGCTGCCCTGACTCAGGATCTGAAGGAATGGGAGTTAGGAACATCCTCCAGGTGGAAGAATCCTGGCTCAGTCCTGTGGAACAACACAGGTTCCCACAATAGGTGGGTGTAAGAAATAGAATTGCTGTTGGAGAGCAGAGGGCCAGAGGTGTTCCTGGGATGAGGGGTGCTTTGCAGACAGATGTTTCAACCCTCACATCATCACTTCTGTGGGCTGCTGCAGCACTTTCAGTTCTGTTTTCCCTGCAGTTACTGTAACTGTGACTCACTCCTCACTGGCATTGGGAAGACAAACAAAGACAAGGAGAAGAGAGGCAGCAGCACATGGCTGTGGCCATCACAGGGGTTTATGGGGTGATTTGTTGTGTTCCTGTCACTTGACCTAGAGGGAACTTCCTGCAAATACTGAGCAATACTTGAGCAAGGCAACATTTATGTAAACGTTATTTCTTGATCTGTGCCTCAGGTGGAGAAACATGAGCCAGTTAGAGGGTTGTGCTTAGTCTGGAAACGCAGACTCCCCATCATTCAAACTGTATTTGGAAAAGCTGTGAAAAGGAAGGGAGGAAACAAATGAAAGAAGCACCTTAATCTTCTCAAAAAATCATCAACAGACTGTTTACCGAGGGATGAGTCTCAGGGGCGAGCAGGACAGGAAAGCTGAGCTCTTTAAGTGGTCTTTAGCTCAGCAGGTTTCTTCTCTTCCCTCCTTATTTCTTACTCCAGAGTAACACACAGGAAATCCTCTATGACCAGTTTCCACTTGCTCCCCTTTTCTAAGATGAGTTCCTGCCTCTGGGGGGGCAAAGATGCTCTCAGCCTTCTGCTCCCACACTGAGGAGAAGGGAAATGGTAAATGAGCACAAGAAGAAGTAACTGAAATTCAGGATGTTTTTTTCCCAGCAGACATGGATGCTCTGTGACACTTTTTTCATTTCATAAAATACCAGTTTCAACAATCATCCATTATATAAATTATTTGTTTTCAGAGTTTGTGAATGTTTCCAGGGTTTTTTTTCCATTTAAGTCACAAAATTGTCTCAGATACTTGGTTTTCTCTCTCCTTTCTGATACTCACTCTCTCTCACACTGATACCTGTTCTCTGAGTCAGCTGGTACCTACCTTTGATTAACATAAATATGTGATGGGTTTGGATTAGTAAACAACCAAATACAATGCAATCAAGAGGAAATTTTCCATACCTTAATAATACTTTATTATTTCCACAGTTCTGAAAGTGTAATTTCTGGCAAGATCTCTGTTTCTTGAGAAAAATATGAGGGGAAAATACATTAAAATGACATTTGTAAGCAATTTTACAGCTACACATCGAATGACTTCCAATAACCTTGCTTGCAGGTTTTCTTCCTTTTGGGGCCAGACAGGGTGATTATGTCTTAGACGTGTTTTAGGCATCCAGTCACAATTTGGGAGTGCAGGAGTATGTTTGTGGCATTTATCACGCCCACAAAAGATTAGTGTGTGTTATGACTGCCTGATGTGCTGTCTGTCCCTGTGTGCACTGTGTTGAGAGCTGTTGAGACATCCTCCACGAGCCTTTCCAAAGGTTGTCCCGGTGGGTTCCTTCCTTTGAGAAGGGAGGGAGGAACTCAAGACATCCTCCACGTGCCTTTCCAAAGGTTTTCCCTGCGGGTTCTGTCCTTTGAGAAGGGAGGAACTCGAGACATCCTCCACGTGCCTTTCCAAAGGTTTTCCCTGCGGGTTCTGTTCTTTGGGAAGGGAGGAACTCGAGACATCCTCCACGTGCCTTTCCAAAGGTTTTCCCTGCGGGTTCTGTTCTTTGGGAAGGGAGGAACTCGAGACATCCTCCACGTGCCTTTCCAAAGGTTGTCCTGGTGGGTTCTTTCNGCCGCCGGGCGAGCCGGGCGGCGCCCAGGCCAAGGCCAAGGCCGCGCTGCCCACGGACGAGCAGTTCGCCGCCATCATCGTGCTCGGCTTCGCCAGCCTCTCCATCGTCTTCGCCTGCATATTGCAGTACTTCTTCATGAAGTAGAGACCCGCCGGGAGAGTCGACCTACAGATTTAACTAATGCTACGCATTATAATCCACACATTTATTCAGATATTCCTCCTCCCCTTTTTTCCTTTTTTTCTTCTTTCTTTTCTTTTTTTTTTTTTTTTGTTGGTTTTTTTTTTAAAAAAAATTCCTTTTTTTTTCCCCGGGTTTTTTTT
>VZRX01010801.1:171016-189509 GCA_013398075.1 Notiomystis cincta
TTTGGTTGGTTTTTTTTTAAAGAAAACTCCTCTTGTTCTACCGTGCGTTTTGTATACTGCTCTTATTTTTACGGTTCTAGCTTGAAGAAAGATAAATCAGTGTTTTGATGCACCTTTTTGAAATTCAGAACTAGGAAGTGGTCAAACTGGAGAAACAAGCAAACCAGATACCAAAAGCAAGATTTTTTGTTTTTCTTGTTCCTTCACGATTTCAAAATTGTCACCAATTTGCCTTTTCGATGTTGTTTTGGGGTTTTTTTTCACTGAAGTTCATGCAGTCTCTTATTTTATCTTACTATTTAGGAATTTTTAATCATGAGTCACTTTTTTTGTCTCTTCTTTTTCCTTCTAAACATTAGTCACAAGTGTGTATAGTGCTAAGACTAGAATTCAGTGTTAGTCAAGTACCAATTTTTCCTTGAACAGTATTAGCAATGTTGCCTACGAATCATTCACTACATTTGCCCCAATTTTTCAAGATAAAACCTAAGTTGTTATTTTAACCATTCAGAGCATTTCAATTGGAACAGCATCCTGCAGTTGAAAAACCTTTTTAGTTATCTGTTACTTTTACAGTTACAAACACTATAAACTGCCTGTATGAGAAATCAAATAACCAAACTGCGTATAAATTATGAAGCATTATAGATCTTTTTTTTTTTTTACCATTTTGATTCCTAGCAGTAATTTTAAGTAAGAGGGCATTGTGCAATAGTTAGTTATTCCCATGTTCAGCTATTTAAAAGCTGCTTTAACTTGTCTGTTTGTCACTGTATATAACTATTCCTAATCTAATACTAGATATTATTCTGTTATGTTCAGCCTGATTTATATGATTTGAGCTGGTGACAGCTTACTGCCTCTACTGAATTAGGTGAGATTTACACTCAGTGGAAGCAAACTTTACTGTCAGTTGATCTTTTTTTATTATTATTAATATTGTTGTTATTTTTTAGAGGGGTATCCATTTTATGGAACTTTTTTGGAGGTATCAGAAATTACATCTGTTTGTTTTAAATACCTTCAGTGGGTGTCTATGCTGTTCTTACCACGGGGCTGATTGAAATAACTTGGTACCTGGCAAAACTGAGATGAGAGTCCTGCAGAGGAATGGTCCTTGCTCTGGTGGCAGTGTCCCCCTCCTGCCTGCCCCTTCCCAGACACATTTTAATCCATGAGACACTAGATTTTTAACTCTTGAGTCACGGGGTTATTTATATTAAGTCAACATTGTGCGAGTACCTCAGGGACATAAATGAGCTGGAGGTGCAAATAGATTCCAAAAGGGTGCAACAGACACAGTGTATTTCCCTGCCTCTTGTTTTTGTATATTTTTGCTACTTGATTTTGCTTTTGTCCTAGCTTTTTTGTGCTCTGTCTCCATTGTCTAAGATTCAGTGTCCTGTACTAGCATAATATTCCCTTAACCAAAGTAATGGGGAAAAAAACAACATTATTTTTGTTTTTAGGTTTATTTATACTATATACTGCATACAGTACTTTAAATACCAATTACAGTGCAATCTTTTTATTTATTGTAAAAAAATAAAAAATAAAAAGTGTACTTATGTACTAATCTAATCCCCCTCTCCACCCTCCCCATAGCATGTTACATTTTGTCTGTTTTATACTGTTGTACTTTAGGTCAACTTTTTACCTGGCAGCATTCCTAGTATTATTAATCTTCTTGCATTTTCTTGTGTTTTTGAAGATGGGAGCATCTAGTACATTAAATGCCAAAAAAACCCATTATCAGTGATTCAAACGTTTACATGTATCCAAAAACAAAATCATCTCTGGAAAGAAAGTGCTAAGATCAATGAATTATTCTGTGTGCCTCTCTAGATGTAGCAAATATTAGAAATGTTCTGTATTTTGTTATTGACTATAATTAGTTTGATTTAGCCTTGCAAACTAATGGCATTGAGCTAAATATATATATTTTTTTGTTTTTTGCCAAAGTCATGGCTTGACAAATTTATTTACATCTTATTTAAATTTATTTGTGATATGAAACTCTGTGACCTTGCATCTGTATTTTGTGAGCAAAGAGTATACAGCTGTTTTCATTGGAGGGGAGAAGAGTGTATTTTTTAAAACGATGAAAAGACCGCTAGTTTGGAAAAACACAGAAATTTGAATAGATTCCCTTTTTTTATTTTTGGTATATTGTTTGAGCAGTGCTGCTATGAAATCCGAGCTTGACACCTTTTTTTTTGGTTTTTTTTAAGAAAAAAAAGAAAAAAACAAACAAAACTGCTTTAATAAAGAAAGGAAGAAACCCCAACGTGCTCTAGATTAGCAATTTTGGAAGTTTGAAATACGAGTGATGCTAAAAGCAGTGAGCAAAGTGGAGGGGGGAGCAATCAGTTACACTCAAATCATCTCTGTCACTGCTGATTTGTTTGGTCCCTTGTGACCACACCAACCACAGCACCCAGTGCAAGCCTGAGGGTGTTTTGTGCTGGAGCAGCTGGGGCAGGCCTGGTGAATTTGGCATTTTTGGTCTGTATCTCCTGCCACAGTGAGAGTGTCACTGGTAGGTGACAGAGGCCACCATGTCAGACCCCTCTGCTGTGTCCCTGAGCCACCACTGCTGGTGCCTTGGCCCTTCCCAAACCTCCCCGTGCCCTGATCCAGCAGTGGGAGGTGTTGGATCCCACCCCAGGGCGCTCTGCTCTCACAGGAATCACCACCACCAACAAAGGTAGAATGAAACACTAAGTATTTAATACCCTTAAGGAAGGAGAGAGATGTTTTTATATTGTTCTGCCTTTTTCTTTATGAACTTGAAGTGTTTTCTAATCCTGTTTGTTGGCTCCAGTAGCTCAGTATTCAGTGTCACGATTGAGAAGTGCCCTAATTGAATGTGTATGAACCTTATCCTTGCACAGTTCTTTAAATTGAAAAAGAAAAATAAAATGTTTTTACCTCACTATGGGAACATACATTCCAAGCTTTTCAACTTTAAAAAAAAAATAATCAGAAGTTTTCTTGTATTGTAAATTTTAGACTATTTCATATACATTATATTAAAACTGCCATATCAATTTTAATGTATAGATTTTGCAAATACTACACTATGTATGTAAGACTTAACTGTATCTGTAGTGTATATGTAATATATTTATGCCCAATAAATGTTTTAATTCTTTCTGTTTTAATTGTTTATTTTAATTGAGCACAGCCCTTTGGGTCCACGTGGCCCCTTCTTGGCAGGTCAGTGATGTTGTGCAGCCTGGAGCAGGGGTGGGAGCCCTGAATTTACCTCAGGATGTTTCTGGTTTCTAATTGGAGTGATTTTTGTGTTCTTGTGAAGAGTAAGTTTATAGTAATAATCTGAAAGCCAGGTGTTCTAATCACTTCTTTTGAATAGCTTGCATGAAAAATTAAGGATTTATATTTATAAAAATACACCTAGGTTTGTTATCTCTAAGTAATTAAACACTTGAAATAATAGAGCTGTTAATTTAAGTGCAATGAATTCAATTCCTCATGATTAATTAATCTAGTATGTATACACATTTGTCAAATAGATTCACGTTAATTTTTTAACGTTTTTCTTCAGATCACTGCATAAATACAACAATTCATTTGTTTGCTTTTTTAATTACTGCAGTTTACATTACAGTTTACATGAGTGGGGTTTTCCTAGGTAGGTACAGTAACTTTTTTATTTAAGCAGTGCTTGCCAAGACAATCTCTTCAACAAAACCTTTTAAATATGTCTATATCAGCACTTTGGCATGAGGAGATCTTTCATTTTCAGTGGTTCCTGATTTACTGCTGGGGTGTCTGCAGAGAAGCTGGAGGGCAGTGAGAGCCCATGGGAGCAAAGGAGGATTTAAACGTTTGCTGTTGGAGTTCTGAATGTTACCTTGTGCTGTTATCACCCACAGGTTTGTGCCACTGTGCTGGGTGCCTTTCCCACACCCAGACTGTGCAGAGCTGGGTAAGTAGCACGAAATTTGCCATGGATTTTGTTTTGTGAGGAAGCACAGAACGAGTTGTAACCGGGCTTGGGTGATGCTGTATTTACCAGCAGCTCTTTGCCTGCTGGCAAGAGAAGTATCAGCTTTGAAAAGTTCTGCAAGAGAGCAGAGGCTCGTGGTTTTGGCTGTTTTTGTGGCCTCACCAGCAGCCTCTGGGGTGGTAGAGCAGTGGGCTGTGGCCCTGCACGTGTCACAGTGTGAGCAGTGCCAGGTGTGCCCCAGCAGCGCGTGGTCCCCGCGCTGGCGCTGCCGTTTCTATGGCAGCAGCAATTCTCTCCTCTCAGTAATCAGCAGAGCTGCTCAAAACCCAGCGCCTGGAATCTGTTTTGCTCCTCACTTCAGTTGCTCCTGCCAGCTCAGAGCACGTTTGGGGTGGTGCAGGAGAGTGGAGCCCCTGTGGAAGGGGGGTCTCTGAGGAACCGGGGGGTCAAAGCCACGCGCGGCACGAGCTGAGCCACGCGCTGCTGGGGAACAAACAGGGTCTGCAGTGACATCAGCCCCTGCTGCTCACCTCCTGGAGCTTTTCCACAGCCTCACCCCTCTCTTTGACTTCTAGGAGATGCTCAAATCCAGCCTGCTATTAAAGAGAAAAAAGCTGAAGGAGGTGGGTCATAGCTGCAGTCTTTGTGCCAGAGGACCAAGGCTCTCCTGCCTGTCCCTCCCATCTTGAAGCAGAGCTGAGGCATTTAAAATTCCCCCTGAAAATTAAATACTTGGGCAACCCCAGCCCATGGCAGGGGGGTAAACTGGGTGATCATCAAAGTCCATTCAAACCCAAACCATTCTGTGATTCCATTCTGTGAATTTATGGCCTGTGGACATGGGGTGATTCTTCAGCATTAATGACATCTACATCAACAGGATGATTCTGTTGGATCTGTGTTGCAAAGGTGTTAGAGACAGGAAGAAATTTGTGTAGTAATATGAAGTATAAATCGTATTTCCTCTGCGAACCTTTGTAGAATTACTGCAGAGTTCGTGATGTCCTGTTGTTTATTGAAGTGGTGTAGAATTATATTCTCTGTCCTTAACCTGGCTTGGAGTAAAGATACAAATGTTACCTTCATTTTTCTCAGAATGAGAACCACGAGTAAGTAGAGAGATGAATTATGGACATTTTGTTTCACTGTTCTTTATGGCTGAGCAGAAAAGCCAGCTGAGATCCCCTGAAAGGGCTATTTTATTGGTACTACATTCTGAACAATTACAGCTATTTCTGCTCTTGACAATTGCTCTCACAATGTCCAGATTCTTGGCTCAGTGAAATAAAAAGAAGTTTCACAAGATGCTTTCAAACACAGTGGACTAGCCTGAGAGCTGCTGTTATATAAGTGAATGTGCTGTTATTAGTTTGAGTGTTACATTTACTGCACTAATTGGTGGCATCAATGGTCTTGCATGCAATCAAAGCTATTTTTAGGTCTCCTGACATGGTTAATAAATAACTGCTTGGGTCAGTGTGCTCAGTGGATGTCATTTCTTAGTAATTTTATTAGCTCATCTCTCTCACTTTCTGTCATATGAAAGCTATTACTCTCTACAAATAAAATGGAGCAAACAGTAGGGATGCAGAAGTCTTGTGAGGATTAACTGGTGAATAGAGTTGAGAAATTCACCCTAATCCAATGCAAATATTGTCTTTTTTAATTTATAGCTCAAATGCCCTTTCTTTCCATTAAAAGCTTGTGAGCTGGTGGTGGTATCCTGGCTCTCAGGCTGTGCAGCACTGGGGATGTTGGTGTTGCCTGGCTGCACTCTGGGCAGGATGCACTTGGTCCCTGCCCAGCCAAGGCTGCAGCACCAAGGGGTTCACTGAGAAAATCAGGTCTTTGCACTCAGCAGGGCCAAATATCCCCTGGGATGCTGCTGTGTGGAGTTCGTGGTGTTGGCTGTAGCTCTGGATTAGTGATTGCTCTGGATCACAGTGCTGGAGCTGCTGCTCCTCTTCTGCCTTCTCTCCAGGGTGGAGGTTCAGAGTTCCTTGTGCTCTTTATGCCTCTGTCCTGTGTCTTGTTTGAAGTGTCAGGTGATTGACTTCAGTGTTCTGAACCCAAATGCATCACAGCTGTACAAACCTCTGGCTATTCTCTGAAGGAGCCCTGGCTGGGCAGTGATGGTGCAAGCCCCTTCCCCTGGCTCACATCAGCCCCTCACAGGAGGGGTGTTGGATACAGGTCTGGGCACAGCCTGTGGCAGTGGCACTGCTCTGGCTGCATGGCAGAGTCCAGATCCACTGCAGTGTGGGGAATCAGGCACGAGCCCACAACAAGGACTGAAAGAAAGCAGGTAAATACAAATTCTCGTGGGTTTTGACACCACAGCTGGTCTGAGGTGACTTCCCTGTGAGGGTGGTGTGGCCCTGGCACAGGCTGCCCATGGAAGTTGTGGGTGCCCCATCCCTGGAAGTGTCCAAGGTCAGGTTGGGATGGGTTCTGAGCAACCTGGTCTAGTGGAAGGTGTCCCTGCCCATGTCAGGGTGTTGGGACTTTAGATGGTCATTAAGGTCCCTTCCAACCCAAACCATTCCATGATTCCACATACCAGCACTAGAGCAGAGATCCTTAGGCAGTGGCTGATGCCTCATAGCAGCACTCCTGGAGCCAGGGTTCCAGCCAAGGCACACAGAAACCCCTGGCCTGGCTGCCCACTGCCCTTCTCACCAACCAACAATAGTTCAGTGGGTTCAAAGCTCCACATTCAATCAAAATTAGCTCAGGCAATTGCACCTTTCACAGCCCCACGCTGGTGCCCCCAGCATAGCACAGCAAATTTTAGAAAAATCAACCTCATTGTCACTGCTTGATAAAAACACCAAGGTGCCATTGACTGGGCAGGAGCTGTGCCTGTGTGTGACCCTGAACTTGGCTTTGGGTGAGAATTTGTAGTGTGAGTTGTGGCTGTCTCCTGACCGAGTGCTGTGTAAAAGCTCTTTAAATCCCTGCTCCTCGAGCTCACCGTGCTGTGTCTCATTGCATAGCAGGCTGGTGGTGTCAGATTCCCTGCCTGCCCACCTTAATGAGCCCTGATCTGCAGCACCAGGTCATTAGTGAGAGGAGGAGGCTGCTCAGGGAGGAACAATGTGGACAGAGGCTCGGAAACAGCCGTGCCTTTTCTTTCTCACGGACAGTGCTGCAATCATGTGAAAATCAATCAGGATGTGAGAAAAAAGCAAAGGATCTTTTGATCCAGCAGCATCAAAAATGGGAGCAAGTGCTGGGAGAACATCTCCTGAGCCCTCGGAGCAGCCTCTGAAGGAGAGAGTGGGGTACTTTACTTCTGAGAGCAATTTTGCCTTATGGATTCGCACATGTCACCAAACCATTGTTTTGCTCCCGGTGAAAGAATCAGAGCAGGTGTGGAAAGCCATAAAATGCCTTTATTTGGCAGAACACAAAGTGGTTTATCTCCAAGTACAACTGGAGGGGCAGCCTGTAGCTCTCAGAAGGGTGTATTTGTACACAGAAATGAGATCTGAGATTGGCATCTGGGCATTGGGTGGTGTGGATGCTGATTTAGGTGTCAGTCCCTCCCCTCCTCCTGGAGGTTGCTCCCATCCCTTGGGATGCTTTGCTGGGGTACTGCACAGCACCTGTGGGGCTC
This sequence comes from Notiomystis cincta, assembly GCA_013398075.1. Classification (NCBI taxonomy): domain Eukaryota; kingdom Metazoa; phylum Chordata; class Aves; order Passeriformes; family Notiomystidae; genus Notiomystis; species Notiomystis cincta. The sequence continues at coordinate 178,609 of VZRX01010801.1, forward strand.
TGCCACATTGTGTTTTCTCCTTGTCCCACTCCTGGCCAGTGTGAGGGCTGGCAGTGTCAGGGATGGCATCCAGGTGACACTGCACATCTCTGTGCATCGTGGGCTTGGAGCTGTTTGCCCTCCAAAATTGTGCTGCAGAGCCACCTCCTCTCCTGAGCAGAACCAGGTCAGTGTGTTTGCAGGTCTCAGAGAAACAAGCACTCAGCTTTTTGTTTTGATCCAGGTAATTGGGTTAATGAGAGGCTCTGAGTTTTGGTCCTAGGGGAAGAATCACGGCATGTACCCATCCACAACTGAGATGGGGAAGGGCCATAACACTCAAGCACTGGACCTGGAAGGGAATGGAGACCTTTCTGCTGGAAAAAGCACTGAGAAAACCTGTTAAAGACCCATGAGGTGTGTTAGTTACACTGGATAATGCTAATGTGCTATATTGTGTGCTGGAATGACAACTGGACTAAGGCTTGACAGTGAGTGACTACAGAAACCTGTTAGCCTGCATTAATACAAGATGGATTCAGTTTTCCTTTTCTCCACTGTACTTGCATAATCACAATTTAGAGGTAAGAGGAAAATCCTGATCTAACATTTGCTTTTCTGGTTTTTATTTTCCTAAACAGCAGCAGACAGGATTGTGGTCTCATGATCTGACAGAGCTGGCACAGCTGGACCCCATCATCCAACAACTGCTTTGGGCAAAAGTTTGGCCAGGGATGTGGGACATGAAGCCAAACCTGTGGGTTTTACCTGTCTCTCACAGTTTCAGAGGGAAAAGCCATTGGCAAGCATGTCTGTGAGAGGAAATCATTTTGCTCCTGTGAAGTTTATGTGGAGCTGGGAAGGATTCCAGGTGGTCCATGGGGTGGGATGGGGGAGGAGGTGGCTGAAGGGGGTGTGTATCACTTTCCTCAGTGAATGATGGACTTGCCTAAACGAGCAGAGATTTCCCATTGACACCAGGTGAGTTTCCAGCTGCCCAGGGGCTGCTGGCATCACACTGGGCAGGGTGTGACTCCAGCTGCCTGTGCCTGACAGCAAACGTGTCAAACAGTGCTGGGGGGGCCGGGTCATCCAATTCCTGCAGCTGCATCTGCTGGCTCCTCCTGAGGGATTTCTGGGGAGCTCCTGTGTGCATGCAGGCCCAGGGTGGTGCAAGGATTCCTGTGCAGATACAAACCCTGCTGCAGGTGTAGGTTCACCATGGGAACAGGTTCACCATGCAGGGATGCAGAGCCAGGGCTGTGGAACAGAGCACACAGTGTCTCTGCACTGTCAGCCAGAGGTTGCTTGTTTCCCAAATAAAGTTTTTCATGGGCTGCTGTGCTGAGCACTCTGGCACAGCTCAGGAACAGAAAACTGGTTCTGGGAGCTGCCAGACCCAGCCCAAACCCAGGAATGACATCCAGAGGATGCAAGTGGATCCACACCCCCTCACTCTGGGACAGTATGGGGTGAGCAAGGGGTTAAAATGCCAAGGGCTTTGATTTCATTTTTGTAAAATAGGCTAAAATAGGCCTGGTACTTTTTATTGGGAGTTGTGAGGGTAAAATGTAGTTATGGTGCTTTCAGCTGGGGGATGAGGAGGGTGGCTCAGGGTGCAGGGAAGTAACAGCAAGGGCATCCCTGGGAGATGAGTTAGATAGATTTTGTTGTTGTTGTTGTTCCAAATTTGAATTTGCTTCTCAAGATGTAATTTTCCTCTTCAAGGCCATGGGATTTTTGCAAAACATACAAGCTCTATGGAAGCCCATCCAGAAACATCCACTGGGCTCAGAGCCCCAGCACCCTAAAACCAGCAGATCCATGGCAGAGAGGAGGTTCTCCTGGATTTTTAGGTATCCAAAACCTGCTGATTTTAATAGGGCTTATGCAAATGTCATTTGATACAAACTCACATAACTGCTGAATATCTGTCAATTCAAACTTTGACAGGAAGTGCTGGTTTTCCAGTATATTATATTTTTGGCAAGAAATACAATAGGATGTGATTTTCTGCCTGTGTGTGCTCCCATCAAAGGTACTTCTGTAAAATGAATGCAGCTTTCTGGTAAAGTCCTTTTGACCTATTTCATCACCAATTTAACTCATTGCCAAGAAAGAAAATGCAGCCAAATTGTTCTTGTTTATTTGTGAAGCTGTAATACAAGATGTAGAGGTAGGAAAGCTTTTAAAATTGGGACTGTTTAATGAATGAACTTGCAGTTACTTTCTCTATGGACTGCTCACATTCAGGTCAGTACAAACACAAAATTTTGACTCTAAAAGCCTCTATACTTTCTTTTCATCAGAACTGGCAAGGTTTGTTCCCACAGGGAAGAGTTTCCAGAAATGGAAAGGTTCAACAGCCTGAAAAAACTCTTTCCTGCAGAGCTGCTCTGTCTGCCATGCCAATGAACATCCCAGTGCCTGCAAGGACTCTTGTCTTCCTCCCAAGGAAACTGCATCTCAAAAGCCATGTCCAGACCCAAAATGGGGTGGGGGTGCAGCTGTGCTCTCTTGTGTAGGGAAGGCTTTGGGGAGAAGCTGCTGGGGAGATGAGGTGTTGCAGGACTGCCTGGGAGGCAGAGGAGAGAGGCTTTGTGTCTGCTGGAAGTGTTTGCCAGGACAGCCCAGGCTGAGCACACGGAGCAGCTCCGGTGGGTGAGGCGGCGATGGCACCGAGGCAGCACCACCTGGGCAGCACAGGCTGTTTGCCACTGCCCCCTGCACCTGCAGCATCCACTCTGCCCTGAGAGGCCTGCCAGACACAAGGCAGGAGCCTTGCCCCTTGCTGGTACCTGAGATAAACTGATGATGCCTGCCCTGCGCTGGCTTCACCAGTCTTAGGTAAAAAATGCTCTTCAAATCTCGCTCACTTCTCTTTTTGTTTCCCAGTGAAGTTATTTCTACAGCTTGGGCAAAGTCAGGTTGGATGGGGCCCTGAGCAATCTGATCTAGTGGGTGGCATCCTGCCCATGGCAGAGGGTTAGGACTGGATGGTCTTTAAAGTCCCTTTTATGTTCTGTGATTCTCTGAGTAACACTCAAGACAAGCTGGATTCATCCATCAGTGCAGGTAGGGAGGTGTGTTTATTTTTGCAGGCATCAGACAAAAGTTGATTTTATGATGCAAAAGTGAGTGTTATCCAGGTTTTGGAGGTGGTTTTTTCCCCTGCTTTCCACACAAAAGCAGTTTGAAGCAGCAGTTCCTATTCACCATCTGCACTCAGCACGTGCTGCTGTGACCCCACTGGCTTTAGAGAATCCACATAGAAACGTTTTGGTACTGAGGGCAGCAAAACTAAGGGCTGGTGTAGGGACAGCTACAGTGTGTGAAATGTTTGTGTTCCCTGCTAGATATGAAGTATTTTCCTGCTTGTGCAAGAGTCCTATGAAGGTGGCTGCTTTGCTTTAATAAAAATTTGTGTATTTTGCTAGATTTGTCCAAGGCCTTGCAGAAACGAGTCCATCTCCTCAGTTAGAAGGAGGGAAGAAGTTGTCTCCTCCCTCCCAAGGAGCAGCCAGTCCCTTTCTTTCTGACTTTTATGACCATAGATCAAATGTTTTAAATTTCATTCTTTACACAAAGTTGTGGAAATTTTATGGTTTCAGTAGAGGTAAAATTTACATTTTCTCCTGATGAAATGTTTAGGCCAAATGAAATTATTAGTATATTTGTAGTTTGTATGCACAAATGTGTCTACACAGGACAGTTACTCTGGTTAAACAAAACAGCCTAATCAAGTTAGTTATACAGGTTTGGGGGAAAAAATTAAAATATAAATATGAAAAAAAAATTAAATTAAAATACAACTGCATGAATCCCACTGGATCCTCCAGCACCACAGAGCCACAGGGTTATAAAGGATCTCATCACTTTATTTCTTTTTCTGTTCACACTTAACAGCACAGACACAGCTGAGATTTGAAACACCGAAGTGAGGCCGGGTGTGTGTGACCAGTTGGGTTGTACAGACAGGTGGTTACTGAGCTCACATCTGCACCCTCTTTCCCTGCTTCCCAAATGTCTTGTTTCCCTGAGTTGCATGGCACCTGGCCCCAGACCTGCTTGCCAGTCAGTGAGTGAGAGGACAGTGAGGCAGAGGTGAAGCAGGAGGAGATCCTGCAGTGCTGCTGAGCCTCGGCCTGGGTGTTTGCACCTAAATCCTGCACTCCTGGAGAGGGGAAGGGCACAGGCTCAGGGGCCACCAAGGAGCAGCAGCCAGCCCCTGGCCCCAGCAAAGGTGGTAGAAAAGACACTGAACATAGAGAAGAGGCCAATTTCTCTTGAGAGTTAAACCTGAGCAGCACCATCAGCTGAAGGGGTAGCGGGGGGAGAGTGGCCCATCGGTGTGAGCGGGGGGCTGAAGGCAGGAGGGTTCTGCTGACACACAATTCATTGGGGAGAATTAAAATTCATCAGGGAGAATGGGCTGTGGACCAGCTGGGGATGAGCACAGAACCCAGGGAACAGAAAGCTGCTATCACACATGCATGCTCCAAAGCCCTGCCAGCTCTGTGGGGCACAAAACCCACGAGTGGGTGAGACAATATAAGCCATATTTGTTAGCACAGAGGAGGGAACGTTTTCTGGTTTGCCTTGAAGTGGCACACTTGAGGTATAAAAATCTAATTTAAGGGGTTTATGAATCAATTATGAGAATGTGTCTGCCTGTGTCCTTTAATGCAGATTTTTGTATTACTTTCTCAGGTCTCGGTGGTTAAAAAATGCAAAATGTTCTCAATTCAGTAATGCAGCAAATGAGCACAACTGCACACCAGGCTTTACAGGGGATGTGGCACAGGGATCAGACTTTGAACAGAAACATGGGGGGGTTACAGGCAGGGTACCCATCCTCAGCAAGCTTTGGGATGTGGTGGGGCGCAGTTAGGGACAGGTAGCCACAGACTCGTTACAAATATTGAAACAATTAAAAGCTTCCAAGTTCAAACACATCAAGTAATTCACAGCAAACTGAACAGAACAAGTACAGATGATTTAGCTAGTAAAAAAAAAAAGAGACTTTGGTGGGTGACTGCATTCCACATTTTTATAGCATCACTGCAGGCCTGAAGTCAGCACTGTCCTTGTCCCATTGATACATATTTTAAAAAAATATTTCAGTACAGTCACGTTCTAAGCCACTCCTGTGAAGGCATTTTTGTTTCCTTTTTACTTGGATATGACATGAAGGTTATTTTTTTTTACCATGTTTAAAAATTATCCCTTTTATATCTCCTTTTTTTTTTAAAGAAATCATTTTCCTCATTCAGAGAAAAACATCAGCTTCCTTAAAAATTGTTACTATGAAAAGTGTATCAAATTTCCTGTTCACTACTCCAAAAAGGCAATTCAGTATTCTCTCTCTAGGGTCTGGTTAGATGCTAGCAAAATTCTTAGCAAAACTAAAGCTAACTCTGGAAAAATTCAGCTGGAATTGGCCGCTGCTGGAGTCGTACAAACTCTGGAGTGAAGTGGGCCACGTCTGCCTGGTCAGGCACAGCCAAGGTCTGGGCTAAAGCCAGCATTACAAAATCATAGGGCAAAAGCAGCACAAAAACAACACGGGGAGCGTTGGCGAATCCTGTGCCCGCTGGGTCCCTCCTTCCAGAGCCCCAAAATTCCGACTGTTCCCCTCCAATCCGCCTGCATCGCCGCGTCCAGCACTCGCCCTCCGTGCCTTCCTTCCCCTGTGGCTTCCCAGGAGCCTGGAGGGTGATGCCCTGGGCCCTGCTGTCATGTGGTGCCACTGGGCTCTGTCCAGCCGCGGGAGCTCCCCTGCTTGCTGCTGGAGAGGCTCTTGCTGGGCAGCGCCCTGAGCCCGAACAGGCGGCAGGCGGCCACGCGGTACTTCCTCGACATGATGTTGTAGAGGATGGGGTTGATGGCTGCACTAAGGTAGAAGAGCACAAAGGACACCAGGTTGCAGTACTGGCTGATCACTGCGATCTCCAGGGATCCAGCCTCGAAGGATTTGGAAAACAAGTACCGTCCTACGTGAAAAGGCAACCAGCAGAGTATGAACGCAAATACCACCACGACTAAAATAAAAACAGCAGAAGAGAGGGTGTTAAAGCGTGAGTATCAGCATACAGGTGATTAACATCCTGGTCTGCAGCTCTGCCCCGTTAACAAATTAATGACAAAGTGCAAAAATGCCTCCCCTGCGCTTTCAGCTCTGTCTCAGTACATTCTCTGAGAGTATAAATTAGTGGATCATATCTAAACTTGGATCATATCTAAACAGGCTGCCTGAACATTGCCCAACTCATCTGATGTAGCCAACTTCTGACCTATAAAACTTATGTTTGCATCAACAGAGCCTTAGAGAATCCAAATGGTGACAAAAAATGTATAATCATCTGTCATCTGCAGTGTTCAACAAAAGCAAATTATGTTATAGACTCAACACTGGGGGTTTATAATGAAGAATGTAATTGCTGGGAAGCACAATTATTTAAGACAAAAAGCAGAATTGTTGAAGGCAAAGGCCCCAAAATAAAACACAGACTGGGGACTTGTAGAGCACATATGCCAAGGTAAGAAGAGGAGAGTGGTGCACCCCTCCAGCTTGCCCATTTTTTGGAACATGAGTTATTCCCAAGAAGAGTAAAACTAAGTGTATAGCATATTACTGCATAATTATAGTTCTACAGAATATCTGTAATATTGTGTTACTACTGTGGTTGCATTTACATGTAAATATCATGTCTGTAGAATAATGGGAATGTGTGTATCTCAACACTGGCCCATTGGAATTTTCTGAGAGAAAGGGAAACTGTTTCTGTTCATTTCCTGTGTGCCTTTGACCTTTATTATTTTTGATATTGCTCTGAGTGTATCTATTAATATAGTACAGAGAGAAAAACCAGAAAACTCGAGCAAGGGTTTCTGACATTCTTAAGCAATTTTTACAGTTAACCTGTTCATGGAATCACAGAATAGTTTGGGTTGGAAAGGAACTTAAAAAAAATCTTTTCCCAAGCCCCCTGCTATGAGCAGAGACACCTTACACGAGACCAGGGTGCTCAAAGTCCAGTCCAACCTGGCCCTGGTGTTATCTTGTGTTAGCAATGCTCATATCACATCTCAGAAAATAATAAAATTCAGATTGCTGAGAGGAATGACTATAGGTATCTTTCCCCCAAAATTCTGCACCAGCATTCCTGAGTTTCAAAGGATGCTTATGCAGGACTTGTGGTGGAGCTTGAGGTTCAGAGCAGGTTTTCCAGCTCTGCATCTTCTTGAGCCACCTACTTCCAGTTTTCCCTCACTACATCTTCACTACAGAATTCAGATGATTCCCTAGCTCACACGGGGCTTTGCATCCATGTAATGAATGGTACCATGATGACCACTATGAACAGAGTTTAAAGCCCAGTCTATTATGACTGGAATTTTGAGCACAGGTAGGCATGCAATATCCCTGGTCAGGCTTCTGACAGTTTGATCTTCATGCATGCAGAATCCCATGTAGGGGGATTCAGTAGGAATGGGGTGTGACAGCTCCTCTGCAAGTCAGGCTACACATTCAGGTGGTTAATTTCAGACCCAAAAGCCTGTCTTCACAGTTAAAAGCACTGCTGATGCTAATCCCATTTACTTGATGTTCTATGACTTGATAAAGCCTCAGAAAACGCTTTCTAAATTTTAAGCAGAGCATTAACACCAGTGAGAGCAGACTGCATCAAGCATCTGCTGCCACTGAGCCCTCCCTAACTTCTTTCCATCAGGGATCAGACTGTTATCATTTAGGGAATATTGGCTCTCTGTCAGGGGAGAGTCTTGCCACTGCCTGGCTGTTCTCAGACCTTGTAAAAGGGGAAAAAAAAAAAGGTGCCTGAAATATTGCAATGCTTGTGGCAATACTCCAAGGCAGAAATCAATTTTATTTCAAAATTCTTTACAGTTAAGTATATGGAAATATAAACATGGTAGTAATATATGTAATTATAGTCATTGGAAGTTCATAATCCTGACCCTCTGGAAGTGTAAACAATTAATGACTTCCAAGGTCACGCTTACCAGACTGAAGTAATTCTATTGATCATAAAACATAGCTGAAAGGGCATAAAGAAAGCTGCAGGTTTTATTATTCTTCCTGCTGTTGCATAGTAATAAATCAGGACATGAACAAAAAGATCAGATGGGCTCCTGTTTGATAATTAAGGTACTTAGGACTCACTGCCACCTCTTGTCTGCCTCATTAGCCCAACACTTCAACCCTGCTGAAAGGAGCCTGGAAAGCTTCTTCCTGCAGAGCATCTCGTCCCCGAGCCCCCCCAAAATCCACGGGATGACTTGCACTGCAGAGGACTTTTGGCTTGGGTAAAAGTACGCAGCAGCAGCAGCAGGATTCTGCAGTTTCAGACACTGAACTGCAGGACAACGTTTTGGGTTTGTGCATCAACTTAGAGTGCTCAAACTGAGTGTTTCCATGTGCCAGCCACGAGTGCTGCTTAAAGCCTTCAGCAGTGTCAATACACAAAGTTAGGAATGACAGTGTCTCTCGTCCTGATCCTGTTTCCTCACAGCCCCTGAGGTTTTACAGCATCACAGACCTCACAGGAGACACTCTGCTCCCGGTTCAGCATTTCCTGCTGTTTTGCTAATATAAAAATGCAGATTAATTTTCAGAAGCTTACACAGCCCTGGGAGGAAATAACCCCAGTTTGCTAAAACCTCGATACTCTTTTCCTATGAATCTTAAGTGCACATCATGCCCTGCCTGCATGGCTGTAGTCTGCAGCTCAACTTCATGGCTTGAGAAGGGTTTAGTTTTGTTTAAAAATCAAATAAACTGTTCTCTGTAAATAACATTGCTATCCACAACCAAAGAGCAAAAAAGCTCAAAAATCTCCAGGGCACAAGCTAATTATAACTGTAGTATTTGTCCTTGTCAGGGATTCTTATTAATGTTTGTTTAACTGTTTGGGAGTCCCCAGCTCAAACCAATTAGAAATAAATCTAAGGGAGGAGGAGGAGAGTTATTCTACAGATACCTTGAGGTTTAGCCCTTTTTATGAAACATTTTCTTTCCTTTGCAAGGAACTATAGTAAACTATCAGAGAGCCCCCAGTCTTTTCCTCTCTCTCTCACACACACACAGGCACACACACCCTTTGGGAAAACAGAGCAAGAGGACTCGTACCTAACATTTTCACAGTTTGCTTGTTGTTCTTATCCCTGATGACAGTGTTTGGACCGATGTTCTTTCTCTTCCTCCTCCAGAGCTTCCTCCCGATGAGGCTGTACAGCACGGTCAGGCAAAACACGGGCAGGAAGAAGAAGACGCTGGAGGTCCAGACCATGATGGTGAGCAGCCCCGAGCGGATCGCGTACTCTGTGGCCCGGCACTCGTTGGTGCTCAGCGGGTTCGTGCCGTTCTCGTGCTCGACCCCCACCAGGATGAAGATGGGGCCGGCGCTGATGAAGGAGATGGCCCAGAGGAAGAGGATGACCAGCTTGACCTTCCCCTTGGTGATGATGACTTTAGCTCGCAGCGGGAAGCAGATGGCGACGTACCGCTCCACGCTGAGCGCCGTGATGTTGAGGATGGTGGAGTAGGTGCAGCTCTCGCTGATGAACTGGAAGAGCTTGCAGAGGAGGTCCCCGAAGTTCCAGGGCCGGTACTGCCAGAGGCGGAAGAGGTCCAGGGGCATGCAGAGGAAGATGAGCAGGTCGGAGAAGGCCATGCTGGACAGGTAGAAGTTGGTGGTGGTCCTCATGTCCCGGAACCGCGACACCACCAGCATGGTCATGAGGTTGCCGATGATCCCGATGACGAAGAGCAGGACGCAGGCGACGGTGATGCCGGTGAGCACGGGCACGGGGAACAGGTGCAGCGGGGGCTCGGCGCCCGTCCGGTTCTCCGCGCCGCGGCCGCCCGCGCTCCCCTCCCGCATCCTGGCGCCGCGGGCTGCGCATCCCCGCCCGGCGCGGCGCGGCCCNCCAATTAGAAATAAATCTAAGGGAGGAGGAGGAGAGTTATTCTACAGATACCTTGAGGTTTAGCCCTTTTTATGAAACATTTTCTTTCCTTTGCAAGGAACTATAGTAAACTATCAGAGAGCCCCCAGTCTTTTCCTCTCTCTCTCACACACACACAGGCACACACACCCTTTGGGAAAACAGAGCAAGAGGACTCGTACCTAACATTTTCACAGTTTGCTTGTTGTTCTTATCCCTGATGACAGTGTTTGGACCGATGTTCTTTCTCTTCCTCCTCCAGAGCTTCCTCCCGATGAGGCTGTACAGCACGGTCAGGCAAAACACGGGCAGGAAGAAGAAGACGCTGGAGGTCCAGACCATGATGGTGAGCAGCCCCGAGCGGATCGCGTACTCTGTGGCCCGGCACTCGTTGGTGCTCAGCGGGTTCGTGCCGTTCTCGTGCTCGACCCCCACCAGGATGAAGATGGGGCCGGCGCTGATGAAGGAGATGGCCCAGAGGAAGAGGATGACCAGCTTGACCTTCCCCTTGGTGATGATGACTTTAGCTCGCAGCGGGAAGCAGATGGCGACGTACCGCTCCACGCTGAGCGCCGTGATGTTGAGGATGGTGGAGTAGGTGCAGCTCTCGCTGATGAACTGGAAGAGCTTGCAGAGGAGGTCCCCGAAGTTCCAGGGCCGGTACTGCCAGAGGCGGAAGAGGTCCAGGGGCATGCAGAGGAAGATGAGCAGGTCGGAGAAGGCCATGCTGGACAGGTAGAAGTTGGTGGTGGTCCTCATGTCCCGGAACCGCGACACCACCAGCATGGTCATGAGGTTGCCGATGATCCCGATGACGAAGAGCAGGACGCAGGCGACGGTGATGCCGGTGAGCACGGGCACGGGGAACAGGTGCAGCGGGGGCTCGGCGCCCGTCCGGTTCTCCGCGCCGCGGCCGCCCGCGCTCCCCTCCCGCATCCTGGCGCCGCGGGCTG
>VZRX01010802.1:2546-27570 GCA_013398075.1 Notiomystis cincta
AAGACTGAAAGGTCTGCATTTAAAAAAAAAAAAAAAAAGTTGAAAATTTGGTAGGAATGAAAGCAAGAGGGACAGGAAAGCCCACAAAATATGACAGGTGCCATGCTTGAGCTTATGTGAAGAAGCTCTTTAAATATTTCAAAACTGAGGAACCAGGTAAGTAGTTGGTGCTTTTATGTGGTGACAAAAGAGCCAGAGAAGCAGCAGGGAAATAAAGTGAGTTCTTAGCACTGGCCTTTGTTCCTGAGGTATTGGAGAGATTGTCAGTGACCTACGCTTTCTAAGAGACAGAGCAGAAACACTAGCTCAATTTTCAGTAAATATATGGGTTATATTAGATCTGATAGACAAGTTGCATCTGGTAAGGCTGGGATGATATCCACCAGAGAACTCTGAAGGAATTCACGTGTGAAATTAGGAGCTTGGTCTGCAGCCCAACATCACAAGCAGGAGCTGTATAGGAGGAGTGGAATACTGCTGCTGCGATCCTACCTGCAAAGGGGCTCTGGAGGACATCCTGTCAGCTACAGAGCAATTAAACTGGTCTATACCTCTGATAAGACAATAGAAAATGTAATAACAAATATAAGCACATGGATTAATGCTCTCCCTCTGCAGAAGGAGAACCTGCCTCACTAACAATCTGTGTAACACTTCTGTGAGTGGGGGATACCCCATCATGTGCATAAAGTAAATCCAGGGGAGATAAAGGAGGTTAATTACCATGGTGTGACTGACTAAAATCCTAGGGGTGTAATGTAACCCAGTGAATAAACCCCTGTGATAGAAGAAAAAAAATCAGCAAGAGTGATGTTATCATGAAGCCTGTACTATGATGTAAAGAAGTTGATTTCTGCCTTCGCTCAAAAGGGACCAGAGAATGGTTTTTTTTTAAATGGACAACAGTTGAGTGTCTTAACTGGAGGTGTAAATATCTCCCTGAGTTAGTCAGATCAGAATGGGGGAGTGAATTCATGGCTCAGCCCAACAAAGAGTATAAAAGCTAGCAAAAGTATCTTGAAGAGAGAAACAATGATGAGCTGCTTTCAACCCACACATTCCTTTCTGGTAAGGTGGGATGCTCAGTGTTGTGGCAGTCAGTAGGCTTTAGAGACAGGACTGGTAATGGGATTGAGTGTATATTTAAATTGCTATATTTTGTGAAACGAAATTTACTTGTGTATTGTGTTTTCACTATATTATGTATCACTCTGCTAAATCAGAAACCCTGTGTGGCATGAAATATCTCCAAGTAAATTTTATATTAAACATTATCCATTCCTTACACAGAATATCTAAAAGAACATGCTCAGAGTATTTTAAATGCTGACATGTGGCTTTAGGGAAAGGCTTTTCTTGTATTGAAAGACAGAGGAAGGGTAGGGCTTAGCAATCACTTTTCAGGGTAAAGGAAGAGTAGGACACCAGTCCTGTAGGATTGATGATGACATTGACTTTATTTAACTTCAGTGGTGTCCTAGAAAATACAATGAAGAGTGAAACTTCCAAGCTTGCAGATGATAAGCATTACCCCTGAAGTAAGCTAAATATGCTTCCTTACCTCAGTGGTAAAGCAGTCTGAAACAACTTTATAAAACTGAGAAAAAAAGCTGCATATCAGCTTTCACATAGACAATTAGTATAGACAACTCCTGAGAGATCAAACTAACCCAAATTATGCCAAATGCAAAACCAGAAGCTCCAACACAGCAAGGAAAGTTTGGATTGACAGTTCTGTGAAATATTTGTTCCATGTGCTGTTTGCCATTCCTATAATAATTCTTACTACCAGGGTAGATGGGGTAACAGGAAGTGTCTAGGCCTGAACAGTCTTCCTAAATAGTGGCTCTGTTTTGAAGACAGAAGCTGAGCCAGGTGCTTGCTAGGATGTGCCTGTGCATCCCATGTCTTTGATTGCACTCAGACCATGAGCAGTAACAGTTGCTGGTGGTCTCTTTGTGCAGTGCCAGCAGTCCAGACAGGGCAATAGAGTTCCTTCCTGTCTTTGATGAGGTAGCAGAGCATGGTTGCTACAGCTGAACTCAAAGCCGTGCAGATAATATGACATTTTCAGGTTTAGAAACACCAGCACAAAACGTGAGCAATTGGCACTCGTTTTATCACTGTGCAAAATGAGTTTCCATTTGTTATCTGAAGCGTAATGATTAGCCAAATGTTTCTAGTCAGTTCTGAATGTACTAATTTAAATCTGAATAAAAGATCATTTGTACACCTCCTTGGGCAAAGAGCATGCATATTTTCCATTTATTGCAGTTGACTTAATGAGTGGCTACTCGGTTGTGTACTAAGCCCTCAGTACCAAGCTGCTTCTCTGGATTAATAAACTTTGTGATATTTCATTAATATTCATTGTTAATTAACACTTATGGAATGGAGAAGGAAATATGCAGTATAACATGAGTTTTTTTCATCATTTCAACTTCATTAATTCAACATCATGTTTTTTCATCTATTTTTTATAATATACTCTGCCTAAGAAGAACAATACTTGGCAGAATTAATCTTATAGTTGATAAACAGCCTGATAAAAGCAAAAGTTTTTTCAAAGCATCCTAAACAACTATTCATATCCTCTCCATTGTGACAAATACTCAAGGGTTTCTCTCTGCTATTCTGCTAAGCTGTTGCACAGTAACACAATTTTTCTTGCATTTATGTCATTAATGTTACTGTTTTTGTCAAGGTCTAGGATATATTGTGGCAAAGTTTGAAGAGAAAGATTTTATCTTCTGTTGGACCAATTAATATAACCTGGGAAAAAACCAAATGCAAACTTTCCCTGCCATTAGAAATCATATTGGATTTTCAACACTTTTCCCCCAAAGTTTTTTATCTATACTTGTGTGAAATAGTCAATGAAGGAATGGAGAAAACAAGCAAACTACAACACATCCTACTCCTTCAAATCCTCAAGCTTATCAATTCAAAACATTTTATTCCCTCCCAAACTATTTCCACCTCATAAAAATACTAGTTTTATTAAAAAAAAAAAAAAAAAAAAAAAAACCAAGAGCATTTATAGCTCTTGATGAAGGATGAATTACAAAGTTCTCTGGAAAGAAAGACAACATAGAAGAATGAATATTGAAAAAATTCTCTAAATTACAATACAGTGCCTATCTTTGTATCTATGAGGAAGACAAATCCAGACAAATCCTCCATTAATTTCAGTGCTAAAGAGAAAACACCAGAGTTAAACCTTTTAAAAAAATCAGTCTCTGGATTTTTTTTATCCTTAAAATAATGAAAAAAAATACACCCTTCTGTGAAAAGGCAAAATTAGCATAAGTTTTGTTTGTAAGTTGAAATCTGGATCAAAATGTTGCAAGGCTTATACACAGCATTTCTATTGCACAAAAGGTCAGCTGTTGTTTTGGCTGACATTCTTAATATAGTAATATTTCACAGCTGGTAATTTGCAGCCAGTAATAGCCAGATGGTGCCTTTTCTAAGGTGAATTTAGAGCATTTTGAGTAGTTGTAAATGTGAGACTCATAACAGCAAAGCAACACAGAGTATTCTAGAGCTCTATCTTTCTGGATTCAATAGCATGCTTAATCACAGCCAAGACCAGACATGCTGTACATGGTAGACTGCAATAAGGGACATATGATAATCAGGCATAACAAAATTGCTATATTTTTGACCTCTGTCAGACTTAAATTTCTACTAACAGAGTTCATTGCTCTCCTGAGAATGCTTATTTTGAGATTTTCTGCAATTTTTCTACCTATTTTGATAGACTTTATTTTAAATCACTGCCTTATTATGCCAGGTGTCCCTGGTGCCTGTGTAAGACATTTTATGTTACCAGACACTAATGCTATGAGGTTTTGGAGAGCTGGAACAGGAGATAAAAGTGTGGATCTGAACACATGTATATCTGGAATAAAATTAGCCAAAAATCCCGAAAAAACAAAAGTGGAGGAATAAATAATGTGTTTGACATATTAATGCAGCAAGACTATGTAATACTTATTTTTAAGGAAATCTGCTCAGTGAAATTTTGTTACTGTTTTCAGTTCCAAGTCTGCACTGTTTATAATGGACAAGGGAATGGTAAATGATGAGCTTCACAGACTTCTTGCTAGCTGATATTTTCTGAAAGTTATTTAAGGTAATGTCTTGACATGATAATCTGCCTTCAGGCTACATCAAAGTTAGACCCATTGTCGAGTAAAGGGCATCTGAAACCAAAAAAACTCCTCATCTCCCTATTCTTTAGGAACTTTTCCAAGATGTATATACACACACACACACACATATGTATACATTTAAGACATAATGTTGAAAAGAGTCTTGCAAAATAATGTTGATAGTCTTGGATTTCAAGGCAAAAATCCTTGTCCTGGTGATATATATATACCAGTCTTCAGAGTTTTTGTTTTGTCCAGTGAGCAACAAATTTACCAATATTAATTTGTAAGCTTTCCTTGCAGCTGAGTTAATGATATGTGCAGCAACAAGAAGACAGAACATTGGACTATAGGGATCTGGATGGTTATAGAGTCAAATCTCTCCCAGCTGCAGGCAATGAGCCACATGTACGCTCTCACTTAGTGGGAGAATACAAATCCAAAGGAGAGAAAGTACTGCCATTTCATATCAAACAGGGCAGAAGTGAAAAGACCAAGCAAAATATCTAAGCAAAGGATTAGGAAAATCATTTTTTAAGAAGGTAAAACTGCAACAGAATTAATAGTTAATGAGAGTTGGTAGGAATTAAGTTTGCTTGTATTTAAAACTGTATAGTACTGTTCTTATTTAACTAAAAGACAGCTTTTATAGCTGAATAAAGAGAATTTATTCCCCTTTAAATTGTTTTGTGAATATCTAAAATATCTGCATATCTGTAGCTAACTTTTATAAAGGTGGAAGAACTCTTGAATTGTACTTTTGGCCAAAGGACTGAAGGCTCTCAGCTAGTGAAGGATATTATCTGCTTGGAGACACCACAACTCCTGTGTATTTTCATCCCAAAGACCTGAGGTTAGCATACTTGATGTGTCCTCTTGCATCATCAGGGAGCACAGCTCCTTAAAGAGGTGGGAGTGCTGCATCTAGCAACCCTTTCTGTGCACCTTTCCTGGACTGTAAAATGGAAAGCAAATGCTCAGATAGTAGAGGTTCAGTGCTTCTTGAAGGTTTTGAGTTTATGGTGTCTGCATCCCTCCCTGGGAAACAGGTCAGCCTAAGTGGCATAAGTCATGCAGCTGGCTTTCCTCTGCATAGTTTGCAGGGGGAAAGGTAAGTGAGGGGGGCAGTAATTATTTGGAAATGTCTAACAAAAATTTTATGACTATTGTAAAACTGATTTTTTTTTTGTGTTTGTTTGTAAGCAAGATAGTTATCAGTGTTTTTCTCCTTTCTGATTTTAAACTCTTAGGTAGTTATACCCAGAAACGCTGTCTTGGTTTTCATAGTAACAAAAATCTTCTGTTTGGAGCACAGAGCTCAATGATGCAGCCAAACATTCCAAATCTCTATCAATAAATTTATGCATTTACACAGAGCCACAAAGGGAGGTCATTGTGTGATTGGGATCTACAGGGTTTCTTCGTTCTTGCAAGATGGATCAGTACTAGAGGTAATTTTAGAGTGTACTTAAGTGTGTGATGATATATTCCAGCATTCTGAGCTTCTTCTGAGACCTTAAATGGCTGATTTTTGGTAATGTATAATAGTGTCTTAGCCACAGAAAATAATTTTCCAATGAGTTACCACACGATGACTAAGTATTTTATTTCCTTATACAAAATATCACAGTGAGGTATTATGTTTCCCTGTTTTAACATCTGATTGAATTATTCTGTGTAATTTTTTGGTTGACAAGTAGTTCAGCATGAATCATTAATGTGCATTTTCATCCCATAAAGCGAACTGTTGGGGTCTTGGGTTGCATCAAAATAAGTGTGATAAGCATGGTGAGGGAGAGAATTCTCCTCTGCTTTCCTGAGACCCCCCTTGCAGTGCTGTGTCCAGCTCTGGGGCACCCAACATAAGGAGGACATGGAGCTGGTGGAGTGAGGACACGGGAGGGACAGGAAGATGACCAGAGAGCTGGAGCACCTTGGTTTTACAGCAAGGCTGAGAGAGATGTGTCTGTTCAGCCTGGAGAAGAGAAGGTTCTGGGGAGCTCTTATAGCACCTTCCAGTGCATAAAGGGGGCCTACAAGAAATCTGGAGAGGGACTTTTAACAAGGCTATGTAGTGACAGAACATGGAGGGATGGCTTTAAACTGAAAGAAGGTAGATAAATTAGACCTTAGGAAGAAACTCTTTACTGTCAATGTGATGAGGCACTGGCATAGGTTGCCCAGAGAACTTGTGGATTTTCCATCCCTGGCAATGTTCAAGACCAAGGTGGATGAGGCTCTGAGCACACTGGTCTCATGGAAGATGGCCCTCTAAATGGTGGGGGTATTGTAACTAGCTGATATTTAAGATTTTTCCCAAGCCATGATTTTTGCAACTGATTGCTTGAGAAAGATGCCAGTTAAACCAGTTCATATCATCCCAACCACACTTGGATTCTGTAAGAGAGAAGGAGAGATAGCAAAGTTAACAAAATGTGTGATGTTTCCCAGGGGAATGTAGAATGACATTGTTTTGTGTGACACTTGTAATATTTTTTTCCATTTGTGTGTAGACAGTGCTGAATGACTGCTCTCTGCAATACAGAGGTGGGAGGAAGAAATGCATGGCTGGAGGACAAAGATTTGTAATCCATAAACTGCAGGGAACTTACTGGTGCTGTAAGTAAATGTCTAGCCCAGTGACACCCTAGTGAGGGTCAGACCTTTGAGGTGAAGTAGCCATCAGAATGAAGTGAGTTGTTCTACGGGGTATGTAGGACAGAGAGAGATTACCAGCAGGAAAGGAATTAAATCTATTTGTGCCTCCAGGACACTTTGTTATAAATTTGATCCATTTATGCTTCTAAAAGGTTGTTTAAAACCCTAATTAGCAACAGGAAACCTGAAGGACTTGAACTGCAATCCATTGTTTTGTTTAATGTGGAATGTGGGGAATCTTGCCCAAAGCACCAGAGACAGGAATAGGAAAGCTGCTTGTTCTGTGTATAACAAAGTGCAACGTGCGCTGCCCTTAACCTTAGCTTTTCCCCCAAGTCTTTAACTTAAAGAACTAATTTGAACAAGACAGAATTCATTAATTTTACCTAACTATAGCCTAGGAGGAAGTTGGGTAAAATTGCTAATAACTGTGTCTCTAAATGTGGAGTTGCTATTTGTACAAAGACTGTCTGAGCAGAGCTACTCTTAAAACTGTATCCTGCGTGACTTACATTTCTTAACTCGAGAGGGCAAAATGCAGTGAGTGAATAGCACAAGTTAACATCAGCTTTCATCTTAAACAAAGGTAGTAGTGCTACATGGAGGTAAAAAACTAACTGCGACTAATCAGCAGACATCAGAGAATTTTCATATACTGATTTTTCACAAAGGCTTAGTTAACAAGGGAGGAAGGAGGGAGCAAAGTACAAGGTGTTGACATGGAATGAATAAAATCTTATTACTGTTCCACTGAACTGACCAATTATTGAATCCCTTAGAAATTCTTTTTTGTTTGATGAACAGACACCCGAGGGAGTCATTCTGAGGGAAACCAAGAAATAGGCAGGTGGATCTGCTTTGTTATAAATGGATTTGAAGTTTTAAATGCTGTCATAGGTTAAATTTATTTTAACCTTTGCGAATCTTGTGCATGTTATTTGCATTATTTATATATTTCTTTTGTCCCTTTCAATTGCTCTGTTTTGCTGTGATCTCAGATACAGCAAATTGAGAACACCATACAGAAGTATCTTTTTTTCCTTGGCAAAGTCCACATGCTAAATTTCATTGTCCAGCTTTCTTAGGAATTCAAAATTAAAATGGCTGGTTGAGAGAGATTATTCATATGCTTCCTAAAAGGAGATTTTTTAAAAGGCATATTTAAGCAGGAAGGCGTAATGTTTTTAAGCATTAACTAAAGATACTGGACTATATACTAAGTGGACTTCAAGTCAGGGATTCATCCTTTTACATTGTGTAATATCTCTGGTGAAGATGTAAATGCTGGCACTAATAAGGTTATTATATCTGGATTTTAGTGCTCTTCCTGATTTTTTTTCATTTCATTTAATACAAATGCTGACATTAGCAATATAGGAAGACAGGATTACTTTGGGTTTTCCTAGAATTTCTGTGTGGAGTTATTTCTGCTGAAATGATTGTATTAGTTTGAGTTAATTTTATTTTTTCTTCCTCTCCTCTCTTCAGCTTCCTACTTGTTTCTGATACACTGGCAGTCACAGGATCATGCCCCCATCAGAGAAAACATGTTTGTTTTCTCAAAGCTGTCTCTCATCTCTAACTTATTTGCCAATGAACCTCTGATCCATCAGCATATGCTTGAAACACGATGTTAATATTTTCAGCTGTCCAAAGCAAAGTGTTACTGTAATTACACAAAATTAGCTTCTTCACCTCTAGATTGCCATTCCTCTTCAAAGTCTACATAGCTTTGAAAGCTAAACTATACACTTATATTGATAATCAGAATGCTCTGAGAATTAATGGAAAACTGATAAACAACAAATTTGTCCAGTTTGGGAACAGGTCAAAATAAGCCAAACATTCAGAAATGCTGTTGGTGGTATATCAAGATGTGCCAGAGGAAAAAAATCAGGACTCGATAAAGTGTCTTGATTTTTCAAAACCTAGGAATAGTGCTGAGGGCTTTTTTACTCAACAATCCCCACTACTGCCACCCCGCTCCACATATTTAGTTCCAACCTCTCACACTTTCAAAAAGAAGATATGGACAATAAAATAGTGCATAATATTCCTTGAACCAAAAGCATTCTCTGTGCATTTATCCTGTGGAATCCATCAATGATGGATTGTGATGAAATAGAGGAAACATTTCTTTGCTGATATTTATAAGTATTTTACCTTATGTACATGACAAGTCTCTACCCAAGGAAGTATGAAAGGCTAATGCATAAATATATTTATATTTTTCTATTTTGAAAGTTTGACTATGTGTTACACATGGTAGACAGGTAGAGGTTAGTCTGGATCCCCACCACACTTTCTTACCCTCTCACCTCTAAAGATAATTTAGAATACCTTAAAGTAAGGCTCATTTTTGTGGAAGAAGAAAAGATTTTAATACTTTGATGACATCATAGCATAATTTGCTAGCAACATTTTTGAGGTATTTTCTGACAATTTTTGTGGAAAAATATTTTTTCTTCCTCGAGCACATTTCATCACATTGCAGTGGGATTAGTTTAAACCAACTGCATTATACTTTTGACTGTAAGTAGTTCAGTGTTCTGCTCATTTGCATATTATCTGTTTGAGAAATTGAAGATGTTGCCGTTTGTCCTTTAAAAATTAAGTCATTTTCTATCATAATTTGAGATGCCACCTTGAGATGCCATAGGATATGTGGACAGCTAAATGCTTGAGCCACTTATCCATCAACACCACTCTTCAGGTAATAGTGGGGTAACTGAAACTTCCTACTGATATTTATTTCCAAATGATAAAATAGAGATGACTAAGAACTTTATTATAGTATTCGGTAAATTCTGTACCTCCTTCTTTGGTTTTCCAGGTTTTAAAGAGGAAATATCCTTGAGTATAGCAGTGCCTAAAAATACTCTAGAAGAGAACAGCTTAACAAATCTCTTCAGAAAAGATTCTCTGTAAAATAGTGTTAATTATAGTGTTGACTGAAAAGAAGCTTTTGGAGTGCCTATTCAGTAACAGGGGATTTGAGAAGGTACAGGGAGCCAGAACACCTGATCCAACCTTCTAAAGGTGATAGACTTTCAAATTATCCACTCATTGTCCACTCTCGAGCTTTATCTGCAGATATGCTGAACCGGAAGCTGTTTCTCAAATTTGTTCTTTTCTTTGTATTTCTGTTTTATGGCAGTTGACATTTATTTTCCTGCTTTAAGAAGTATTGCATAAGTTTTTAAACAAGAAAACATATTTTCATCAGTGAAAACTTACTAGTTCCATATATCCTTGTGTACATCATTGTGTCTAGAAATAAAAGTAGAGAAATTAATCTGTGTAATCCAAATGCTGAGACACTGAACAGCTGGTAATGTTTTTTGTAAACTTTCAGGCTTTGTAAATTTCTTCAATACAGGAATAATTAGAGCTAGGTCTTTGTAGATGGGCAAAATTTATATCAGTGGCCTTTATTAATGTGGGAAGGCATTCATTTCAATTTTAAGAGTGCTGATTTTGATACACTTCTTTTGAAAATTCAACAGGCAATTTTGCTACCCTTGATTTCTAATGTGCATATGAGTGCCCCATAGATTTCTTCTACTTCAGAGTCTCTAATTCTGAGGCATTGGGGACCCATGCATAACTTACAAATCCAGGATTATTCAATGTTTTACAGATAATGTGATTTCTGGAATTCACTGTCTCATCCTTGGCTTTAAATGGTGTCTGTCATGTCCTGCTTACAGGGCAAAATGAAAGACATCATAATTGGAACATAATTGGCTGTGTTGCAAAATATGCTTAACAATCTGAAAGACTGGAACAGTGGTGATCTTCCAACATTTCCTGTATGGAGTGGCATTTATAAAGTTGATATTTTTCAGGAGAAAAGAATTGCAAAGAATAATTTTTAAGTGCTGTCGAAAAACTTTGACACATGCCATCTGAGGTAGAAAACCTTTGATGTCTAAACCTGAACCAAATTTCAAAAAAGTGATTTTCAGTAATAGACAAGAAATATTGAAGGCTTCTTTGAAAAGGAGAGCCTTAAACATGGAAAGGACTAAGTGAACAAATGGTACTTAAATTGTTGCGTTATTTTTATGTAAGAAATGAGGTTGCACTTGAATGACATATTTTTGCAACCATCACCAAACCCTGTTCCTAGATGTAAATATATAATTGGTGGCATCCCTTCATGTAAGCCTTTTGCACTTCATGTATCTTTTGAATGCGAAGAATGAAGTAGAAAGCACAAGAACTGGGGGGAGAGCAAGGGGAGAATGGTAGTGGTGGTGGGGAGAGGAGAGAAGTTAGATTGAAAGATTATGATGAGTGATGAAATTTAAGAAGAGGGATTGGTGCTGTTTAAAGCAGACAACCAAGAAGTCTGCAATGCCTGAAGGCATTGGCATTTCACAGACAAGAGTGAAGAAGGAGAAGAACCCTATAAGTACCAAGGTCTGAGAATGACTGGGAGGAAATGTAGTGAGCAAATGGCTGAGCTGGTGTTGGGCAGCCAGGCAAGGTCAACACCTCATGTAGGAAATTAAGGATGGAACAATGATTCAAGGCTGAAGTGCACATGGATCCCAGAGGGTATGAAGGAGGCATGGGGTAGGTAAGGTCACGTGGACAAAGCGTTCTGTAGTGCTTGGAGTCACACACATGACAGGAGCAGTGACACTGGAGCTGGCAGGCAGCTTGGTTGTTTCACAAACTAAATATTTCAGTGGCGTTTTGCAATACTGTTGCAACACCACACTCAGCTTTAACACTATTCCCCTGCTAAGTAGTGGGGAAAAAAATAAATAGACAAGGGGTAAAATTTACATCCTTAAGGTAGTTGATGAGGCATAGTTAGGTCCAGTGCAAATTGCCCAGGGGCCCACAATATCTACTACAATATACTATACAATCCAAGGATAACATCCAGATGCACTGGGAGGCTTAGATAATATTATTTCATGCATAATTTCCTATTTCCTGCTGTTTTATTTTCCCACTTTCCTGAGACTAGCTATTAAGTTTATTATGAATTATCGGTTTAATATATACTGTGTACTTAATAGAAAAGTAAAAAAAAATCTGTTACTTCCATTTTTTTTTTATCTTTGCTATAGCTGAGATAGGATTTTATGGAAATTCTTTTCTATCATGATATTACGGTATTTGCAGATATTTCTTTATTTTTTCCCTCAATTTTTATTTGCAAACAAGTGTCATGTTCATAACCGGAGTAACATTCATATTGTCATAAATTTCTGTTTTCAAATTTTTGTTGAAATCTGTGAAGGAAAATTCAGTTTTCTCTGTGGTTCTGTAGAAGGAATTATCCCCTTTATGACTTTAGACTAGATGTTATTATATTACTTAAGAAATAAAGGCAGCATAGAAGGGTTACTTGAATATCTCCAATTTGATATACACTGTAAACCGCTGTTAAAAATAAAAACCTCTTTAGGGGTTAGAGTAGTTATTCTCCTTAGAAAAATTTTCCTCCCACAAATATTGAAGTCCTGCATGCACTTCTAAAAGCTAGAAACAGGCAATGCTTTTCACTTTTCTTGCCTAATGTTAAGGCATTTCAGAAAGGTACCTGAATTCAAACATGTGATTAAGGAACTATTAGCATGATGAAAGTCTCTGAAGTGTATAGTTGAAGGAGTCTCTTCTCTTTGGAGTGATTGTATTGTTTCTTCCCTTCAAAATGGCTTTTAACAGTTTTCTTGTTTGTGCATTTAGAAACATTGATACTGCTCCCTGACTTTTGAAAGAACTTCTTGGGTAAAGGCAGAGCATCTCCAAATGAAGGAGTGGAGGTATATAGTGAGATAAAGCACTGCATCTTTAGAAAAGTATTTTTCCAGACTTCAGTAATTAAATGGGACTGGCTTTTTCACTACTTTCCCTATTGTCCTATTGGTACCATTCTCACTTTTTAAAGCAAGCAATTAATAGAATTATTGTTAACATGTTAAAAAAAGAATCTCTGTTTTGACATATGTTTTTTAAAGGTTTTCTTTCTACCTAATGAAGATAATTTTAATTGAGAAGAGACTATGGCATCTTTGAAAGATTGTTGCAGATGTTAACTTCTCTCCTGTTATTTCTGGCTGTTACACTGCCTCCTTCCTCTTATGCTTTTGAGTCGAGATTCATCATGTTGCCTCCAGATGAGTCATTCTCACGATTCAACACCCCACATAGTCTGCCTGTGACTTTCCTGACTTTATCACTGTGAGTTCTGTCACAATAGCAAAGTCCCATTAAAAAAGCTTGTTTCTTTGATCTTTTGTCTTTCATTGCACTCAGCTGTAGATTGTGGGTCTCCTTTAAATCCCCAAGATAGATGCAATTCATGGAGCTGCACCCCTTATCAGCTCCACTACTGTTGTTGCTTTTTATTTTACCTTATATTTCACCTCCTACAGTGAGGGTTTTTTTGAGGAGGGACCCTCTTACTAGTTTGAAATACACTGCAGCCTGTAGTTCTGGCACTGGTGCAAATGAATGGTGAAAGTTTTGTGCTCTTTAGAAGGCTATTTTTAAGCATTAGGATCCATTGAAGCCTAGAATAAGGAAGGGTTGATTATGTTCAAGTGTCTTAACTGTGCAGGAATGTAAAGCAGTGGAAACTTAGGCAGCTTATGTGGTATAAACAAATTGAATTGTTGACAGAACAGAAACTAAATGTGAAAGGTTATACTGACCTTGTTCAGAAATTAAATTACAGGTGGGACATTTCTGTTAATGTAGAGTGGTAAGCTACGATTTGTTTGCAATAAAGAGTAAGGTTAAGACAAATTGATAACAATACATGTTATAACAAGTAATAGAATCTTCAGATGCAGTTCTAACAAAGTGATTTGAGACCAATAGAATCATACCTAATATGGTCATGCATATGCTTAAGTGATCCTTTGCAATCAATATATGTAATTGATAAAATAAATCATAAAGAATTGTTAAAAAGGGACTTCCCTGACTTATATTTCTGGATATCCCGCAACTCTCCTTCTGCCATCCATAATTCAAATGCACTCTTGTTTTAGTTTGGACAAGGAATGAATGAATGAATGAATCGATTAATTAATTAATTAATTAATTAATGCTAGGCTCTTTTTGTAAAGAAAGCTTATACAGACAATGACAAAGAATAAAAATAATATTTAATATTTTGAATAGGTCTTTCTGAGTCTAGAAATATATTTATTAATTAATCTGTTTATTTTATCAAAGGACCATTACACTTCTTAAATTATTTAGGTATTATATTACATTGTCGTTCTATTATAACACATATTCTATGTGTATCTACTATATCTACACTGTATGTTTTAATTCAGGTTCAGTATTTTGTTATAATTGATTGGGAACCTGACCATTATATGTTGTCTTTTTGTTCATATCAATAAAGATTGGTATAAATCCTAACCTAGTTGGAGACTAGAATTTAATTGAATATTATATATTCAATTAAAACTTTCAGTCCTATCTATATTTATGTCTGGCTGTTCTGCTAAGGAATGACTTTGTGGAAGAACTAAACATTCTTCTGTTCAGTCTCTCTCTTTCCAGAGGTTTTTTTCTGTTTCCACAATCATTTGTTTCCTTTGGTAATAAAATCAGTACCAACACTATTCATATGAGCAAAAGCATATAGGCTGAAATATTTGCTGAACTATGTATCTGTCTAGAAAGCAACTTTTATCTGAAATAAGTAAAGGAAATAAAAGAAAACCTTTATTTTTCCCCCAGCAATAAGTGTTTTTTTTCTCTTTCTTCTAAAACGTAGTCTTTTACCAGAATAAAGATGATGTATGCAATGCAAATATTTTGAAAATAATGAATGCTAGTTTACAAGGGTTTCTGGATTTGAAATTGTAATGAGCTTCAGAGATTCCTAAATGATGTTTCCATCAGTTCAAGAATTGCTTTTCACTTCTGTAGCATCCTCCATAACAGAATCTGCAGTTCTTTTCCAAGGGCTTGAGTGTTACTCAAGCAATGCAAAAGGAAGACTTGATGTCTGCCTATTTTGGCAGACCCTGTATAAATGTACACATACATCAAAAGTGGAAAAACGCCCCTAACAAACCCTAATTGAGAGGCCAGGGTGACAGTATGGATAGTGCCAAAGGTAATTTTGTGGTTACATCTTCATCTCTTCCATACTATTCATGAGGTTCCTGAGATACAAATACTGATATTTTTTCCGGAGTACCCCGTAAAAATTGAGAGCCATGAAATGAAGTGCTTACAGAGAACATAAACCCGTGCAGTAGATTGGCAGTGTATAAACTTCATAAACTCCAAAAATCTGCCTGTATTCCAAGTTAAATTGATGTTTCATCTGTAAATTGTAATATTTATTGCCATGAATTAGCTTTGCAGTTTTTAGTATATCAGCTTCCTCAGAGAAATCAGTGAGCATAATCATAGATCTTACTGTTTATTCATAGGAAACACTGCATGTGGATTTCATAAGATTTCTATTTTTAGTCTAATCACACATAACACATAAACACATAAACGATGGGATAACAGGAGCTTCTCAGGATCTGTAATCCACACAGGAATAACTTCATATTTACTGATAAAAAACTAAAATATGTTCAACACATCTGGATTTTTCGTTCTATATGTTAATGATTAAATCTGTGACAGGAGTTGGATTTTTAAACTGAATTTTAGATGCTTTCATTTTATTTAAGTCCAGAATTTGGATGTTCAAAATTGTGCCAAATACTGAAAACCTGTGAGCTTTCTTACATCCATAGTCATATTTATAGTTGAAGTTTTCTTTCTCTGCAGCATCTTAATCCTGATTCTGTCCAGCAGTTTGTCTCCAATCTCATACACAAATCCAATATTTTGGGTAAAATCTATTTGTTCACTTATCCCCCACCCTCCTTTGGGCTTATTTGGAAAGGAAGAAACTAATTGTCTGCTGTGCAGAAAGACAGGCCTGTCTACCTGTAAAACAGCAAGTTCAGCACTGATGCTTTTACGTGGTGAAGTGCCCGTAGGTATTAGAAAATATGGAGATCAAACCTAGGAAGGAGATCTCACTCAAGAGCTCCCACTTTCCTGACCATTTCCTACAGTTAAATCAGGTTACATCTGGCCACCTCCCAGCATTGGTGCTCTTCTGAATTACTTATTCAAAAACCTAGTTCTTACCTGGGGTGTCCCACTTTGGACCAAATACCTTCATGTCAGATGTTCCAGATTGCTGTGACAGTGAATTTATATTATAGTCAGCCCTTGTTCTTTGCAGGACTGAGATATTAATGCTAATTGCAGAGTTAAGAATTGAGTAGTCAAAAGTTAGCCAAGATTCTTGGGCAGGATGAAATCGGGAGGAATATAGTCAGGAATGTAATCTACTTGTAGTGATCTGCTCGCAAAGTTCTTATAAAAAATTTTAGATTTTGAGATTTTCCTTGTTCTTTGTATTGGCAGTCTTGTAAAAAATATTGTATTGAAGTTCTAAGCCTCGGACACTGAGGTGCAGTGTGAGAGAGAGAGAGATGAGCCAACAACAAGTAGCCTAATAAAATAGCCTTTTTAATAATATAAGACTAAATTTTTTTCTTTTTCTTAATCTGCCCTCTAGAGAAGACTACTGGAATAAATCTGGTGTCCCTTGAAATGCTGGAAACCTCCTGTTCATGAATCATCAGAGAGACCACTGATTGATATCCAAGGCAGGCTGCAGAGATCCTGTCCAAGGAGAGAGGTTCCTTCCTTTTGATCCTTTGAGCTATATATACAATTTTCTTACAAGCAAACATCTCTATCCATTAAAGATGTTTTCATGAAGGCTTCTTACGGCACTTCTATTTAAGGATGAGGTCATACAGGTGGTGTAATTGCAGCACCAAGGGGGAGCTGCCTGCATGCTCTTCTTTCACAATGAGTTGGCTGAGTTTGCCCTGCAACCAAGGTGTTTGAGAAACAGCACACATCCTGAAGCCACACTGGACAGGTGGCCCAGCACAACACAGATCTCAGGTCAGCTGTGCTGTGGATCACTGACTCCCTGAGGTAGAGCAGCCCCCAGTCAGAATCACTTCACTGCACCCCTTGATCTGCATAGACTATTCTGTTCACAAGCATATGAAAAGCTACAGGCTATATTGGGAAATTGTTGAGCTATCAGAGTTTCCCTGACAGGCTGGGATGTTCCCTCTGCCCTACCACCCACTGTTGCAGCACAGGCTGGCATTGGACACACCAGCAGGTTCCCCTGCAGTGGCTTCTCCTGCTGCATACAGCCTGCTCCAGCCCAGAGTAAGGGTAGAGGAGACATGAGCTCTTCAAGGTCAGCAGCTCCTCAGTACAGTGTCTTCTGCAAGGTTCCCAATACAAAGAGCAAGGAAAATATCAAAATCTATCAAAAACTCTTTCTTTTGTTTTCCATTTTTATGAAGGTAATTGTTAATCTAGCAAGGAACTTCAAGGATCTGCATGTTTCCTAGGTGGAAAAAAACATAGGCAATTTATACAAAAAATACATAGCTCCATGTTTTTATAAGGCAGCTAAATTTTGATAACAAAACAGCAAAACTCGATCCATGTCACCTTTCCATGTTCAATAATCTAAAATGTTTTAATATTTAGATTTCTGTCTTTTCAAGTTAACTTTTATTTTCTTCCCTAAATCCATGAAATTATCTAATTGAGAGTTAGGTGAAACCTTTATTGATTTTTCTATTTCTATTGCATTGCTAGTATGGCACATCAGAGATATTAAAAGTGTCAAATTCCAAGGACAATTTTATGATGCCTAATAGTTTTTCCGGTGGTTAACCACAGCACTCTTTCATTAAAAAACAAGCAATCATCATTTTCAATTTTTTTTCTTCAGTCATTAAGTAAGTAAATGAAATAAATAGCTTGTTAATGCTGGTTTGTAGGAACTTCTTGAGACCTGGTGTGCTGAAAAGAACAGATTAATGCTCTTACTACTGCCTTTGTATGTGGCTCACAAATGATATACTTGAATCTGATTTGCTGCAAAGCAGTGTAGATTCATGTAAAATAAGCCATACAGATAAGAAACAAGCACTAAAAATAAACATGCATTTGCAAAAAGGTTTTGTATAGCCTGTAAAAAGGCGAGAGAATCTTCATTACCCCATACATTCCAGCTTTTAAAAGAGATGACTCCACACTCAGCACTTCAGTCAGAATCATTGAAAAGGCAAGAATGATTTATCTGGGGAATGTATTTGACAATAAAATCCTAGAGTTGTAATTACAATTGACAGATTCAAGGCTGCTGTTGGTGGCAGCAGTTTTGCTAAGGGAAAAAAGATACATAATTTTTGTAATGTTCTATTGTACAGAAGGCTGTGTTAATATTGGACATGATATGCTTCACTGGAGATGGAAGGGAACTGCACAAAATTGCTGTTGTAATTTGTTTAAATAATCAAATTCTTGATTTGTTTTAAGGGGAATAAAAAGAACCTGGAATCAAAAGAAACAGAGAAAGAATGTTATTTATTTACAATGTGGAAACCGCTTTAAGCAGACACAGGAAACTTTTCAAGCGTTGTGTGTTGGTTTGTATTTTCATTTCCCAAAGTGGAGGTTAAGCACACTATGTTAAATTCCCAGGGGGCCATACATGTAAGCACTCAAAGGCAAGATGTTACTGCTAAGGGTCTGTCTTTCTTTTGTGAATCCTTCGTCCTCTTTCTTCGTGCATCCCTCTAAGCCTAGATTCGGGAGGCCCCTGACCTCCTCCACATGCTGTCCTCCAGATGCTGCGTGTTTCTCTCTCTATCCTGCTCAGAATGTGTCCTGTACTCAAAATTGTTAATTTTGAATTGTAATTTTTTCACCTAGACTGTGCTCATGTGACATTGGGAGCATATAGAATAAACCAGTGGTCCTGGACTAGTTTAGTCTGTGTGCTTGAGGCAGAATAAATAGGGAATGAAATTCATAGGGGAATCAAATCCTTTGCTCAAGACTGTACATCAAGAGAGCCCTGAAGAGGGCCAAATATCTCTGGTCCAGCCCAGTGCTTCACCAGCTGCAAATGGGCTTCTCCAGTTCTTCACACAAGCTGGAGTGAGCGTCCAGCCCTGGAGGTGCTGTGAACACTCCTTACGCCTCTGGTCTTCCACATGATTTGGGCAGCTCTGCCCCCAGATCTGTCATTTAAGTGATCCTGCCTTGTCAGAGGGGTTGGACTAGATGATCTCCAGAAGTCCCTTCCAATCCTAACTATTCTGTTATTCTGGGATTCTTTGATTAGTCAATGTGTGCTCTTTATTTCCATATTTTTACTTAAAGATTCACTTTAATTTGTAAATTTTAATTCAGAAGTCCAAGTAGTTATAATCTCAGAACACTCAACTATACCTGACTAGAGTGAACTAAATCACTTTATTTCATCTTGAAAGAAAAAGTTACTGACAATTATTCTGATTTTAGAAGCTTGTAGTGACTGAATGCTAATTTGATGTGACATGATTTTAATCATGGTAGTAGACATGAAGTTTTGTTTTTCTTAATTGAAAATTTTAAAAAAGAAGTGTGGTGCTACACTAAAGAAGATGCTTTGAACTGGAAGGTTCTTACTTTTTAATTGTTTAGTTTGCAAGTATTAGGCTGCTTGAGGTTCATGCACTTTGCCTGTCTGTTTGGATGCCTGAATCTGTTTTCTTTTTTTCCATTCTTTTCACTGCTTTTTCAGAAGTATCATGTGCCTGGTCAAGCTGTGCACATTTGCTGAGTCCACAAGTCATGTTGCCATTTGGGGCAATATTACAGAAGACTCTGTGATGTCTCTTGAGGGCTTTTTGAAAAGACAAGAAAATTCACTTTCATGCTATTGATGTAATTTATATGTTATTCATAATTCAAATGCTGTCTTTATGCACTATTTTGGCACTAAACTGAACTAGAAAGAATTTTATTTTTTGCTAGTCTTGATCCTTATTGAGAGGGGAACTTAGTTGTCACTCTTTTGGCAAAATTGTTTTTCCCTACTGCTTTCCTCTCTTCATCTCTCCTCCTGTTCTAATCTTTCAAATTATATTTTTCCCATAGGGAAAGTGAAGAGTCTTGCATTTGAGCTCAGTTAATTCCCTTCCTCCCACTCTGGTCTCAATTTCAGCCTGTGTACATCACAAAATGCATTAGTCCTGTTGCTTTTATTAACTCATGTTTCAGTAGCTCTTGAATCTCATTCTGAGTCAGCTCTGATCATGTCTAAGCCTTGTGGTTTGTTTGTCGCCTTTTGGGGTTTTTTATCCCTGTTCAGCTGTTTTTGCCTGGCTTTCTATTCATCAGAAAACTATTTGGCACTTTCAAGCTCATGATGAAAAGCAAGCTGCGTAGGCAAACTTCATTAAACTTGTGACCTTTAGGGCTTTATTCATTGCAATTTGAAATTCTGGCAAACATTCTTCTGCACAGTATAATAAATAATCATTAGTTACAGATCTTGAAATTCGTGATGAAACAGCCTAACGATTTTAGAATGTAGATGGTTGTGATCTTTTCTGGATTGTGGTTAATCTTTCCTTATGTAAGGAAATTCTGGAGGGGAATGAACTCCCTACACACACACTCCTGAAATAAATGGGAACAATCATGAAATGAAATTATCATCTCAGTTTGGAAGTACAACTTAAATTTATAATAAGACCATTGGTGCTCTGATCTAGAGGGATGCACATAAACAGCCTTCATATGGCATGAAAAATGTTTCATTATCTTAAGATATTCAAGGACTTGGATTCAGAATTTTTCATGTTACCTAAGATTCAATGTTTGTGCTGGGTTGATCTTCAGGAGGAAATGCTCAACAGTTTTGACACACAAAATGTCCAGAAAATATATGTGTTCACATATCCCATAGTCACATCCAGATGTGCCCTTGGATAAGAATTTCTCACTAGGAAAACATGTATAAAATTTTACCTCATTTTTACATTATTTGAAATATACGATTAAATAGCATTTTAGTTCCTAAATTCTTGGAAATATTAAAATGTACAGGAAGTCATGAGTCATGTATCTTTATTAGATATTTCCCATTACCAGAGTAGATGTCAGATTTTTCAGGTAAATTAGAGATGAAAGTCAAGCTTAACTTGTTTTTTTAATATATTTATAGATTCCTGGTATAAAGAATCTGTCTTCCAAGGGTCTTGTAGCCAATTGCTATGAAAGCAGTTGTTTTAACAAGTTTGAGGATGTATCCATTGTAGAGTTATACTTGAGCTATTAATGGGAACATAGTAATTGTTGAGCAGGAGAGAGATTGTTTTGCTTGTACAAAATGCTCCTCTAGGAGACTACAGGCCTTTTCCTTTTCTTGTGGTTTTTTTTTTTTTTGTTTGTTTGTAGTGGGACAGATTTTTTCCTTCTATTAATTTTTTTTTTCATTTTCTGTGCACTGTCTGCTCTTCTTATTGCTACATTTAAATATACTACACCTATTTTCTTACAACACAGTGAGTAGCTTGGTTCTGGTTGAACTGTACAGTACTTCTACAAAAACTGTATTTTTATGACTGTGATAAATTCTATGAATGACGAATGTAAACTTCTTTGGGACTAAATTCTATCTTTTTAGTTCAACTCAGTTTAAGAAAGATATTCAGACCCAAATTTTAAGCAAATGTAAAAAGGTGCAGGAAGTTTTTTAATTTTTTTTTTAAATCAGAGCCACAGCATGATATATACACTCACTCAGGGCTCTTCCACTGCCATCCAGTAAAGTGTTGAATGCCGTTTTTAAATTTCTCATTAAAATCTCAATGGATATTATTATTACTTGGCAAATTAAATATAAGACACTATCCAAGATTGATATCTGGGCTTGTTTTCTGTGAGTCATTCTAATCTTATTGCATAAATAATTGCTATATTAATAATTTCAGCATAAGGTCATCCATCGCCCCACAAAACCACTTCAAGCTCAGGAAAAAATATTGTCCAGCACCAAGCAGTTCTGCATTAACAGTTTCTGATCCAAGAATTAGGCTGATGGGCACTAGCATCCTCGAGGCAGGATGTGAAAATGTCTGTCAAATATGTTTTGTCCCCTCAACTCCTATGAGATTCAAGCGATCAGTGAAAATCCTTGAATGAGATTTTCGCCAGGGACACAGTGAAGCAGAGATAGATTTCTGAATCTACAGACTTCACTGATACAATTTAGTCTGTTCTTTATTTAGATAAATTAAGATATATTTTTGCCATTTCCTAAAAGTTTTTCTTGGTTACATTTTTTGAGAAATTTTTTTGTTTAGTTGGTTTGGAGGATTTTTAAAATATAAATTCTATATATTCTTGATTTTTTCACTTTCAACAGCTTTCCAGAAGAGCATTGGCCAACAGTTTCACAACTTGCTTTGGGCATTAGTATTAAATGGATAATGAACCTGAATGATTGACTGTAGTCTAGGAAAAAAAGACCTATGTTTCTATTTTCTTCAGATCAATTCCTGAACTACCTTTAAGCACTTTGAGTTTTCCAGTGTTTGGCACATCTCAGGTGCAATCATTCTCATTGGGACAAATTCACTTTCATAGGAAAATTACTTTGTCAGGAAATTGCTTTGCTTTTCTCAGGAAAGTAATTTGGGATCTTGTATGGAGTGTGTACGTACTTTTCTACGTGCACATGCAAAAGCTGGGGTCAGTAAGTGTGTCTTTACATGAGTACATTCTCATTTTAAAAATGTGCTTTAAAGCACATAGGAAAGGCTGAAAGTTGCCACAGTTTTAAAATGCAGTTTCATGCATTTTATGCTGACACAGCTCTGTAGAATTAGAGATACTTGGGAGGGTCACGAGTAAGAGGTGGAAATAGCATAATTTTTCAGAGGTCACACGGTCAATTACAGTGTGTCTTCATCTGTATAGGAAATTTGCAGATGAGCATACTTTTCTATTATCAGACTCTCAGTAGGGAGAATTAAAGTGATTTAGATATTGTGCTGATCTGTCATGACTTGGGTAAAGAAGGATTTAATGAGATCACTGGCATTGCTTTGCCCCTTTTCTGTAGCTCACTATTCAGGAAAATGTGAGAATTTCAGAAGTCAAAAAATATACAGAAATCTTGAAGGGTCTTGCCAGGGAAGGAGGAGGTGACAGTGATTTCATGTTCTGTTTTCTCCTGTGTATCCCCTATGTCAAAAGGAGCAGTTGATGCCTCATATTACATTATCTGCTCAAGGTAATGCTGGAAATTATTTGAATACACTGATTCTTGATTTCTTCCCTGCTGTGATTGGGCAATTCAAGTTCCTGTCCTGAATCTCATGTTGTTCTAATAGTCTGGAATTAAAGATATCAAGTAGAAAATGCTTGAAATCTTTAATTAATTTGTTCTTAAATTCCACTGTTCATTTGAATTTTTTAAAAATATGAGAATTGATTAATCAATATTGCCTTTTAACCTTAAAACTACAGGATTTCATGCAAATAGATTAATTTATTTAAACCTGTTTATGAATGTATGCTTCATTTCATTAAATGGAATTAATTCCATACTTTACTGGCATCTATTCTATTAGATGGTCCAAAAATGCTTTACAAACTGTTGGGGAGGGGTGAGGAATATGGCAGGAAACCTCCTTACACGTACCTTTGAGTTGTTGCTCTGTTTCCCAGGTCACCTACAACCTTCTTTGGTCACTGTGTCCAAGTCACTTCCCTCAGCTCTTTCCATGCATTTCAGTTTGATTTCCAGCTTGACCTCTACCACACTGCAGTGTGGTGTTGTACTGCACAGAATGAGAGTACAGCCTTGCAATCCCATCTGTTTTGAACTTCTGTATTAAATAAGCATTTTCTGATATTGGAAAAATTAATATCTGCTGCAGAGAATTTTATGTTGGTGTGAGGAATGGTTTGGAACAAATTAACTGTAATAGTGTAATAGCTGAAGGTGGGTCATTAAGAGTTACTAACTGCTCATTTCCCATCTCTCTCTCTCTTGCTCTTCAAAAGGCAAACTGCTGTTTGTTACGCTGTGATTAATGAAAGTAAAATTCCTACCTTCATCTTTCATTTGCATTTTTTTTCTGTATCAGAGATGATACTACCAATCTAACCAAATATTTTCTTCAATTTACATATGTAGTATAACAGCATTCCAAGTAAGGCCTGCCAAAGATGTGGTGGGATTTTGGATCAGCTGTTCATTTCCAGGATGCCTATCCATCAAAACTGTAACTTGTAATTTTTGATGGATTTTTTCTATTCAGGTCTTTCCATATAAAGTAATGATCAAATCTTTCAGATAATCAAAATTATGTATTTCATACTACTCAATCAATTAATTTACCACTTCAAAAGTACTAATTATAAACTTTTAGAAAGATTTTATATTAAACAAACTTACAAAGCATTTAACTTTCAAAATTAAAAACTTCTGTGTTAGGAAAGCATATGTTTCTGAAAAGCTGACATGATATTGAATTGTGTGGGTGTTATTTCCAATGTTTTTCAGATTATGACTTCATGACCTAGTGAACTCTATCTCAAAGTTTTGATGGATGGTAAAGAATGATGGTATGAAAGGAGCTTCCTGTTTAGTTTTAGCGCTGAACACCGTAATAAAAGCAATTACAGCCAAAAGAAAATAGAACAAGTCCCATTTCTTATAAATTATCTCTTCAGGTCTTTAACTGGAAATAAGGAAATTCTTAAATGATGAAGGCAACAGAGGCAGACAGAAGAAAAATATTTCACATCACTCTTGCCTACAGTGTTCTTTTTGTTGATAAATATTCATTCATAATTTACCTGGTGCATACATGTGGGCTGGGACATATATTCTCTGCATTAACAAGTATATGTACAGTTCAGTGGCATCTTTAGATTCTGCACTAATAACCATGTTTTCTATCCAGAAATTGCCTTTTCTTTGAGCAATTCCCAGTGACTCACATCAGCAGAAAGGTATATTTTACTCATGTTGTTCCTCCACCACAGTACTTGTCATGTTCATATGCCAGATCTGTATTGACCTAGAATTAGGAAACAAATCCTGTTTATCCTGTGCATAGCAATGAATGTTCCCAATTAATAGTTTTCAGCAGAGAAAAGAAATTGTGGTATAATGGAGGAGGTTTTTTTGGGGGTTGCTTTGTTTACAAATATCAATGCAATTAATTAGATTTTTAGATACATTGGGATTTTTGTGCATTTTTTAGTCTGTCTCCTTTTTTTTTTTTTTTTTTTCTTCCCTTTACCCC
>VZRX01010802.1:27751-37885 GCA_013398075.1 Notiomystis cincta
TTGTGCATTTTTTAGTCTCGCTCCTTTTTTTTTTTTTTTTTGTCATACACTTACCCCTGGAAAATCAGAAATTAAATCAGCTTTATTTTATCTGTGTAAACTTGCAATAAATTTAGCATTATCGTCTATTATATTTTCTATTATGAGTGGCATTCTCATCAGACAGGCTGCCTTTTTCAGATCATAAGGTTTCTGCTTTTGTGTCAACAGTTCAAGTTTTTTTGATGGGATTGTATACAAAAGTTTACAAAAAAGAAGCCTTAATGAAAGAAGGCTAATTTCCAATTAAGAGTTTTCTTTCGCACTCTTTTCTACTTCTGTAGTCTCTATGAATGTAGTTGCACCATGGAATATTATCCTATGTCTGCATTTTTATTGTGTTTTCCTTAATCATCTGGTAATGGTTTTCTTCAGAGGTTCTAGGCTGGACAGAGCAACTGTTAGTCTGCATGGTAATTCAAAAATAGTTTCATCTTTAAGTTCTAATTTGGAAGTTAATTGTTTGACAAGACTGTGATTATGGAAATGAATGAGGTGAGGAAATTATGTTACTCTTCTTCAGATGAATTCTTTAGCAAAAAAACTAATGAAGTAGGCAATAAAGTAGGGTAATAATAGAAGCCTGGATGCAACCTTAACCCTGGAGTAATTCCTGACATCTCAGGAATTTTCTGTATTTCTAAATAAATGGAGATCAGTTATTTTTTGAGGGGGTTGTTTTGCTTTATTTTTTACTGAGAAGAGGTTTTTTTAATAAAGAAGAAAGTGATTTAGTTCAAGATGTTTAATCCCAAACTCCAGCAACACTAACAAGTTATGTAAATGTTACAGCAATGTTTCTATTCAGGTTAAATCAACCCAAACCAGTTTCACTTGAGGGAAAAAAATTGCATATTACTTCCCCAAAAATTTGAAGATCTGTTTACTTAACACACAAAACATACTGTATTAAAACAGTATTTTAATAAAATCCTACATTTCTATTGAAGACCTGTCAGCAGAGGCATTTAAAAAATCAGAAAAAGAAAGACTGCTTCTCCTACATGCTCTTGGGATATATGCAACATTAGAAAAATAGTTTTGAAACAATCAGTTTGATTCCAGTACCAAGAGATTAAAAATCAGGTGCTCTGGACATAGTCATGACAAAGTAAACCTGATAGGTTTCTTGGACAGTGTTGGGAGATAATATATTTTATAATTTCTTTTTCTAATTTATATTTTATAATTTCTTTTGATTGCTCACATACTGATTTCAGTTTCAGTCATGCTAAAATCACTTCAGTTTCCCCTCCTCAAAAAAAAAAAAAAAATCCTCAGAAGAAAGCATTGATTTTTCAGGGGAAGTCAGTTTGGAATTTAATTTTTTTTTTTTTTCCCCCCAAAGTACTAGGTAAAAATGCCATCTTTTCTTTTATTCTGTACCAGAAATCTTCTTATTTTGATTTTTTTTCCCTTAACATGCATCTTGTATTTACTTTGTTTTTCACACTGCTAGATGTGAC
Organism: Notiomystis cincta; assembly: GCA_013398075.1. NCBI lineage: Eukaryota > Metazoa > Chordata > Aves > Passeriformes > Notiomystidae > Notiomystis > Notiomystis cincta. The sequence goes on from VZRX01010802.1 coordinate 29,257, forward strand.
ACAATACTATGAGAGACAGATATCAAAAGAAACCATTCACTTAGATCTTCCTCTTGAGCTGACAAGCATATTGCTAAGACATTTAAAGTGCAAGCTTCTTATTTTCATTTTTTATATGAAAAATTTAGAGAGAGAAGTACTGAAATGGTTGGTAGAAAGAGTTGTAATGCTATAAGCCAAGGCAAAAGAATAGAAGAAAATAATGGTATTTTTTTAGGAGCCAGAGGAGGATGTCTCCTATATTCTACATTCTTCACATTGTATAATTTAAGTCAGAATTGTTCCATTTTGTGCCCTAAAGGTTTATCTTTCAAAGGAATGAATATTCTCATTTCACTTGAACAGTAATAATGTCTAGAATATGGAAGCAGAACTCTACATTTTAGTGCTTGTAACTGCATAATTTTATTGATAATAATATAATTTAATAACAATTATAATTTAGTTTAGTTAATTGACAGTAAAAGTTTATTGGACTATGGACTCCATGAAATTATATTGAATGCTTAGGAAAGTTGAACTCTTTTTTAGGTTAAAATATTATTTTTATAATAATTATTGATATTTCATCTATAAATGTTCTGAAAGTGAACTAGGGTGTCTGAGGAAGATCTATTGTCATCATTTAACTCAGCTGAGTATTTAGACTCTATTATCAAAAGCAATCTTAAGTCATTAATTTAGTGCCAGTAATGTGCATCTTTTATTTCATTTAGTTTTGGTGGGGAGCAAAGTATGAGTCTGGAAGTTAAATTAGAGCTGGGTGGGAAGCTCACAATAAACCAAAAAATATTTCTTCTTTACCCCAGAGCATGTTTCTCCCTTGAGTTACTTGTATACCCCTTTGTTCCAGCATTCTCAAATGTGAGAGTGTTGGCCTTTAAGACAAAAGCTTTCCCTTCTTTAAAGCCCTTAACAGAGAAATAGAGGAAGGAATAATCACCTTTCCTTCTCAATTTCTTCCAGCAGCTCCCCTGGGGCAAAATTCTCTCCTCATGTTCAGGTTAATTGCACTATTTTCTTTCTTTCCATTTTACTGCAGTCTTTTCCCTTATTGTAATTTAAGTTTCTGTATTCTTCACTTATGCTAAAATGTGAGGTTTTCCAAATAGCTCTTTAAAATAAGTATCAGTAACTCACAGAAGTTCTCAATGGCTTCACTTGGAGCTGATTAGTAAGGTTATCACACTATAAAAATAGCATTGGTCCTGGCAGCTAAAAAAAGGTCCTTTCTTTGACTTTGAGATTATGGCATCTCCAGCAAGTTCCCTTACTGCAGATCTCTGACACAGATCCAGAATGAGTGGGCAGCTGCATGACTCAAAGTGTCTGAGTTCCTGAATTTGCTCATGGATCTGAATGGAAAGAGCAGAGTTATCTGACTGCAGCTTGCCTGGCAATGGAAGCCCTTGATCTGGAGGAAGAGCCTGCTGGGGACCTTCATATCCAGCCAGGAGAGGTTTGATTACATCTCCTCTGGATCATCCTCCTCAGCACTGGTATTCACAACCCTCACCTGCTCTGCTCTGTGAAAGAAAAGAGCACTTTATCTATCAGCACTGATAGCTCATCCCCTCTTTCTCCCCCATGGCATTTATTCCTCTAGTATCCTCATCTTGTATTTGTAAGGAATATATCAGACACCTCCTGCAGTGGCACCTCAGTTCTAGGTTGTGTTTTCCACATGCCCATGTACTGTCATCTGTTCTGCTGGGTTACTGATCTTGTGATGTGAGCTGCTCTTGCTCTGCACTGCCTGACAGAGGTTTTGCTTGCCTATTCTGGCTCTATATGCCTTTTGACAATGCTGTAGATCACTATGGGGCCTGTGTGAAAGCCTTGGTCCATTCACTTATTCCCTTCCTAGCAATAGTATACATAGTATGGAAGCTCCCTATATATTATTACAGAATTTTTCAAGCATTATACTTTCCACTTGCACTGAGGAGAAAAAAAATCTAATATGTTTTAAAACAATTTTTTAAACTTTTTAAAATTGCCTCCAAACCTCTAAATCTCAAACCATGGGGCTGCAATCTATTTCCTTTTCTTTAGGTGATTGTTTACTTTGGACTCACTTCTGTTGCTTTTCTTAGAGCAACACAGGCTTTTCCAGGATCCCACAACCTTTTGCTTTGTGACACATTTCCTAAACATAATAAAACCCTTACACACAATTTGTCATGGTTTTGATCTCTCCCATAATGCTATTAGTCATAGCTGCTCCTCTCTACCAGGTGTCATCAGTGCTTCCCCACAGAGATTCCTGGGGCCCGGGGAGCCAAGCTGCTGCCTCCTGTGGGGTTTGGCCTCAAGCCTCATGCTTACTTAAACAGGGGCTCTGCACAATCTTAGCTCAGGTATTCCAGGCAGGTAGTGCCTGTAATCACTCCAGTGGGAATGACTATATGGAACCAACAGGAAGCAAGCCTGGGGTGAATGTGGGTCTTTAGTCATTGTTATCCTCTCAGCACACACTCCCAATCCAGTCCTCTTTAAAAGTGGAGCTAGGATGGACATGTAAGCAATGTGCCTGTAAGAATGGTGCATAAAAGTTCCCTTTTTAGAAAGCATCAGAAGATTTTTACAGAGAAAAAAAATCCCTATGGGTAAGATGTATTTTCTTTTCATTTTCTGAAAGAGTGAGAGAGAAAAGGAGATTGTAATAAGACAAGGATACGAATATTTGCAAAATACTCTGCCTTTCATAATGGCATTTTATAAAATATTTACAGTAATGTTTCACATTTCTTTCTGTTCAGGCTTTATTGAGCTTGGTTTTCTGAATGAATATGGTGAGTTGGCCTGGCTCTGCTTTCTTTGACATTCATTAAATGACTTTAATCTTTCCATATGGCTCTGGATTGAGTCAGATTATAATGCCCCTTCTAATTAGATTAATTTCTAAATTATTTTTTACTTACCTCTGGAGATACTTCCAAATCCACCTACAGTCTTCCAAGCTTCTGCAATATTTTCTTTTGAGATGGAGTATATAGAATGGGACACAATAACATCTGGGGGAGTGTAATTAATATTTCTTCAACAAAATATTTCCCATTATTTTCTGTCCATCTCTTCACTCACTTTACCATTTTGATGCTATTTCTACTATAGCTGTTTCAACACTATTAATTTTGTTGGTGTGCTAACTTGCAGTGACAATGTCAAGATTTTGCCTGAGTAGACAAGAGTGAATTTTAAATTCAACAATGTATGTGACTCATGCAAATTTTCACAGCATGACTTGACTCGCACAATTCTAATCTGAATTGTACTGACAAATTGCATAATACTATTTGGTTCCTCTGGACTTCACTAATTTAAAAGAGCATTCTCAGTATCAAATGTTGCAACATTACTGTATATCCTACAGTACAGAGTGTAAACAAATAGATCCAACTGTGGGCTAAAAACCATGACATTTTTCTGTTATGACAATTGACATCTTCTTCCATTTATTTCCATTTATCTTAGAATAATTTAACACATAGATAGTGCTTCAGGAATGTTAACTAACTGTCTATCTATTACCATATTCTCCCCTCATGCACCTGAGGAGGCTAGTGTTATCTCTGTTTTGCATGTAAGGAAACTAAGACAGACAAGCCAGAATAAATGAGACATCTCACTGTGGGCTTTGGCACAAAAAGAGTAGCAATTCTTTACCTTTAATTTGTGGAAGTTTTCCTTACCATTTTTTAACTAGTTTTTTGGGGATATTTTTCTGAGTAGGGAACTAGCAATATGAGAGATATTCCTTGAGAAAATACACAGTGACCTTCATGATTGCCTCTACTATAATTTGGACTCCAGTCGGAGTTGTACATCTTTTATTTATAAGCAGTTCAGAAGTACCTACAAAGCCCATGAAGCTTCCTGTCCTGTGTAGCTTTTAAAGTGAAAACACAAAGGAGCACATAAAATAACTGTGCTATTCACAGCTTTTCATATTATTTTCCTATTTGCTCTTTTACTCATAGAGAAACTGCATAGAAAAAGAATCTCTCTATTGAGTTAATTCTAGGAAGTTGATGCAGAAGGTGTAAGATACCCAAGTGTCCAGTTTGTTTTTTTTTTTTTAATTTTAACATATTTAATTATACACTGGACAGGAGGATATGCAGCAATATGGAAAAAATCATTAATGACTTCATCCTGAAATTTAGACATGCTGGAAAAGCATATAAAGCTAGGGGTAGGGGGAAGAAGGAGGAAATGGGGAATATTTGGAGTGATGGTGTTTGTCTTCCCAAGTCACTTTTGTACATGGTGGGGTCCTGCTCTCCTGAAGATGGCTGAGCACCTGCCTGCCCTTCAGAAACAGTGAATAATTTCCTTTTTTTGCTTTTCTTCTGTGCATGACTTTTTCCATCTTTACCTCAACCCATCATTTTTCTAGCTTTTACCCTTCTGATTCTCTCCCTGATCCCACTGGTGGGGGACTGGGTGAGCAGACGCCTGGTGCTTGGAGACTGGCTGGGCTTAAACCACCAAGATATCTACTCTCAAACAATTTTTATTCCAAGAAAACACAAAGAGTTTTGTTAAATAGTAAACAAGTAGGAACTTCTCTGTTCACATTTTGCTTGAGTAATCCAAAACTCTATGGGTTTCAGATGTAATTCTTTTCAGGTAGAGACAGTGGAATCTACTTACTTCTTCCTCACAGTCATGAGTTTGGTGGACTACTTGGGCTAATAATCTTTATACTCAGCCCCTCCATGAATTTCAGGTCAACTAAAGCAGTGTTAAAACATGTTCTGTGGTTATTAAAGCCCGCTATTTTATAAGGTATAGACTATACAATATATTTATTATTGACTGTATCATACGTATGGAAATAAGTTAGTAGGAAAACTACAACTAACTTTCTTCTTCTTAAAGATACCAACAAAGACTACATAAAAGGAAACAGAGACTTGGTTTTTGATTAAATTTAAAACCTTATTTTTCTATATAGTGCTGCTGCAATTTTTTTGAATGTACATGTCACCTAACTGCAATGGTGTTTTATACTGAGAATTTCCAGAGAACATAGTAAGGATAGTATTTCCCTCCATTGGTGATGCTTTTGTGAATCCTTTCAGTTTCACTCAGCATTCCATTCTTTTGATATTATAATTCTGTCTGAACTGTAATACCCTATTGATATTCACACTGGTTATGACAATGGTAAATTGGGAAAAGTTCTATGAAAGATGATGGGATTGTACTACTGTGAAATTAAGTGAATGGGAGGACAACCTAGTTTGATATTTATTGTGCTTCTTTAATTAATTCTCTCATCTGAATGTTTTGAAACATATTTTTTCCATTTGAATCATGATAGACTAATTTCTTTGAAACAATGTCCTTTCCCAGGGAAAATATTAAATATCTTAGACACTACTCCCCCACAATTTATAAAGTTGTAGAGACTGAGAGAAATTTGTAACCTAAAGAGTAACAAAAGATGGATCAGAAATACATCATCTGTCTCATCTCTGTTACAGGGTTTGTAGAGGTAAGAATTTAATAATCGTCTGAAGTTTTAGACTTTTATTTTATTAAAAACCCCCACCCAACCATGATAATAACAGTATTTGCCTAGTAATTATTTGATCAGTGGGTGGTGAAGAGTTTTTATGTTCCACCTGCATTCTACTTTTTAATTTGATTGCACTTTTGACATTGGCTCCCCAATTAAGATAGGTACAATTTCTTATTTTGCCAATTGTGAAGTTAAGTAAGAGTAGAATCAGAAATAAAGAGGGGTGTTTGCTTCATTGCTGGGGCAAATTTTTGCACAAAATACACAGCTGGATGGTGAAGGATCATGTATATACAGTGTCATAAGCCTTCTATGCCTGTTATGTGTCTGAAAACATATCTAAAGAGATTTCTAAAACATATGTTGTTGCAAACTTATTATTTGAAATCCATACCTCATCCAGCTAAAATTCTGTTTAAAAAGCCATGGCATCATACACAGTGTTCTGTGAGCCAAAAAATTCTCAAAAGATCAGAAACTTTGTGAAATACTTGTGCTGTCACTTTGATTGTACTTCAAGTCTGTAATGGAATAAAATAATAACACTGCAGAAAAACATTGAATATATTCTTTTGGAACATTTGAATATTCTAAAAATTATTTGTACATTTACTTTCTACGTGCAATGAAATATTAACTTTATCTCAAGAACTTGCAAAAATTTGCTTATTGCCCTGAGACAAGTTCTATTCTTGAACTGAAAATACAAATGACAAATGTTTCCATTTTACAGTCATGTAAGAACTTGAAATTAAATGCGGGGAGTTACTGTAAGGGAATGCTGATCTTGCAGATACTGATGTCATTTTCTGGGGATGTAAGTGGCCAAATTCAAACTCCAAATGATTGATTTAATCTCAAATCCTTATTTAGAAGTTAATTGAATTAAAGGTCTTGACTTGTCACAACAATTGAAATAAGCTGGTTTACAACTTTATTACAAATATTTTTTTGAGTAGTGTCAATGGTGCTACTAAATTTGTTCTGTGTTAACTAAGATCAGACACCAGTCTAGGATTTTTCAAAAGTCTGGGATGTAAACAAGTCCTAAAGGAAGCACAAATAATACTTCCTCTCTAAATGAATCTTGGTCAACTCAAAGAATATTTGAAGGATTATATGGCATGCAAACATCAAAACAGCTTACATGCATCATACTGAAACATGTGATTTAAGTAGTTTTAAAAGGGTTGAAGTGGTAAAGTGATTGAATAGTTGTCTTATAACATCTGAAGGTTTTAAATTTATATTCATATTGTCCAATGTACAGTGCATTCTCACCTTGAATGAATGGCTGAATAAAATTTTATAATGCTCCTCATTTAGCAGAAGAAAGCATGCCAAATTACTTATCTTTCTGTCTCCAACCTTTCAGCCTATATAATGTCAAAAATAGGATTAAAAAGGAAAGGAAGTGAGGGGACAACATCATCTCCTGGTTTAATTATACTTATGTATTTAAACCTTTTTCTTTTTGGAGAAGAGGCAATATAATATTATGGGACTACACAGTCATAAAGGTCTCTGGTTGTTCTATTTTGCCATTTGTTATTCAGTGGATCAGCGTGTCTGGATGAACCTCATAATCTATGATGGCCAAGGGCAATGTTTCTGTAATGAAGGCTTAACTATGTAAAGTGACCCACAGTTAAGGAACTAGAGATTTATTTTTTTGTGTGTTAAATTGCTACTGCACCTTTAAATTACCTTTTTTTACAATGTGAAATGTTGTAAACTGTATGTGACAAAGGATAAAAATAAATAGAAAATATTATGTTACCAAGATGAAGTGAGCACTCAGTGGCATTTCAGACTAAAACTAGGAATTTCTGCTATGTTTTGTTTTGGTGATTCCCTCAGATAACTATAAGATTCCTTCATTTTCTCATCTCAAAAGCAGCTTCAAACTCAACAAGGCACTTTTTTACATCCATCTAGGAACTAAGTGGACTTTCGAGGATTCCTGACATCTCTTTTAGTTTATTTTTGTATCATAAAAGATATATTTTCTACTTCCATTTAGTAGTCTGGAAAATGTCATATATAAGTAGAAAGGATGTAGGGAACGAACGGGTTTCTATCTGTGGAATTGCTGTTTTGCTTGACATGAGGATCAAAAACTTCTGTTGGATAAACTGCAGTGTCCTAAACCAAAGTAGCTGTGCCTACAGTACCCAAAAGAGATGTCTCTAGTACAAATACATTCTGCAAAAGATCTGTCTTTTGAAATGTCATGTATTTTCTCTAAAGCTTTTCATTATGTTGAGAAATTATATTCTCATGAACTCAGTTTAGCAAAGCCAGTGTTACTTATTAGAAATTTAGAAAGATCGTTTATCTGTAAAAATTTAGTATAAAATGCGATTTTAAAAGAAATCTTAGTAGCATCATTGAAGATAGAATGGGTGATGATGGAGTACACAAGAAATAGAAAAAGCCACAAAAGTTAAAAACCGGTGCTGTATAATCTTTTTCAATGACAGCTTACAAATTAAAATGCATGCTCTGTGTACCAAGAGAAAGGACAGGAGAGAATACAGTTAGATAACAGTGTGGTAAAAGTTATCCAAGTAGCTCTATTACACAATCCATTTGTTCACATTTTAAGAAGAGCATGAGTAGGATAGGAAGTAAATTCACATCCTTCAGTCCAACACCCTTCCAGTGTGCTCATCTGTGGGCTGCACTGCAGTATCAGAGAGTGAGCCAAGGCTCTGACATTTTCCTCTTGTCCAGCAATTACTACCCAGATCATTCCTTCTGCTCTGAAGTTCATGTGTTCTTAAATCTTGGTTCAATGTCTTCTTTGGGCAGCCACATTATCAGCTGACAAATCCTGGACTTCAGCCTACCTGGCATGGCTTGTCACTGTTTCTCTGTCAAAAGTTACAGCTTTCTCCACTCCCATTTAGTCAAAATGAACTAGCACAGACTGTGTAATCTATTTTCTTACTTTTTTTTTTTTTTTTAAAAAAGTGAAAATGTTTTCAGACTCTTTGGAAGATAGATCTGAGGAGGTGAAGAGAATATAAATAAATAAAGAGACATGTAGCTGCTACAGGTGAAGTGAGAAAAGAAATACTCTGTCAGATCGTT
>VZRX01010802.1:38295-59449 GCA_013398075.1 Notiomystis cincta
TCAGTAGCAATATCAGAATCTCTTCTTTCTTCTCAAAACTGCATAATTATAATACCAGTTTGTCTTAATTAGTTTGTCTTAAGATAATATGCTGGAGGAGCTGCTGATGCAATATTGAAGTTGCAAATATGAATCCAAATTTGTTTAACCTGTAGAGAATTAATGATGTGATGACAATAAGATGGAGTAATTGCTTTAGGTTGTTAATTTACATAGTTTAAACAGGGCAGCCTCTAGACTTCAAATCAGTAGAATTAGCACATCATCTACTTTTTAAAAGTGGAAGGTTCTATAAACTCACAAATCACGTTAATCGTGCAAGGATAGCACAAATTACATTATTTTTGGCAGTCTTTCAAAAATTATGCTCTAAAAAACTGTGCTTAATTATGTAAAGTCTATATTAATTTCTTTTTATATATATATGTATANGAAAATGTGTTCAGACTCTTTGGAAGATAGATCTGAGGAGGTGAAGAGAATATAAATAAATAAAGTGACATGTAGCTGCTACAGGTGAAGTGAGAAAAGAAATACTCTGTCAGATCGTTAGCCAAAAGATCCTCTTCTCACTGCAATCTTACAGAGTCCATTCTCTTCTCTCAGCATTTTATAACTCATTTCTACCTGTGTACATTTTCCTTGGGATACACATGAGCAGCATTCCAGACAAGTAGATTGAATTGTAGCAAACTGGTGCCTGTCCGTGTTTTCATATATTAGGTGACACACAGACAGAAAATTCTGAATAAGCATGCAAAATCTAGGAGTGTGTAAGTCTGGGAGGCACTCCTGATGCAATCATATGGCTTTGGATGTTTTGTAATCTGTATTANAACAGGGCAGCCTCTAGACTTCAAATCAGTAGAATTAGCACATCATCTACTTTTTAAAAGTGGAAGGTTCTATAAACTCACAAATCACGTTAATCGTGCAAGGATAGCACAAATTACATTATTTTTGGCAGTCTTTCAAAAATTATGCTCTAAAAAACTGTGCTTAATTATGTAAAGTCTATATTAATTTCTTTTTATATATATATGTATAGATTTTGCTTCATTTTTTCTCAGCATAGAAGGAAATAAGGATAGATACAGCCATTGATGTAAAAAGTAAAAATTTTAAGAAAAAATGTAACAGATAGAGCTCATGTGATTTTACAAGATAGATGTTTCTAAAAATATTTCCCAACTTGTGATGAACTGAAGGGTTTTTTTGAGTTACAATTTACACAGTTGATATAGAACATACTGTTGTCTGCCTAGGCTCACCTACAAGGTTTATTTATGCTCTAAGGCCTTACATCAAAGTTGGACCTTTGTAAAGTGCAGCTTTGCATTTCTAACTTCGCATTTCTTGCATCTTCAAGAATCTATGGAATCAAACAACTGAACATAATAGTTTAGGAAGTCAGGTTTTATGAGGAATCTAATGCATATATTCTTCAGTTTGAATACCTAATTTTGAACAAGAGGCTGTGAATTTGGCACGTCTGAAAAGTCATTATTAGGGAATAAAGGGAAACAGGATTATTACCTTTTTTTTTTTTTTTTTTTTTAGTGGTTGTTGTGAGTTATTTTTTTACTTTTCTTTTTTCACTAGCTAAGCAAATTGTTTTAATCAGAGTATGCTGCTACTGAAATACCTGCAGCTCCAGACTTGGCTGGCTAGTCATTATGAAAGTAATCAACCAAAAAAGGACAAATAACCAGATGCAAAGTAGTTAAATAAAATTATTCTGGCAATTTGCCATAAAATCATTATGTTGATTTAATCTTTAATACTTCATTGAGACTAAATAACTCTCAAAGCAAATGAGGCATGAAATATTTTCTAAATCTCTGTAGCCCAAAATATAGTAAAATTCAATATTTTATTTCAAGATTAAGTACTGCCATGTGTTTCCAAAGTCCTGAATTATCTCTTTAACTGTCTGGTACTTGTTCAAGGGACCTTGTTCTTTCTATCCACCTTTTTAGCAGTGTTATGGCTTGCTTAAGAAGTAACGTTTTATAGAGGGACAGAGAGACTAAAAAAAATAGAAATGTCTGCAAAATAAGAGTTTTTCTTAATCCTTTTATGTATATTTGTGTATATGTGCATCAATGTATATTTGTGTATATGTTATATATATATATGTATATTTAGCAATTTTGTGATAAAATACGACTCCAAAATTCATAATTCTCTCACTTTTCTTTGTAATTACTGTGTTATAGAATTATCACTGTGGAAGTGAAGGGGCCAGTGATGAAAATTTTCAAAGCCATTAGTCCAGCAGACTTGCTGGATCAAAATTTTCTGGAAAACACCACTGGAGGTCCAATCTCCCTGCTAAACCAGGGTCCGCCAGAGCAAGCTACTTGGGATTGTGTCCAGACAGCTTTTGAATATCTCCAGGAAAAGAGATATTCACTCCACAGGCTCTCTAGGCAATCTGTCCCAGTGCTCAGTCACCCCAAGGTAAAGAAGTTCTTCCTCATGTTCAGCTGAAATTTCCTGTGTTCCAGTTTCTGCCCATTACCTCTTGTTCCATTGTGCGGCACCACCAAGAAGAGCCTGCCTCCATCCTCTCAACACCCTGAAGGTTTATTTTTTCCACCTGGGCAGTTATTTTTGCCTGAGCCTGTCCCACCTCAGTTATATCAGCATCCCAGTCAATGCATCATCAATGTATTGATACGCTTTGGCCTGCCCATCTGGTCATTTCCTTCAGTTCAAGCGCTCGGGCACGATGGGCTGTAGTGGGTGAGTGCCGCTATCCCTGTGAGTAAAGGCGTACTGTACTCCTGCCCACCTGAGAGCACAGCATTCCCCATCTCCCTCTCTAAAGGGAACCATTAAATCCATCTTCTATGCATTAATTGTAGCTAAAACAAGATGAGCTTATTCCTGAGTAGTGGAAGTAATTTTGGCTGTATTAGGTGCCTCAGCAGACAAGGGACCAGTACTCTCATTCAAGCATTGATAGTCCACAGTCAGGCACCATGTCCCGTTCAGTTTACTCATGAGCCACAGAGGTGAATTATAGAAAGAGTGGCTTTGAAAAACAATTCTCCCCTCCTTTATCTCTTTGATGACTTCAGCAATTCTGTCTCTGATCCCTAGTGGCAGAGGATAAGGCTTTACATCCTATACCTTAGACAGTGGTAGTGCAGGAGCGGTTGGTAAAAGCTTTTCTGAGAGCACAGGGGAGCCAAATTTCTGCTCCTTTCCTTTAGAATACACCCAGGCTTTCTTCTTCAGCAGGCCAAATCACATAATGTTCAAAGCCAATACCATCATGGTCTCAGTGGGGTCATCACCAGGCATCCAACATTTTATTTGAGCCTTTATTTGAGCTGTGGCTTAGAGTAACAAAACATCAGTAAAATGTATCTGTATTTTTTCAGGGACTATCCTGCTGTGTTTGGCACTTTCCTCATTCAGGGCAGAGGAAGGTGTACTCTGTGACTACTAAAAAGGTGACTGGGGATGCTAAGGGGAAAAGTTACCAATGTATCACCATCTTTATTTTCAGTGAGTCTTCCATGAGTCTTCTAAGATCTTTCCATTGGCTGTACCCTGGCTCACCTACTGGGGACAGCACTGAGAGTTTCCCAACATCTCAGAATCCAGCTACATCCAGCTTCACTAATGGGGCTGTAGGGACCACCTATGGGCTATGGGATACTGAGGAAGGATGGTCTCTCTTCTGGGCACTCCTATGCTTTTTTCCCCCACATTTTCACTGGAATTTGTAAATTCTGGAGCAGTTGTTTATCCACTGGTTCCTGTCTCAAATTCCCTCCTTCCACAGGTGGTTTCTTGAGAATTCACTTCTGTTGTTCCAATCTCTGAACCAAGAAGCATTTTCCCTGGTTTCACCCCTTGGACAGCAGTGTGATTCTTCATTTCACTTGCAACAAATCCCATCTGTCAGCCCTAAATAGGTAGCTCCTCTGCCATTTGCCCCCACGTACAATGAGGTCCAGCTTGCTGCACTCCCACACAAGCAGCTTGAAGTTAATCTTGCAACTGAGTTGCAGAAAATTTCAATGAGTCAGGCAGTCCTTTAATTAGGGGGTCATCTTATCCAGGTTAGCAAACAATAACATGGGAGAAGGCTGATGGGGTACAAGATGTCTCTCATGTATGAATTGGAGTCAAGCTGCCTTTTGCACACTCTCGATGGGTTTATCCAACATTGGAATGGAGATAGAGATGGATTCTCCTGTCTTCAAGGGGTTGAAATGATCTGCTTATTTTGTCTGCCACACTGATGGATGTGGTGACTTTTTAAAAGTATACTAGAATCTGTCTTCTTAACTAGATTGCGATTGAGATAGACACACTGCCCTAGTATTATTTCATCCTTGTTCTTCCATTGCATGGCAAAGTGCATTTCAAGCCTGCAATTATCAACAAATTTAGGAACTTCCTTTTGACATAACAATATTAAGGATATAGTCTTGAATCTCTGCAGAATTACAGCAGTGGCGTTTGATGTATATTTGCTTTTTTGGGAGGGGAAGTTTTTTATTTGCTGGAGAAGATGGAAAACTGGAGGTTATTATTGATGCTCTTCCTTTTCCCTTCTCTGGATCCACTATTGGGAAGCACTAAATTTATATTTAGTGTAGTCACTGAGAGTTCTTGTTATTTAAGATTGGAAAAAATTGACTTATTTTAATAGGTACGCTTTTCAGACAAGAACAGATTCAATTCCTATTTAATTTCTATTTTGTTGTTGTTGACAGTGGGATTTAAGTTTTTTTCATTTGTTTGGTGTTTTTAGGGATCACAAACCTAGGTGGAGTGTCAAAAGAGATAAATGAGTCTTTACTGTTATACTAATGTCATTATTTTTCTTTTTGGACAGGGCAATTTTCAGTCACCTTCTTTAAGGACATTAAATGTGTGGTGACTCTTTAGATTCTAGGTTTCTCTATATCCTTTGAAATTAGAAAGTCGTTACCTTTTCATGTTTCTTTCATCATCAATGTGTGACATTTAGGCATCTGTACCTTCCTATTTTAAAACCTCCAATATGTACAGGTTTTTTTGCCACTAGTCAAGTTATCTTTGTGTTTGATCCTAAGAGCTTACAGCAAATTTAAGAAGTCAATTTGCTTTCTCTTTCAAATCTTACATCTTTCTTAACTAGAGTCTGATATTGGACTATCAGTAGCATCTAACTCAGCATCATAAGTTCTGCTGAACTGCTTTGGGATTTGTTCCCCTAAATTCATTAGGTGTACCTGAGAATAACATCTTATATACCAAGGAAGAGTTAGGGATTGTTGTTTCATTCCTTGGAGAAATTATAAAGTGAAATAAGAAGGTTTTCACATTTTGGTAAATGAAAGGAATGCTTGACATTGCTTTAACTTATGGAAACAAACTATTTTATCACTGCTCTTGGAAATAGGTGACCCTTGGAATACACATCCCAAAGACACACTGTGTCCACATTCACCGAGCCATGTTTTAAAATTTTTCCCATACTTTCTACAGCAAATTATTTGGATTTAATAGCAAATAATAATTTTAATACATAAGATAAAGCTGAAATGAGTGAGGAACCTTGCAGCAAATGAATCATCCTATCCCAACTCTTTTTTCTATTTTCTTCTGAGTCCACACCCTGTTACTTAGTCACTTTTTTATGTTTGAAGTACCAAGCCACCTTCTGTATGTGCAGTTCATAGTCAAAGGTGATTTTCTGACAGTTCATGGTAAAAGCAAAGTGGTATTTTCAACAGGGAAATTTGGAACTTGTAGATAGCTCAAGAAACTAGTCTAAATGTTTTATAACAACCCATAATATAAAGCAATTTGAAAAAACTGAAACACTAGTAGATTTTGCTCAAATCCTTTGTAGATACCTAGGTGTGTACATATAGAGATATATATGTGACATTGTGAACAATAACTTACTAATTAGTTGAATACTTGGTTACAAAAAGAATTTTGTTCTCAGTACAAGGCTGAAAACTAACTTGAGCTTTTTGCTTCAATATGTTGAAGCAAAGATGGCACCAAATTTTCTGTACTGCATATGATGCCTGTTTCTACTTTCTGCTCTTGCATTCTCACAAGCTGCTCTATAACAGACAGACTAATCCTTCCCTGAGCTCACTGTCTGCTCAGTGACCCTACATCTCATTCTGGCCGAAATCATAGGTTAGTTAGAGCCCATTCAGGAAAACAGAGGCTTGAGCAATGGATAATGAAACCTCCTTGGGGGACGTGTCAGACAGGAAAGACCAATGGGGGCATGTAAATGGGTCACATCCTTGTCTTTGTTGTTCAGTAATCCAGTGTGACTCTGTGGTTGTCAATAGGTAATGTTTTCTAAGGAGAAATTCCCCAAATTCCAATATGTGAGCTCTATAGAGATCATTAACCCTAATGGATCTTCATCATACATTACATTAAGAGGCATTAGTCAGTAATATCGGCAGCTAGTAATGCCTCGATTTTATACTAATTAATGATTTTGCATTATGCAAAGGAATGAAGTAATCATTGCTCTGCTTTTTCACAGTAATCCTGTGAATTCAGTGTCTCTCCAGACTCTTCCTGGAAAATTTACTTCAACTATGGTCCTGTTTTGAGATATGATATGTTAAATCCCAATATCTCCCTACCCAGGGCACTTAGAATATGTGAACATAGAAAGCATTTCAATACTATGAAGATTCATAGCTAAGACTGTTTCCAAAGGAAACTTACATGATATGTAAGTGATAAACATTAAGGAATACATCCTAAAAAACGTCAATTACTAAATTGGATCAGTTCAATGAAATTCTTCATCCATTGTCCACTAGTAAGAATAATGACCATACCTACAGCCTAGTTTGCAGCAGTAATTTCTACCTGTCAGAGTATAACCCTTTCTTTTTCAGAGTTTATTTGTTTTGAATACACAGAAGGTTTTAAAAAAAAGTCTTAAATTTTCCATGTAACAAAAAATAAAGGTCAGTAAATATGGATATAGAAATATCAAAAGATACCAAAATTAATTACTGAATGCTGTCCCACCTTATTGACAACTACTGTGGAATTTAAGATCATTTCTCAAGGATGTATTAAGGATTAATCCATTAAGGATTCCATTCCATATTTTCAGAGTTTTTATCCTGTTCAGGTGCTGCCTCACATTAGAAGTGTTATAGAAGCCGTCGATGGTTTAGCAATTCTCTGAAAGAATCCTAGACCCTCCATTCTGTGTTGATTTCTAATAATTACAAAATAATAATGTAGTGAATCTCCTTGTAATGGGTGCTCATATCTTTATTTTGAAACAGTTTTTCTGTTCCAGTCTCATTAATATACTGATTCATAATATTTAGATTCCTTTTTAAATATGCACTGAAAAAGCTATTTCATTTTACTAATGTTTTTTTCTTGATGAAAAAAATATCATAAGTTTAATTTAAAAAGATAAATTTAGTTACATTTAATGTAATTCTCTGGGTTTTTAATAAAAACAATTTTTTTTTCTTTGCCTTCCTCTGTTCTGTATCTACTTTCTGTTTAAAAACACTTCCTGCTAACTGCTACCCCTTATTGCTCTTCTGAAAACATGCATAGCCTCACAAACAGATATTTTATTCATAGTGACCCTTTTTCATATCTAATATTTGATGAAAATTATAATTTTAAATTTTGTGGTCTTTCAAGTTTTTGGTTGTCCTTGGACTTTAAGACATGAGAAAGATAACATGTTCATTTGGAATAAAGAATAAAATGAAGAATGAACAAGAGACACTTGAGATTTTTTAATTCTCTGCTGAAATGACTCTACCTCTGAGAAATAATACCCTTCTCAGACGTGACATAAAAAGTTGCATATTGAAAGATTTCTAAACTTTATATAAATGTGGAGTCAGCATTTGAGAAACAGTCACCTCTGAAAGAGGGTATCTCAGCAGCAATCTAGCAGAGATTAGGACAAAATGTAAAGAACAATTGTAGCTATGTGAAGAAAGATTTATTGCAAGCATATATTTTTAAAAACTTCTGCTCTAATAAGAGCAGAAAAGCTAAATCAGCAAGAACCACTTCATAATCCTGTATTAAAAGACTTTTAATCTGAAAGTTGATGTGTCACACTGTAGAATAAAGAAAATTGATAGGATTACAGCATAAAAATTGGAGGTGTAGAGTGGTAGGGAAAGGATGAATACTTTAGAAGCTCAAGACACTGACAAGAAATCCATGAGCTAATGAATCAGTGTACGTTTAGAAGTCACAAACCCAGACTCTGTGACTGATTCATGTGACGTTACAGGGACTGCTTAAGACATTTGGTCTATGCTTGCTCCTGTTCAAAATGGAAATAAAATGCTTGCCTATCTTTCTAAAGCACTTCCAGCCTCTGGATGACAGTCTTTGGGTTTGTATGCAGTTGTTAAAGCTGGACTATTTTATCAGCTATATTGCCATCTATAATGCGTGTAATGTACAAAAGAAGAATAATTTTTCTTTTTCCTTTGGCACAGGAAATGAAGTGGTATATTAGAGTATGTATTTGTGGTTTATATGCCAAGTAGTGCTGCATTTCTCTTTGTTTCTAATCATTTCTCAGAGAGTGGTACATGAAATGCCAAATGAAAAGAATGGTAACAGACATATAATTGTTCACTCATAGTAATGCATGCAGCAATATATTCACTTGGCTGTGTGAAGTCCTAATCAGTAATTTTTTTTTTGTGTGTGTGATTTCACATTTGGTGCTTAACATCACAAAGTTATTATGGTTTGTTTTTTGCTTCTAAAGTATGTAAAGCAAGCGAATAAACAAAATTAAAACATTGGTTGTATCTGTTCTCTCTCAGAGATCAAATGAAAGGAAAACCGTCCCCTGTCTACATCACTTCATCTCCCTTTCCACCAAAAGGAAAGCGCCAAATTATTTGAATAATCCACATTAAAAGTAACTACACCCATTTTTGTTCTCACTCACTCAACACACCCATTTATTTTCAATGACCACAGGTTCTCCAAGTAAATGTGTACTTAATTAAGTGTGTACATAAAAATACACACTAGCTAAAGTAAAGCAGAATACCAGTTTTTATATACAAGAGTTCAGAAGTGATTTAAAACAGCAATTTTTTATGTGTGAAATTAGAGCATTCCCTATGCTGACAGATACAACTTTTCTTGAAGATTTATTATCTGGGAGGTCTATCTATGAAAAAGTAGAATCTTGACCAATGTTACCTTCCACAGCCAAGGAACCTGTGAAAGTCTAAACAGGCAAAGGAATCATCTGCCGTTAGCCAAGTCTAGATTTGCCCATCGTGACACATTTCAAGTTATGCTACACTAAAACCACAAAAAAAGAAACCTCTTAATGGACTGCATTACAGAAAACTGTGTCAATTAACATCTCTTTCCTTTTTTTTTAACTTCTTGTTTCCTCGTAATGATTTTTTTCCTTTTATTGTCAAAACAGGACCATGTGAAAGTATCAGAACACATCGATTTCACTGCATCAAGGAATAATTTTTAGATGCTATGGTAGTATTCAAATCCAAATTAAAAACAAGCTTTGACTCCTGGTGACTGATAAAATAATGAAAACAGCACATTGTTTTAACTACTTCAGCCATCCCAGAATATAAAAAATAAGAAGGCTTACTAAGAATACATAAAAATATTTTGTAGCATTAAAGGCCAAGGTTATAAATACAATATATAGAGTTCAATTCAGAGGTAGTAGCTAATATATTTTTAATACATTCCCTTTTTTTCCTTAATTTCCTAAAAAAGGAATAAAGGAACTGAATATAACTCTATATGCTCAGGTAATTTGTAACATCCATACAGGCCCCTAACTTCTCACTGATAAGAGCTTGTCGAGATAATTCCAGTTTCTGTGGCTGCTCCAGCAGCTGCCAGAAGGACCTTTACAATATTTTCAGTGATGTTGGTGAGACATATGGCACATTCTCTGCTTTCCACCTGAAAAGGAGCCTGTCCAATCAGTCATTTTTTCATCCAGTTCTCTTTTTATGTTAAATGCCTGTATTAGTGTGTTCTTCTTCTGCCCAGCATCTTAAAGTGCTGTGCCTTTTCCTGACAGACACTCTGCTGTGGCTGCCTGGGACAACTGCCTTTCCCAGCAGCGATCCCTCATGTTAACCATGGCAGAGAATTGCGCTGTGACCTCGGTGGCCCTTGTAACGACAAGCTGATCAGCACACAGCTTCTGTCAGGGAGCGGCTGTTCAGCCTCTTGGAAGGCAGATTTCCAGAGAAAGGGGTAGACAGCTGATTTCTAGAGGCTGAGCAGAGCACAGGATGCAAGAGCTGAAATACCCGTGAAGTATGATGAATAATAAATATCTGTATTTCCATACAAATGTTGGTGAGCAGCAAACCAGATGAATTTGCTTCGTATTCAGCACCCTCCGGAAAAGACTTGTAAAAGTAATTATGTGTACACAGTAATAATAACTACATAGTCCAGTAAATATTAAATCTTTCCCCTAAACATCAGAAGCTTATCTTCCTCTTAATGGACTTTTATTATAATAGTTAAAATAAATGTTCCTCGTCCACAGATATTAAAATCAGGTAAAGATTATTTTTTACAAATGTAGGGATTGAGACATGAATCCGATAAGCTGCAAAATGCTAGGGAAACAATTAATAGTATAATTTAATTTAACTGGCATCTATGTGCATGGTATTGAGGCAATGAAAAACCAATATAAGTTGATTTTCAGAGGGAATTAAAAAATAATATTCCACAATGTTAGTCACCACATTTTTAAGCACAGAGGACAAATTTGATGTTTTGCTTCACTGAATTACAATTTCTTTTCTTCCATTTTTCGATGTAGTTTTCTTGGCTTATGAAGTATTTAGTTAAGCGCTATGCAGCATTCAGATTAAAAACAATGAGCATAATCACCATAAAATGATATATATGTTTAATAGTTATTTTTTAATCTAATAAATAGATCTGAAAATAGAAGCATGTAGGGAATCATTATTCAACCAGAGCATCCTGGCAGGCTAATCATAAATCCATTTTCAGCATGTTATTTTTGTTAATAGTTTGGAAGTATAAATAAAATGATTGCCAGTGAAAGCTACAGATGAGAGAAAATGGTAGAATTCTAAATCTGCAGAGAAATCTTGCTTAAAAACTAGCCCACTTTTATCTTCACAAATCCCAGATTACTTCTCAGAGTTTACAGAAAAGCAGTGAAAATTCCTGTACTGTTGTAGCCATTGTGCCTAAGAAAGGGACTACAGGATGAAGGAGAGGAAAATTGTTTTCAGAAGAGATGTGGTGTCCTTAAGTGCATTATGCTAGTGCTCTTAGGAAATGGTGATCCTTGATGTGAGCATGAAGTAGAAGGTGAAAAATGTATTACTTCAGTACCTTGCAATTTTGGTGTTGGCTGAACATGAGTCAGATGTGCTGAGAAGACCAATGGCATCCTGGCTTATATCCACAGTGGTGTGGCCAGCAGGACCCAGGGCACTGCTCGTCCCTCTGCACCGGGCACTGGTGAGGCCACACCTGGAATCCTGTGTCCAGTTCTGGGCCCTCCCAACAAGAAAGACATTGAGGGGCTGGAGAGTGTCCAGAGAAGAGCAATGGGGCTGGTGAAGGGTCTGGAGCACAAGTCTGATGAGGAGCAGCTGAGAGAGCTCAGGTTGTTTAGCCTGGAGAAAAGGAGGCTCAAGGGGAACCTTATCACTCTCTACAACTGCCTGAAGTGGTAGGTCTCATCTCACAAGTGACAAGTGACAGTATGAGAGGAAATGGCCACAAGTTGTACCAGAGGAGGTTTAGATTAGGGGAAAAAAATGGGAAAAAAATTCTTCATGGAAAGGGTTGTGAAACAGTGGAACAGGCTACTCAAAGAAGTGGTGGAGTCACCATCCCTAGTGCTATTTAAAAGACATGTAGATGTGGCACTTAGGGATGTGGTTTAGTGGTGGAATTGGCAGTGCTGGGTTTATGGTTGGACTCAGTGATGTTCTTTTCTGACCTAAATGATTCTAAGAATACTATGAAATTTTTGCAGTAGGAAGTTCAGTTTCATTGCCTGTCTTCTAAAAAGGATGCCTGATAAATTATGCATTGTCAAAGTTAATAGATAAAAAAATATCATATTTCACCTTTAAAATCTAATTTCTTGTGAACTTTCTGAAATCATAAGTAATGATTATTCACTAGTCAGAGACCTTGAAATATGCTTGTTTTCTTACACCTTCTTTCAAGTGTCTACTAACATTCCCTAAAATTTGTATAGGCAAATATAAAGAAACCCAGAACAGCCAAGGTAGGAACAAGCATGTATTCAACAGTTTTGTAAATCAGCTTACTTTACAGGGCAAAACAAGTTCTAGGAGCAGTCTAATTTGACATTAATTTTTCCTGAAAATGTCTTTGTTTGACTCCATAGCACAGAAAAACTACGAGGACCTGAGCTTTTTAAGGGAAATTACCTCAACAAGGCTGTTTGCAAGATTAACAGTGATCCAAATAGAGAACACTTAATATTTAGGGGAAAAAAAAAAACCAAACAAAACAGAAAATCATTTTGTAGATGAAGGTTAAATGTTCTTAGGCAACATGGATTGCTATGTCTTAGGGTGTCAGATCATGGAAAATTTTCTTAAATGGATGTGGCATCTTAATAGGACAGCATTACTGCCTGTTTTTTGATAACTCAACAGTAGAGTGCAAAAGAGTATTGCCTTTAAGGCAGTGCAGAATTAAGAGTATTACTCAGAACCAAAACTGTAGATATTGACAAACTGAGTTATTACAATGACACAATTCAGTTCCTGAAATCTTAAATCTGATAATGTCAGTTATTTATAGGGGAGAGTTGCTCCATCCCATTACAACTCAACTATGGAAATAATGTTCTCTGTTATAAAATGTGGTTCTCAGAATGGCACGTTCTATGCCAAATGGGTATCTGCCTGTGATTTCTATGAACACATGAATTATGTGCACCCTGAGTTTCTGTTCATCTCAGAAAGGAAGCAAGTTTTATTCTTAGTGGCAGTTTAAAACTAAAATGTGTTTAACATATTTAAAGTTTCACTTACCGCTCATAACCCCACCTACCTTCTCCCTCCAACTCCTTCCCATAATTACAGGAAGGAGTGGAGGTAAGACTTCTACTTTCATAGCACAATTAATATGCACAGAAGATGGTTGATTCTTTTAATTTTCCTATTTTTGCTATTTACTTCTTGTATCAATTTAAAAGGTCTTAGTTTGGGGAATTGTTTGGATCATAGGCTTAAGTAGTAGAGCAAAAACCTCCTTGCCTTGTTTCAAGCATTCTATTGCTGACCCATGTTTCCATGGATAAAACTGTAAAACAATACGAAAGTTTTCTTTGTTTACAAGTTTACTGCACCAATTTTTAAATGGTTTAATCACAATATTATCACAATATTATTGTTTTAATCACAATAAACAGCTTTTTCTGGAGTAAAACTGCTCCATGTAGATGCTTATTTCCCCTTTGTCAATGTGGCAATTGAAGTGAAGGATTTCTTATAGTCTCACAGGATTTATCTCTGCCACTGTTTCTCAGTGATCTCAGCTATTTTAAATAGCTAGTAATAATTTATATTTTCACTGTCTCAATGTGCATATGCTGTACCAGATCAAAGGCTCATCCTGCTCTGTATCCTCTCTCCGTCAGTTAGATGGAGTGCTTCTCTGCTCACTGGAAGATGCTTGAGAAAAGATTACAAGAAAGTGAACAAATAGAGCATTTTAGGAATTATTAACATACTGACAGAAGGCAAAACAGAACACAGTAGTATTTGCTCCTATATTGAATATTTTTGGTAATTCTGATTTCTTCCCTATCTGGAAAAAATAAACCCTAAACCCTCCAAAAAAAATAACAGGAAGAAAAAAAACAAAGAAAACAAAAAGCCAAACCAAACCAAACCAACAACCAAAATTCTCCACGATTCCCTAGAACAGACCAAACAAAGACCCAAACAAAACAAAACAAAACAAAACAAAACAAAAAAAAAAAAAAAACCCAAAAAAAAAAAAAAAAACCAAAAAAAAAAAAAAAAAAAAAAAAAAAAAAAAAAAAAAAACACAAAAAAAAACCCAAAAAAAAAAAAAAAAAAAAAAAAAAAAAAAAAAAACCCAAAAAAAAAAAACAAACAAAAAAAAAAAACAAAAACAAAACCAAACAAAAAAAAAAAACTCAAACAAAACCCTTCAAGATGAAAATATTTTTTAAATGAAAGATTCAGAGCTCTGAGATAAGAAGATACTTGAAAATAAGGATTATTTTCCAAATAAGTTCGGACAAAGTAGGCTGAGACTCCACTCAGTTTCAGGGGGTTGGAAAGAAGTCACACAGTAGATAAATACAAAAATAAGTGTTGATGGGATGGTAAGGAAGTATTATGTTGGTTTGTTTGTTTTACTGCATCTTCTAATACACTTAGGTTACAATTATTCAAATGCCTTCTCCTAGGTACATTCCCCCATTCATCCATAATTTGGGAGACCTATGTCATTCCTTTTCCCATGTCATTTCTAAAAAACCTTTAGTGTATTTACTCTTTCCTTGTATGCACTTGTTCCACACTTTAGACAGTCCTTTTTGCCCTTTCTCTAGTTCTTTTCCCATTTCTGTTTGCTTCCTTTTCATCCAGCAGTCATAATTTATGTAGTATTCAAAACAAGGGCTCTACACAATGGTATTCCATAGTTTCCTTATTTTTCCTACTAAATCCTTGCATCTCACTTAAACTTTTGAACCTGTTTCCAGAAATCTATATATAATCTCTAATCAGGAACTAGCTACAGTCACACTTTACAAGATGATTTTTTTTTCTTATGTATTAAAACCTATCATCCCTGAATTTGATTTGTGGTTTGATTTCTCAGTCGTCCAAGATAGAAAACATTTATAGTTCTTGATGGTCAGCTTTGATAACTGGTAATGCAAAATTGTGCAAAAGAAACTTTGTAGTTTTTTCTTTTCTTCTTGCTTCAGTGTCCTTTGTGAAATCATTGAACAATTCGCATCCCATTGCTCTCTTTATTTGTGATTTTTTTTTCCCCTAGATTTATATAGTAAAAACCTAAAAACTAGAGTATCTATTTCTGGTGCTATTATATGTGACAGAAAGAGTAGTACCAGAACTTTGTGTGTGTTTTCCAGTGGGATAGAGGCAAAAAAAGCTAATAGGGCAAATTTTATCTATACAATCAAATAATTTAGAGATTATTAATAGACATCTGCTGTTTATTACCAGTCAGCTATGAAAGTCACAAACAGGCAAGAGAGGAAATTATTTGCCTTGATGTTGGAAAGATAGCTTCATTAAACTGGCTAATTTACGGCCAGAATTCAAAAGAAAACCAATATAAATTGGACAAAGATGGCCAATATATGACTACCCATACTGATACCCTATTTGTAGATTATACTGCTACTATGTGCATTTTAATATTTGTGATCAAAAATCCATATATTAAGAATGGAATGTGCTGTGAATTAGTTGTTATTAGATGCACATTGACAATTTATATGAATTTTGTGAACTATTCTATGTGAAACTTGCATGTTTTCTAACAGGCTCATCATTTATTCAACAGAGCAAAAAGAGGGATGCAGTTTTTAATGATAGAATTCTGTATTTTTAGCTGTGCAAACTCCACTATATAACAATTGAGATCAATCTTGAACAGTTATGAAACGTTCACTTTCAGAAAATTGTATTTGCACCGATAAATGAAAAATTGATATTACTCGACAATTTTAGAAAGCTTTCTGGTCTGTTGCCTTTTTTTTCAATCAGCAATTTCAGCAGTGCATATACTGCATCTTTGTGTGTATTCATGTGTGCATCTTAACACTTGATTAATATGTTCACGGGCAGAGATAAACAGATAGTTTGGCATTTGTGTGCTGGGTTTTTTTTTAATATAAACAAATACATAATAGAAATAATGTAAAAAAGCATTACCACCATAGCTTTCCTATACTTCAAAGCCTTAGTAGATTTTTATTGTTGTAGATAGTAGAGTAGCTCAAAATTATTGCTTGGCTTTTGACGTCTGTCTCATAGTAGTAAAGTAGCTAGTTTTTAAAACTTGATAAATTGTAAGTAAAGTGTTTTGAGAGCCCTGCAGGTGGAAAATAAAACCAATTGTGAAATTATGTTTTCCACATGAATCAAAATAGCTCATGGAAGTTGTAAGCTGTGTCTAAGATAAGAGTGTTAGCAGAAAAAGATGTACAACTAAGACTACGTGGTACTTATAGAAGGTATACTAACGGTTAAACGAATTAATTATCAAATTTACCAAGAATGATCTGGCTTCCAAACGAGCTGACCAATTAATAAATAAATCAAACTACATTGCATAAATATGCTACTTGACCGTTCACCACTTCCCTTAAGAAGTTTTACAACGATCATGCCCGTAATTCTTTTCAGATTTTAAACTCTCTATGACATCAAAGGTTCCACTTGACCTTTTTTTATTAATAGGAACCTGTAATGACCAAGGATAACATGACGATGACATGGTGTAGCTGCTATAGCTAGGAATTTAGTGCAATAGAAATGAGACTTGTGAAAAAAAAGAAGGAAATATCAATTAAAATACCAGAGTAAATGGTTCTGTTGTAATCACCTATATATCTACTGCAGGTAAGACATGAAAATCAAGAACTTATGACTCATGAGAAAAAAGCTAGTTGGTCAAAATAAATTGTTTTTCTGAGGCAACATTTTCAGTTGTTAACATTTTCTGCCAAAAAATAAAATTTTGAACCAAAATTATTCCTTCATTATTTAATATACTAACCTTGGGATTTGTTTTAAGTGATTTCAAAAAGATTTTTGACTGATGGGCTTTTTATTCCATCAATTATAATTTGACTTTTTAGATTCTGCCTGATCTAGAGGAAATAACAGCTATAGTGTACTTCCAACGTCACAATTACAACATTTCCTGTGAAATCTGTTGTTGTTGTTGTTTGGTTGTTTTGGTTTTTTGAGGGGGAGAGGGAGTGGTTTTCTTTTTTTGTTGTTTTATTTTTTTTTTACTTTCAAACAGTATAACACTGTTATAGATTATTCCTAGGGCAAACAGATATGTCAGGGGATATAGCTCAAAAATTGCAAAGATAGTAAGGAAAGTATGGTGAATAATTTTCTGATTCTATGTTCCATTTCCACTGTTTTTCTTCTGTTAGCATTCTGAGAAAGGAAGTAGGATTCATGTGAGGTCACCAAGAGGATAGGACTTGCACTAGAGAAGAATGTTTCCGTGGTGTATTTAATTTTGTTTCAAGATACGGGGAATGGGTTATTACTTTATCCACAGGGACTGGAGCATTGCAAAACCAGAATGGCATCCATGGCATCAGATACCAAACCAGAGAAGCGTGGTTGTGCTTGTCCTCCAAGTCATGTGAGAGACAGGGAAGATGCTCGAGCTCACCTCAGCTAAAGAATGAGTGACATTATACTGAGAAAGGTGTGTACAAAAACCAGCACGTTCCAGGCAGAAACTCATAAAAAAAATAGAAACCTGAGGATTTGCCTGGCATTCTATAGAAAGTTTTTCAATTCCAGTCCTGTAAATCCATTTCCCACGATTGCCGAATTTATGGGAATCAACAATGCTGTTTTGTCTTGGCCAGATATCTACTCATCATTAATAAAAGTGTTTTATACAATTTTTTATATGAAATATTTGGTTCATTCTAGGTAGAATATTTTGCTACAGGAAAACTTTAAAGTGTTTTCCTCATTCCCCATTTCAGAACATCCCTTATATAAGGCTTGCTTCCATCTGTTCTGAACAGTTGGTTCCAAGTAGATAACAATTAGACTGGGTTTTAGTTTCTTTTCATTTTGGTGATGCAGTGTTTTTAATTTAATCTTGAAGTAAACAAGCATAAAAATACAATTGTGTTTAGGTAAAATTATTGTTACAGGTAATTATGTCTAGCATAACATTCCCAATTTTAAGGTAATCATTTAGCAAATGTCAATCATAAATCTGACCATTTCCAAATTTGGGTAGATTGAGATTGTTTCTTTTCACTTTCTTTTACAAGATTTTAAATCCTCCATGTACAAGAATATTAAAATAATAATTTAAAACAATGAACATCAGCTTATTCTTGTGTTAAGTGCTGCTCTGGGGTTTATTGTTACAGTTTGGTTTATTTTTCATTTCAGCACCAGGAGAGAATTCACACAGCATGGATGTCACTCATTCAGATATTCTGCACTATTGCCAAGTAGTGGTTTCACAACTGTTTCTTGCAGCTCTGTCTCAGATGTCTTTCATCTATATTGTAGGTTTGTTTTACTAATTGATTTTGATCTTTTAAGTCCATCAAATCAGATATCTGAGAATTCTCATCTGTAAGTTTAAAAAAATTAACATATTTGTTTTTCTATTCTCCTCCAAGATTTACATACAAAGTTCTATCATCTTTCTCCAGCAGGCCTTGGCTCTTAACAATTCAGAAAAGTGGCCAAAGGGGCAAATAGTAGCTCCATTAACTCCAAAAGATACTGTTTGTTTGATAAGTTTTCATAAAATAAAATAGATTAGGGTTTTGCTCTATAATGAAGCAGTGCTATTCTCTAATTTTATGTCTGCCTAGAGGATTATAGACTAACTGAATTACAGGATTTTCCTCACACTCTTTGTATGCTCAAAACAAAAAAATATTATAAACCACACAAGGAAACCCCAGTATGTATCTTGCTAAGATAAATGAGACTGAGCATCCTGGTCTAAATGAAGTAGTAGATAATTGTATGAACTAAGTTTGTATTTGCTTGCATTCCCTCTACAGTTCTGTCTACTTCATAGTTTTGGGTCTAAACTAGTTTCATGTATGTGCTAAAAGTAACATGGCACTAAATCTGTTATAGTTTGGCTGTTTGTGACTTTGGTATTGCTAAATATACTTGGTGTTTACCTGGAGTTTTATAAAACGGGGAAGTGATGAGGGCAGCATCATGCATGCAGGCAGGAAGCATGGATCAATAGCTGAAATGCTGCAAACAGATAAAAAACTCAGCTTTTGCACAGTATCAAAAAGATACAAGGAATAATTAAAATCTTTCATTCACCATAGGGCCAGAGGAGGGAATAAACCATTCTATTTTCTTGCTATGACATCACCCAGAATGGAAACCATCTCTCTAGTCAGTGTTCTACTTGGTAGACAGTCGCTACTTGGATAGCTACCAATATCTTGGCTCTTCTCTGAAGAAAGTAAAGTATTAGTTGCTTTGCTTTCCATTTTTTCCAGCATAGGAATTACATTCAGTTTAAAAGCATTAAAAACATCTATTTCATCTTATTTTTTTTTTTTTTAAGAATTATTTGCACTTCCATTAGGTTATCAAGTAGAATATTTTCTTTCAATATCCAGATATTTGGAAAATAAATTCCTAAATTAGAAGTCCTTCATTTCCTATTAGACATCACAATATCATTAAGGTTAATGTTAGTCTTTTTGGTATATTCTAGAAATCTTTTCAGATCAGTTCTAACCAGTCAAAGAAAGAGACAGGTTATTCTCCTTAGGGTGAACTCTAAAATATGTAGGATTTCATCGAAGCTAGGTAAAATTCTCCTTTCTGCTGCAAGACTACTACATTGGGAATTCAGTCTCCTTGGGACTCCATAATGAAATGAGCCTTTTGAATTTCCTGGGAAACAAATTAGAAATTCTTACAGTTTGGTTCATGCTGAAGATGGAAAGGCCTATTGGTCTCTAGAGCACTGAAGCTAGGGAGTGAAAATCTAGCATTCTGAAGTTTGGGAGGGTAGGAACAGAAAAGAAAAAAAAAATTAAAAACCCCAAACAAAACCAAAGAAAATTAAGTAAGATATAGAAAGGTAACAGAGTTCTCATACAGATTTCATGAGTTTTAAATAATTTCATAACAATTTAAAAATTCATATGGCTTTAATCCAATGCAAATCAACTTCGTGCAGCTGTGAGCTGAATCAGACATAGAGCATTACAGGAACCCACAAAAAAAAAAAAAAAANAAACAAAAAAAAAAAAAAAAAAAAAAAAAAGAGTTCTCATCCTTATTCCCTAAGTTTCTAATGTAAAAAAACTGAACAGATTTCTTGAGAGAGTACATGTCCAACTCAACAATCAAATACTGGATATGCCTTGCTTTTGGTAAATACACTGTTTTTATTTACTGTCTTTTGCAAAGCTGGTATTCCATGTGTTGAGGAAAAAAAGAGCAAACCAAGGAAACTCCCTTGTCTTTGCAACATGCATATTACCATGCTAGTGTAAGATGGTATTTCAAGTTGTCTGGTTGTTTTGGGGTTTTTTGAGAATAGAGCTTATGCTGCCTCCTGTTCTTGAAAGCAACACATTTGGAATAATATTGTAAGATAGCGTCCTGATCCAGTTTAGAGCTACATCCATGCAGCAGTTATTGAAGAATTATGAACCAAGTATTACATAGAGGTTAGAAAAATAATATCTTTACAATTTAGATAATTTCCTCTGTAGATATATGAATAAGTGAAAGATGTTGGTTTGAACACGGGAAATATTCTGAAGGACAGACTGTTGATTTCACTTGCAAAATAAAAGAGTTGTGCACATTAAAATATAATCTAGAAGACAATTTAAAAGGTAGCTTGCTTTTGCAAACTGCAGCTTTTCAAGAAGAGCTAGCATGTTGCAATCACTTCCTTTATTTCCCCTATTTTTTCCCCTCAAAGACTGAAACAGACTTGCTGGAAAACAACAAAAACAATGACGAAAATAACAACAACAACAACAACAACAAAAATCACTCCCCCCTCCTTCCTGTGCAAACTTGTAAGAAATCCTCTGACTGATAAGCAGACATAATTCAAGATATGTGGCCTGTGTATGTCTTCAATACAGCTTTGGTCAGCTATCCCATAGTGTTTTTCTTCTAACTTTTGAACTTGAATTTGTATGCTCATGAACCTGTTTTTTCAGTGCCATAAAAATATATTGTTTCCTCAAGGGATAAAGTAATGTGGAAAAATGTGTAAATAAAAAGAACTTGTATATTCAGTCACTTAGATCTCAAATTAACTCAAACTTTGATCTTTTTTTTTTTTGCAGCATGAGAAATACTTTTTT
>VZRX01010802.1:59798-84410 GCA_013398075.1 Notiomystis cincta
CTTAGATCTCAAATTAACTCAAACTTTGATCTTTTTTTTTTTTTGCAGCATGAGAAATACTTTTTTCTGTTGCACATGGTGAAAAGTAATCTTCAAAATGGTAGGAATTTGAGTTCAACTATCACCTTGAGAACAAGATGATTATCCAATCCAAACTATCTACACCTCTTGATGTGGAATTTAAATCTCACAAGAAAAGAGAGGTTAATGAAATTTCTGGGGTTTTTCTTCTCAGAGGTCAGAGATACCACTGCAACACTTTATCATTATATTTGATATTTCTATTCCACTTGGATCTGAAATTACAGAGGAAAATACAAATGAAATCTTATGTAAAAGAAAAAATAAAAAAATGACCCCAGCTTTTTGAAGCATCAAAGAAACCCTCATCAAGTTCAGGTAATTCTCATTTTTATTGGAGCTGGTTTAATTATTTTTTCTCAAGCAGAGCATACAAATTCTTACACTCTGTAATAATTTATAACATGTTTTAGGAGCTGTGAAAACATATATCAGGAACTTTGAAAAATGTTTACAAAGAAGTTACCTGGCAAGTAATCTCTTGGAATATCAGAAAGTCTTCAGGTATTGAGATGCCTTGAAAAAGAAGAAAATTTCTACAACTTGCAGAAATTTCAAAAAAAACCCAGCCAAAACACAAAACCAACCCAAATCCCCCCCAAAACATGTAAAGAGAGGGATGAAGCATCCTGATAAATTGAATTTGTATTGACAAGTATTTCAATACCATTTAAATAAAATAAAAATTTAGAGATTTCAAAACCTGTCTTTGTTTTAAATAAGAGCAAAAAAAATTAAGGTTTCTGTATTTTATGTCATTTAGAAAAATATAATTTTAATAAACTACAATGCATTGGTTTTCTTATCTTAACCTTCTCTTATGAATCTTATTATGAAAATAGTTTGCTACGAACTTAAAGATGAACTTATATGAATCCCCTAATTTTTCTAGCTCCAAAAAATGTCATAGATTTGTTTCTGTGTTTTCAGAATCTTCTTTGCATCCAAAAGACTGTTAAAGAAGCCAATGTATCAATATATTTTAAAACTGATAGAACTACAGCTATATATGAAAAATGGTTCTATCTTTCCATTATATCTTTTATGATAAGACTGCATATGACTCTTCTTATGTGCTAAACTTGCTTAACCTAACAGAAAAAATATCAATGATATCTTCTGAATAATTTTTGAGCTTTCAGATGAAGTCTAGTCGAAGCTGTATTGAACCTGGAAAAGATTTTGAAAGATAATACTGTTAATTTAAAATGGCAATTTTGGTTTCATGGAAAGTAAGAATTTTCTTGCTGTTTTCTGTGTAAAGTATTTTCATTTAGTGAGTAAAACCCAAAATGATGTGTTCTATATATTGTAAGGAGACTGAAGTTATTTGATGAAGCAGTCAGAAGCAGAAATGAATTGGCTGGAAAATTCTTTTTCATTTGCGAATCTGAGTTATTTGTGACCTTCCAGATGCCACCCCTGGTTGCAGTTAGTGAACTGCTTAATTACATACTTTACTGGCAAGCAGTGGGATAAGGGAAGGTGCCTAAATGCATGCTTAAGGACTTGATGGTTTAAGGTCTGGTTTATATTCAAAATATGCAGTCAAATGTCATCATTACGTCAAGACTGTCTTCTTACAACAATAAAAAAATGTTTAGTCTACTAACCTCACTTTATGTGGGAACAATCCCATAGCTCCTATTTTAAGAAAAAATGCTGTTTGTCAAGTCAGAAACTGCAGCTGGGTATCTCCAGCTGGAGTTTGTTAATGCAGTTTGAAGGCGGGTCAGTGTAGGCTGAATTAAAGAGTAAAGTAAAAAGAAAGGATCAGAATAGTACAAGAAAAATCTAAAGAACAATGACAAGCTTGTATGGAAAAGGTTTTGTTCCTTTCCTTGAAACATCTAGTCTTGCTCTAGGAAGGTGTGGGTCATTAAAAGAGGGCAGTATTCCATTGAATATTTGAGAGTCCTGGATCTTTTGGAATCTTTAAGAAACAGAAATCTGATAGTGAGTTTCTCATTATCTTCTACTATGACAGACAGGTGCACTAGATCTAGTTCTGAAGATGGACAGAAAGTGAAAAGACAGAGAAATAAAAAAGTTTCTTCCATTTTTCACTGGAATTAGAATGTAAGTAGCTTTACAGAGAATAAGACAAAATGAGATAGTTGTAGTTACACACCAACTACTCCAGAAAGGTAATTTGTGTCTTTCAAGGAAAAAGAAATACAACATGAGACTATAACGTTTTTCTTTTCAAGTTGATTAATTGTATATGTTAAACAGCTGAGTGTACAGACAAAACTCTTCTTTCTATTGATTTTTAAATGTAAGTAGGCATTACTTTACAATGGCACACATAATGAAATGCAGTATGTGTATTCATTTATTTTATTGTGGAAAAATATTTATACTATCCCCCTAGATTTATTCTAATGACCATAAATTTTGAAAGTGACTATATTGAGAAAATATAACCTGTTGAGAAAGTACAACCTTAAAAGGAAAACTGGTCATGTTAAAAATTTCATATGAGAAATGGGCATTTAATTGGTTCTTTCCCACTTTATTTTGTACTCTTTTCCCTTCTGTTTTCTAATGAATTATCTATAAATTATCCACTTGCTCTGTAAGAGAGACCATTCCACATTCTTCCTAAGGCATAACTGGTAGATAGGTTTCTTTCACTTAACTTATATCCCAAACACCTTTGTTGTAATTGAGGATTGTGGTATAGCAAACATCCCATGATAATATTTACACAAAGGGAACAAACACATATCAAGAAAGAGATGTAATTATAATCATTCATTGAATATCTTACTTCCAGATGTATTGCCTTAGTAAACCACGTAAAAGTCTTGTAGTAGAACATATGAAGGCTACAAATGTTTGATCAACTAAAAATACTTTATAGTGACAAAGTTCCAAGATAATCATAGTCCACTTATAGAGTAGAATCACAGAGTAAGCAGAGATGGAAGGGACCCATCAGAATCATTAAGTCCAAGTCCCAGCCCCACAAAGGACACCCCAAGAATCGCACCATGTGCCTGAGAGCATTGTCCAAACACACTTCTTGAACTCTGTTGGGCTTGGTGCTGTGGCCACTTCCCTAGGGAGCCTTTCTGGTGCTCAGTCACCCTCTGGGTGAAAAATCTTTTTCTGATATTGAACCTAAACCTCCCTTGACAGAAATTCTTGATATTGCCCTGAGTTTTGTCACTGGTCAAGAGAGTGAAAGGATTGGTATCTTCAGTTCAGTTGGTATCTCTCATGAAGATATTAAAGGCTTATGAAAGAAAATTTATGGGTTTTTAACAGTTTAAACTCCAACAGTAATCTATAACTGGAAAAGAAAAAAAAAAGAGAGAAAGAAAAAAGAATGAAACAAAGAAACCTAGGATTGTTACATGACATTATGTTTAAAGAAAATTTTGGTGAATGACTGAAGTAGTTCTTAACACTATCGGGAGTCATTGGATATTTAATATATCCATAAAGTCCTGTAATAATTAAGTTTTAGTAATTTAAAACTTTTATGTTTATGCTTTCCATTTCAGCTAGACCACACTTCTTGGTACAGCTGTGGACCCAGGACACTAACAGTGTTAGGTTGTTTATATCTGCTGAATGACAAAAGATCAGACGTTATTTCTGTAATCCTGTGATTGTCAGGGCTAGGCCAGCCAGCTGGAGCTAGCAATAAGGATCTGTCTGGTATGTAAATGAATGTGTTTGAGGATCTATTTGACAGTGTTACTTTAAATGGAATTACACTTTTACTTTGCCTTTATTTCCCACTTTCTGCAGAAATGGTTCAAATATATAGGAATTAAAATAATTTTGTTCCTTTTTAGTACTAGTGAATGGGGTCTGCAGCTTGGGGGCAGAAGTATGACATAGATGGTGCAGAAAGCCAGCCTGAACTGAACCACTCCCTCTAGGCTGAGCTGATGAATTGACACAGCCTTGTACCTTTTTAGTGTGATGTGACACGGGACCACCCACAGTACATACACTGCATGAGGATTTCCAGAGGAGCCCTTCCAGCTGAATACACAATTCCTTTACCAGGAAATCTTCCTTGACTTACAGAAGGAAACTGCGCATTGCTCCGGTCCTTTGATCAAAGTTAACTGTCTGGGGTTGAGGCCTCATCCCACAGATTGATCATGTGTTTAGAAAGGCTTTACTGAAGAGATTTTCTTTCAATTGCATTTTAGCCTCTCTATTAGCCTTTATCTACATGGGTATTAACTGAGCTTTTTTCACAGCACATAATGTTAAACAAATGTTTAAGCGTTTTAAGATTCAGTGTTGAAAATATTTCAAAAGATAACAATAATGCACTTCTAGCTGCAGAAGTTGCTAAATAGAGTGTAAGATGGGGAAAGGGCAAGAGTTCTTTGACTCCATCAGACCTCATTTCAAATACCTGTTTGAATGTTGCACTTCCTGGGCTCATAGAATGGGTAAATTTTTCCACTACTATAACTGATTGTAGTGTGATTAGAAGCATACATTCCCAAAATGTCATTATGCATTATATTTTCTTTGGTGATAAACTTGGGTTAAAAAATTCTTAAAAGAAAAGAAATGCCCACCCTGAGACAGACTCAGAACTAATCTTACCTGACATATCTGCAGTTTGTCATCCTCTTGTTTTTTTCTGTGCGTAGCTGGTTGTGGGACTGTGCTGCAAAGCAGATCATTGATATTAACCAAGTTCATTTTCAAAACATGGTTTTGGTAGTATTTTCTTGTGTGTGTGAGTTCCACAAAATTGTTTCATTGACTGTATTTGAAGAGTGCTCTACAAGCTGCTGTCCTGGGAAGACTCTGTGGGTGGCACTCAGGAGAGCAGAGAGAAGCGATGGAGTGTTGGTAGAGACACCTTAATGCAATTCCTCTGAAGAAAATATGTACCTGCCCCAGTGGTAATGGTCATGAAACAAGGACTTGCTGATGTCTGCCTCACGTATTTTATTTATAAATTTACTTATGTTAAATTTAAAAAAAATATATCTCCTAGAATTTTTCCTTGGTTTCCAGCCATATTTATATTTATCCATTTGACTGTCCAGTATTTTCAGATTTTTTGATGCTCAGTTTAACAAAATATTTTTCTAGGCTTTGCCTAATTTGGACATACCATTAAAAGAACAGATAGGATCTTATAAATCTCCATATAAATGTGAATTACATGGGGGAAAAATGATTTACATTTTGCATCAGCTTGAAAACTGCTTTGATTTGTCTGCAAAATGTCAATGGTTAAGATACTGAATTAATGTGGGTGCTCATTGTTGTTGTTGTGTTTTTCCAATCTTAAACATCACTGGGAAGATTTAATGGATAGTGATTCATTCCATAGTCATTTTAATTAATCCACTGTTCCTGAACTTAGCATGTGCTGACAGCTGTTTCTTCCTGTCTTGTACTGTCTGGACCTTGAGTGGTGACTCCTCATCCTGTCTGATGCTGACTGATGGGGCATTGCATCTGACTGCTGCCAGTCTGGTCCTGTATGACACTGTCCTTTGGATCCATGCTGCTGTCTGCAGCTTTGCCATGCTGATCCCCCTCGGCTCCTGCACCCCTTGCAGCCTCTACCTGTCACCCTGTGTACAGTAGGGATGGACTGGGATACAAGGAGATTTGGGGAGCAGTATTGAGCCCAAAGAGTAGTGGTATGACTCTTTCAGTCAATTTCTCTTTGCATAGAGAGTTGATTGAGCCTCAGATTCAACGACCTTTTGCATCTGATGTAACTAATACACTTTCCCTAAAGGTCTTCTGTCTTTTTTATGTGCAGAATATTTCACTGAAAGCTATACTGAATATTTCACTGAAGCCATACTGCACAAACAGGGTAATAGAGCTTTGTTGAAAGAAAAAAATTTATTATCCTTTTAAAAACTGGCAAGACCTACAAATGTATATTTCAGAGATTGTAACAATCCATTCTATAGAATAATTTGGGGTATAGTAAAACATTTAATTTGCACAACACAGAAATGAGAGCATATATTGGCCTTTTATATTTTGCAGTCAGGGTTTCCCCCACCTGAAATCTACACACAAACAGACATTTTTAAAAATTTTTTTATTCCTACACAATTTGTACCTTTCTTTACAGAAAATATCATCTTTAACTTTCCACACAGTCACTTCTCTGTGTTGTGACAGCACAGAGGAAAGAGCAAAGGGGTAGACAGCCAGGGAAATCCCTTACATGACTCTACTGGCTCGATGGAGTTCTGCTTGCAGCCTGCACTGAAGAAGATTAATTGTTTGCACAGAAGGAATGGACAGAGAAGGTCAGGAAAGCTGCAGAAACCCTTGCTATGCTTTGTCCCCTCAAAGTGGGATGGGTGGCTGCTATGCAGATCTTTCAGGACATAAATCTCTAAGGTACCACTGCAACAGCTTTCAGAAGCAGCCCAAGCCATCATTTTACAGGACCCCTCATCTGTCCAGTAGTAGGAAGGTAAAAAGGTGGAGAGAGAGCACAGAGCATGCTATAGAAGCAGTGAGTAAGGACAGGTGCATACCTCAGAATTCTGGCTTTTCAACTGCCTGAGAAAACACAGCACCTCTGGCCATTTCCTTCTGCGAAGGAAAGCTCTACTCTTTAGGACAGATAACTGTGTGCAATGTAAGTAAAATAATACCACAGGATAAAAAGCTGGAAGGGTCTACAGGAAGGTGGTATTAGCATTTCATAGGCAGCACTCAAGACATTTTGGTTACTTTTTTGTTAAAAATATTTTATCCAGAAAATGCTGCAGCATTATAGGAGGAGTTTGTTTTTAAATTCTATCTAGGGGAAATGAGATTAAAAAAAAAAATTACTATATTTCTGTTTAACAGAACACATATAACTCTTAACTATCTGGGAAAAAAAATTAATTCAAGAAGCCAAATGAAAATGTCTATTGTTGCAATTAGTATGGGATAAAAGTTGTTTAGCACATCAATAAAAATTCTTTGAGATTCTAATTTTTTTCTTGTCATCTTCACTTGGAGAAATCCTTAGAAATATTTTGTCAGAAAAATACCTCTGTCCAAAATAGCTGTTGTGGTTTCAAAACATTTACCTGTGAGTGGTAGGGGTAGATGTAAATACTTTTTGGGTTCTATGCACATTAGGTCTCAAATATTCTAATTGAGAAGCATGACTGGCAATCCAAGAGTTTGGATTGTTGAACTTTTTGTGGAAATTCTCTATTGTAAACTTGAAAACTTTTCTTGATAGTTTTTTTTTTTAAATTAAATCTTCTTGTAAATGGTTTTGTTAAGAATTATTAGTAATTAGATTTCTATTTAATTTCTTTGTTTCCCAAGGATTTTTTTTTTTTTTTACAAACTCCGCCTTTTTTTTCCTAGTAGTTATTTAATTAGATCTTTGTCTCTCTACTGCACAGTAACATATAACATTTTGAAACAGATGGAGTTTCTCAATATGTGTTCATTACTGTGACCTTAGAAGCTTCATCAGCAACACTAGCATTTTTAAGAAATGATGACTTTAAACTTGCTCATTCAGTGTCTCATTTGTTGCTTTATTTTTATCTTTTAGTAGAATCATCTATTATTTGTTCTTCAGCACTTTTTCATAATAAGATCTAAAAAGTGTAAAACAATTATTTTCTTATCTAAATAGTTCACAGAAATTGCAATAATTGTAAATGAAATAAAATTGAATATGAGGAATAACTTCAAAATGACCTGAAAGAGAAGAGAATCTATTCTGCAAACATTATACCATTAATATCTCTTCAAGAAGCTTATAAATATACATATTCAAATATAAGAGCTTCTGCTTTAATGATTTCTTATCTATTGCTATTATTAAATAAATTTAGAGCATATAAAATAAGTGAGGATGGAGACAATGGGATAAAGATCTAGAGAGATCTGCCTGGTTACAATGAACATTTATATTAAGTGAGTAGCTTCTTGCAGTTCCTGGCTGTAAACAACGCTGCATAACATTTGGGTTATTAAATATTTCTAAGCACACCAGAAAAGAAACGTTCATTTCGAGTTGGGCGAGGAAAGATCTCAGCATCCCCAGGGGAATTCTGCTGGAAGCAAGGAGGGCTGTGGTCTATGATTCAAACAGCCAGGACACAAACTGGCAGGATATCAGCTAATGCTTGGCACAGCCTGATTACGCCTCATGTCTAGCACACTGAGAGTGGAGGTGGAGATCACTTATCCCTTGCTACGTTTGTATGAGCAAATACACTCATGCAGATCTTGTAGACCGAAGTGCTTCTTTGTTAGAAGTGGCAGCTACCACCTCTAGGCTTCCTTTATGTTAGAGATGCCAAACTAAACATTCTCAAAACTCAGACACCCACAGTGGATAATAAGGGAGAGATTTGCTAATTTATTAAGCTAAGTACAATATTTAACAATATTACCTACCTTCATGTACTATTAGAGTGAACCTTTACATATATTTCACTGTACTATTCATGGAAGCCTTCTTTGCTTTTGAAACACCTTTTTTTTTTTAATTTCTTCTCTGTGATTTCTGTAGCTGTAATATTAGTGACCTTGAAT
Source organism: Notiomystis cincta (assembly GCA_013398075.1). Taxonomy (NCBI): domain Eukaryota; kingdom Metazoa; phylum Chordata; class Aves; order Passeriformes; family Notiomystidae; genus Notiomystis; species Notiomystis cincta. The sequence goes on from VZRX01010802.1 coordinate 68,406, forward strand.
TGTGTCTTCTTGGTTATTACAGAACACTGCACATGCAAAGTAGTTAATGGGTATCAGTGCAGGCACTGCCAGGGTGTTTCAGATGTCAGGTTACCCTGACATGGATTAACCCAGCAACCAGCATTCAATGATGTAAAGTAAGTGCTGCAACAATGCTGACAAATTAGCTTTGGAAACAAAATGTGATTATTAATCAGAAGTTTCTAGGCACATTTTGCATGTTATAATTACTGAAGGTCTTTTGTGTGTGGCTGTTTCCATAAGGCAGTTTGTCATACTTCAACACATTCTAAGAAAATGCAGATCTGGTGCCAAATACTAGGAGAATAGAAAGTGATGCTTCTCTCTTGCTTAAAAATGTATTTCCTGACTCTCAGAACATATTCCCATTGAACTTTACTTTGCTTTTTATGCAGCATCTTATCACTCAGTGACTGGCAGGTCCTATTTACAGCGTCTGGTAGTTTTGTATGTAAGAGCCTCGTCATTAAAGAGATATGTCCTGATAAACTGGCTTTTTAAGGAAGTAGGTTGCTTTCCAAGGAATGTAAGAAAATTTCTGAGGCAATAACAGAATAGGCCTGGGGCTGACATACCGCAGTAAATAGAATAAAAGACATACAAAAGCAAGGAAAAGTCCAGTGAATTTCACTAGGTTGTGGTCCTACAGAAGTGGTGACATTACTTATATCTAAGCAATGCTGTCTTGCAGAAAATTCTGTTTCAGCTACTGGGTTCCATGTTAAACAAACACTCCATGCCTGGGAAACAAAACCAGTCCATGCTGCAGCCATGTAGAGATGTGCAACTCTCATTCCAGATCAATGAATGGAGTCTGAGCGCCTTCCTCAGGCCCAGTCCACATCTCTTCCCTCAAGATCCTGCAAATCACCTACGCTTCATTCAGACTGAAACCATTAGTTTTTGCTATATATATTTTAGGTGTTAGTGTTCTAGCATTTGTCTGCTTTTTGGGAACAGCAATTATTAGTACAGAGCTAATAATAGTCTTAGGGATGTGATATTTACCTTCAATAACACAGGTCTATTAGTTAACATCAGATTTAAATTTTAGAATTCTGTTTCCACAGTTTTCCCCCATATTCAGTACTGGTGTCTTTCATTATAAAAGAGGGCCACAAATATCTGTACTTCTGCATATTTTTTCTGACCAATTTTTTTTTTTATTTATTTCTCATTGTTCTGTTTCCTTTAATGTTTCCTACTTTTAAAAAAATTATTTTCATTTTTTAATCTGTATAATCTTCTGAGAGTAGCACCACACCTACCGCTCCCATGCTACTGAAATGATTTTATTTGGGATGTGCAGCATTCCCACTTTTATCCCTGCTGTTTGATCAATTTGTCTGTGGTGCTAGCCTTTCCTTAATCTCTCCTTTAATTTGAAAATGAGTGCTACAACAGTAGCAGATATAGCTTTTTATCAAGTGATTACCTCAGAACTATAGGATTATAGACTCAAAGGATTTTATAATGGGATTAGAGGGTGCGTACCTGGACATTTACCATACAGCATCTGCTTTGTAGGTGCTGTATTTGATGTGCCTCTTAGCCCTAGGCCTAGCCCGAGGTGAGTAGTGGAGGGGGCACTCCTGTGGGAGGTGAGAGGTATGAATTTCAGCTCATTCTGCATGAGGAGGGCATTGACTTTGGTTTCCTTAGAAACTGCTGTAATCTCTAGTCTATTTTAACATTCTTTTCTCCTCCTTCTCCTTTGACAGACAGGTTTGAAGTGAAAAGAGTGAACCAATTTTCCATAATCAAAGGAGCTTAAGTGCAGGTGGGATTCCAGGTTGTGAATCCCACTTTCACATAAGCACATAATTTGGGCTGCACTTAGGCACTTAGAAGTGGGAGGCAACATTACAGATTATCTCTATCCATGAATTTTTTTGCTCACCTGTGCATTTCACTGTTAAGGATGCTGATCACTGTGAATCCTTCCACTGGGCACCTATGTCTCTGTTCATATTACATTGTTCTGAGGCATCCATGAACTCATTTCACTGGAAGAAAAAAAAACAACCAAAAACTCATAATCAATGCCTATTGTTCCTTTAATAGATCTGAGATATCTGTCTTGGCTTCTTAGAAGTGCAGAGAAGGGTTAATATGTTTATATTTAAGCTGTAACTGCCCCTGATCAAATTAGGAGACATAGTACATCGAAAATCTCAGCTGACAACCAGTGATCTTCAGCAATCCATGTGTTGGGAACTCAGTCCGCATTTAAAAGAAATTTTAGGCTTCTAATTTTCAATGTGTTTTTTGATTAACCAAGCACCTTTCATTTTAAAAACACTTAGATACTTCCAAAAATGAAAACTATTGCTTTAGAAAATATAAACATTCTTTTTCCCCTAAATGAACTATTCCTCTTTCCTATTCCTCTTTCCTACTTCTAAAAATCTCCCCCTTTAGGAATTGATGGAATTTTCTTTAAAAAATGTTTCTTTCAGGAACTGCCTTCAAGTAATAGCAGTGTATTTAGATAAATTCTAGCTAATTTCTAGTTGCTGCCTAACTTGGTGGCGTTCTTCTACATTACCTGTTACTCTGCATAATAATCTGTTGTGATAGGCAGTAAGTAGAGACTAATTTTGTTCTCTTGACTTCTGAAATTTATCCAAGTTGGCCTTAAAAAAGGCCTCTTTTATAGCTATACTTACTTGTCATTAAATTATAGTTTTCCTCAAATTTTTAGAGTCTCTAAAAGTTTTATTGCAGTCTTGTCAATTGCAAGTCTTATTGCACTCTTGCGCACCTAGAATTCTTGTCAAACACAAGGGTAGTACCCTTATTTCTATCCCCCATAAATAGGGCTATTTTAATCCTGACCCATTCTTCCTTCTGTGAAACAGTTCACAATCAGTAGAGAAATACTTAGTAATCTTCTTTTCTGAAGAGAAAGAGAAAAATCCAGCCACTGTATTAAAGCAGCCTCAACAGATAGGAAATAAATCACAGTGAAAAATTTTTCCCCTCTATTTTCTTGTTTCCGCCTTTGCAATCACAGGTAAACTTTTTTTAAGCACCTCAGTAATTTAGGCATCTAAATCCTCCTTTACAACACAGTAAGCAGTTAACTTCTGCTTCTTCAATCCTTTAGCACACAAGAGAGGTCTCAGTTTTCCTTTCTTTCATCTGCTTCCTTCAGTAGTCTTTGGATTCTTATTTTTATCATGTATTTGTAGGTATTTGTCATAATGGAGAATGAAGTTTAATTGGGGCCTCAGGCACTATTGTAATACAGGTAATAAGCAATAATTATAGTGACAGATGTTGCCAGCTTTTAGTTCCATTCTCAGACATTTAAACTCCTGTATTTGAGAATGCAACTCTTCAGCAGGAGGCTTTATTTATGTGTCCCTACTAGGCATTTGGCTCCTTTTTGAAGGCAGATATTACCCCACATGATTTGTATTTTCTTTACATTCCAATCTGATTACATTATCTTTTATGTCACTTTATATTTTTCACAGGTTTCTAAATATTATCTTCCTTTCAAGTCATACCACCTTGGTTATCTTTATCCTAGCATGTTCTTAAAACTTTGATTTTTCCCTCTTCTGTCACCTCTATGTCTGAAAGGTGCAGCAATAGCAAATCCTTTGAAAACATCCACCGATTAATTGTACTTATCAGTAAAATAGATTCAGTCATTTCATCTACTTCCTAAGACTTATTTTTCAAATCCTATTGAAATCACCTAACTTTCTTTTTGAACTTTGCTAAACCAGCTCTTTAATGTTACACCTATGAATTCAATTTCTCGTAGTGCCCCACCTCCTCTGGATACATATTCCATGCTGATATTAGAGCTATGGCATTTTGGGCTGCCTCACAAATGTGCTGTGTTATTTCTCAGTTTCACTTGAACTTCTCATCAGATATGCTTCTGCTTTTCCAAATGCTTGATTCTTGACCCTCAGTGACTTCTTGAAGATGATTAAAAGAGCAAACAAAGAATCAAAAATCATTTACTATAGGTTGGATGCAGCTTCCTCTGTGTCAGGTTCAATATACACAAGTGAAAACTCTTAAATGCTGTAACAGGAATTGAAAAACAGTTACTGAAGAGCAAATTTGGCAATTATGATGGATGTGACATTCAAGCCCTGCCTCTGAAAATAATTGTGCACAAGAGGATAAGTATTTAAATATTAGCAGATGTGGTCTCAAAGAAGTTTGTAGTTAGCTTTCTCTCGTTTTTTCTTGTGTTTCAGGAAGAATGAGGAAATATTTAAATTTTCTCTCCAGTGGTTTATTTCTGCATGGACAGTATGTATATATATTTCAGCAAGCTGGGAAAGTGAGTGGGTTGTCTTTAAAAATAATGTAAGGAAGACTGTCAGACCAATGGATAACGTCAGAAATCAAATTAAGATATGTTCTTGTTGAGTTTTCCATGAGCTGAGTGCTTTTGGAGCAGAAGAAAACTTCAGGAGCACCTCTCTGTTCATGGTGTCCCCACCCTGAGAACAGCATAAGAAAAAAGATTGCCACTGCTCTCTGTCTGACAGTATTATTTACCAAACTATGGTACATATTTCACTGCATGCTGCCTTGGCAGTGGCTCCCAGTTGGAAGCACTGTGGATTTCCCCCCTGTTGCTGTTAGCTTCCTTTCCTGGGCATTGTTTCCTCTGGGGAAAAGAATGTTCCCAGATAAAGGAAAGGTTAAGTGGTTGATGCTGTCTAGTTTATTTGTTCCCTCCTTCCTTTCTTTCTTCCTTTTCCATTAACTTTTAATACTTAAGGAAGGACAGAAGAGAAAATGCTTGGTTTCAACACTAAGCTGTAAGAAAGATGGATGGTCCATATAGATGTCCTGAACACTGAGCTAAAGAGGGAGTATCTGTAAGAACTAATTTACTCGAGAAAAGGTCAACTCTGTGTTCCTCTGGAAGAGCATAATGCAAGCCATCTTTGAACTAGAGCTCTAGGATTTGTTATTTGTGGCAGGGATGGCATTTGCATGGATAAATTTGTGTAATATTGCCTCTGTTTGACAAACCTAAATTGCTCTAATGGTATAGAAACTTTCATTCTTCTCCTAGGAATTTCTTGTTCAATGTAGCCAAAAATATGTTTTTTACTGTGTGCACTTTTGAAAGAAAAGACAAAATCTCTGTTGCAGTTGCACCACTGAAGGTGAACAAGATTGGACACACAGTGTCCTTTTCTCTTTTCATTCCTTGGCAGCCTTCATTAATTTAGAAGTTATTGGGTGGATGGATGATTAGAGGTAAAAATACTGTACAAATTGGGAATTTGGGGAAGGGCAAATAAACCCGAAAATCTTCGAATGGTATGTATGTTACTACAAGTAAAAACCCCTAGACTCCAGGCAGCTTGAAAAATGTTTATGTTCAGATTATAGTTTTATGACTTACTCTTTCCAATATTCATGAATGCACAGACTGTTTGCCTCAGGCATGTTATAGTAGCAAAGCCTTGAAACTGGAAATAATTGCTTAACACTGAACAACATAATTATATATTTTTGAGCATTTTAGCAATTGATTTAAGGATATATATATGTACATTAAAAAAAGTAAGTATGAACTTTTAAGGGAGTAAAACTGCTCTTTTGTCATTTTACATTTGAAAGCTGATTTGCCTCCAGACAAATCACATTGCTTTCATTTTTCATGCATAGACATTTTACAAGTCTTATCGTTAGTGAACCCCACACAGTATGGGTTTAAAACTTTAATCAAACTAAAACCCACGGTCCACTGATGTTCTATAGACCTGCTGGGTTTAGAGCGGTTACAAGAAAAAATTTTCCCTTTGCATCCATAGAAAGTCAAATTAGTTATCATATAGTGATTCGTTCTGAAGAACAGAATTGCTTGGGCTGAGTTTAAATATAAATGTGTAACTGTTAATATCTACATTAGATGATTTTTATTTTGTTAACTGCCCTTGTCTGCTTTTCGTTCTCAACATTCTTTGCAGAGTATTTTATTAGAAAAATTTCTAAATTAATTCATTCAGCATACAAAGACAGATATTTGTGTAAATTAAAGATAAATCTTCAGGATTTGATGTGAATCTAACTTCCATTTATATAAATTTTTATGAATGCCAAATGCTCATGGAAAGGTTTGAAAATGTTTGACACTAGTAGACTAAGTTTAAGAATCTTTTTTTAAGATTTGATCTCCATTACTGATGTTTCAGTTCTTCCTCAATAGAAAGGAGCATGAGCTAAGAAGCAGATATATAGTATGGTTCTGTTAGTATCTAAATATTTGGGGTAGCCTATTATTTGTATGCTAGCAAAGGAAAGAGAAGAAAGAAGGGCCTTATAGCATAATAATGTACCTAGTGCAGAAGTATTTAAAATACTTATAACTATTATAACTTTTTTGCTTTACTTACAAAAAAAAATAATATAAAAAAGAGAAACAATAAGACTAAGAGAGGAGGGTAATAGCTCTGTCTGTCACTTTCTTAGTGGGTTATATACAGCTACAGGGTTAAAAAATATTTCCTCTATTCTTGGAAGATGGGGGTGAGGAAAAAGAATGAAATTTCAGTGCTGGATGATGTAGGCAGGGAAGGGTTCATTTTTTTTCCTGGGTAACTTTTCAATGGCTATAACCTTAGCATCTCCAGAACTAGTGAACTACTGTAAATGTTCCTGCTTAATCTGGCTCCTCCAACCACTTACACACAGACACACAGACACACACAGAAGTGTGCACAGGCACATAATACCAGAGACTTAGAAAACCCTGTCCATGTTCTCCATTTTTTTAATGGTTTATGGAAACAGTACACATTCAAACGGAGGGAATCTGTAAATATTTCAGAGAAAAAAATAAAATGTATCATAAATAACTGATATTTTTCAGTAATCAGAATATAGTATTTTAAATAATTTGAAAGAATTATAGGAAATGGGATATTTTCTTCAGATACCATTCATGTTGATGAAAATGTCCTGTTTGCAACTTCTTGGATCTTTAAAATATTTATTAAAGCTAAGGAGTATATCTTATGTATCTCATTGCCATCCTGGTCAACTCCAAGTGCTAAAGGTTGTAATAATAATGTAGATTGTAACAGCTGCTACAGTCAGTGGTCTTTTCAACTTCAGATGATTTATTTTTGAAGTTTTATTTCTATAGGCTTCCAGTTAATTGCTGTGTGTTTAATTGGGCTTCAGCATGCTCATCTTTTGATCACAGTGCAATAACAGGAAACCATGCTTGGATAAATCTTGAGGGTGTGTGCAGCTTGATGGATTGGGGATGTGAATCTTTCACAGGGGATGCAGATTCAGTTATTAGGACAGTGCAAACTGAAAGCAAATTACAGAACCTAGCAATGCTACTGGTAGGTCTGTGCTGTGTCATAGCCTGAGCATGACTTCGGAGAAATTGTAAGGAGTAATAATATCATTGCCCTGAGAGCTTTTAGTCATTACTTCCCTAGGTAAAAAATGCAGCTGAGGAGAAAATGATGTGGAAGTTAATTTGCATTCTCAGGCTGTTTCACCAGATGATTATAACCAGTCTTCAAAAATTAGATGGATCTCTATTCATACACCTGTTTTCAAACTTGGATAAAAGTGGGAAATTGCTTGTATCCCTAGCCTGCAACAATAATAAACCTCAATAGACTTGAGAGATGGAGCCATGTGAGCCTCACCAAGTTCAACAAGGCCAGGTTGTGCCCATGGGCCAGGCAATCCCAAGCACAAGTACAGTCTGTTGGAAAATGAATTTAGAAAAGCCCTGAGGAGAAAGACTCAGAGGTCTTTGTGGACAAGAATCTTGACATGCCCAGACAGCAAGGTGCACTTGCAGCCCAGAAAGCCAAATATATTGTGGGCTGTGTCAAAAGAGGCACAGCCAGCAGGTCAAGGGAGGGAATTTTCTCCCCTTCCACTCTATTCCCCTGATACCTCACCTGGAGTGCTGCATCCAGCTCTGGGGCCCTCAGCTTAAGAAGAACATGGACCTGTTGTAGTGAGTCTAGAGTAAGGCTGGGTGTCATGGGATGATCTTGTATTCCCCATTGCCTGCTGGAAGGTTTTTTTTTGTGCCTTCAGACTGCAGCCGGGAGGACTCTTCACGGCGGCTCGCCTGACCTTGCAGCCGGAATGTTTACATACTTTTGCCCGGCTGGAGACTTTTTTTCCCTCTGCTTGTAGCGGAGGAGGAGGGGCTGCTCCCAACTTTNAGCACACTGGGAAAACAATCAGAGCATCTCTCCTGGGAAGACAGGCTGAAAGAGCTGAGGTCATTCAGGATGGAGAAGAGAAAGCTCCTTCCAGTACCTGATAGGGGCCTACAAGAGAGCTGGAGAGGGACTTTTTATAAGGACATATAGTGATAGGGCATAAACTGAAAGAGAGTTGGTTTAGATTAGGTATTAGGAAGAAATCCTTCCCTGCAAGGGTTGTAAAGCGCTGAGATAGGTTGCCCAGAGAAACTTTCAATGTACTTTTTCAAATCAGAATCACAAATGTAATAATATTTTATAGAAGAATTATTATAGAAAATTTGCCTATAGCATAAGGGTTTCTAAACCCATACAGGATTCTTGCTCTGATGGTTTATATACCATAACTGAGGTTATTCTGATCATATAAATTCTCATCTTACTATTAATATGTTTCACCAGTTATTCAATCTAAGTGTAACATTCATGGCAAGGATTATTACTGTTTATTTGTGACATCTAATAGATTTCTTTCATTAGTTGTAAATCTAACTCTGATTTTATTTTGTAGTTACTTCCTGGAATTGCAAGAAAAGGGAAGCATTGACAATTGTTGAGCTTTTAGCACCTTTTATTATGGTACAGTCTCTTTTTTATCACCTTCCACTTGTGTTCCTTCTGCAATCTTTTCTGTCCTTCACTCTGCTAGGGTGACCTCATGTATTTAATAATTTTTGTTACCATTACTTGAAGTTTCGATTTCTGTCACTTTTTTTGATACTTTTTTATTTGTTTTGGCAAAAGTATTTCAGCAGTGTATGTGCATGTACTCATCAAGACACATAACACAAACAAAATATATTTGGTTATATATACAAATATTATAAATATATATGTATATTTTATATGTATTTACATGTTTATGTGCATACATAAAAATATGCATATGTTTATAAATGTGTGCATGTGTGCATACACACATGTAAATGCACATATACAAATATACATGTATATCATATATAAATAAATGCATAAAAATGTGACTGTATGGATTTTAATACTATAGGCATTGGGGTTTTATCCTTTTTTCTTACGTACAAATGTTTTTCTCTCTTAATTTCTTTTTCTTTTTGAAATGCTGCTCCTTCAAATAAATCTAAGTACCTTGGGAAATTACATATTCATATAAAAGGTAATTCTTCAAGGATTTCTAGAGAATACGTAATTTAATCACATGCAACTTATGTTATAGAATAACCAGAAATTTATTCATCCTTTTCAGAAAATATACTGCTGAGGTGAATTAAACATTAAGTCTATGAAGTATGAAATCTATAATGTACATACAGACTGGGGAGTGAGAAGCTGGAGAGCAGCCCTGTGGAAACATGCAGCTCAGTGAGTACTTGAAGCCATAGACACTTTTTCCTTCCTGGAACCTTCTGTTTACTTCTGCCTCTTTCTTCTAGTATCTTTTCTTTTATTCCTGGCTGGATGTTTATGTCCTGTCATGTAGCCAAAATTCTGCTGCCTGTGTCTCCAGCTCCTGTCACTTTCTTTTAATCTTACCCACAACTCTGGGCTTCTTCATTTCTGTCTTTGTGTAACCAGCATAAATAAATTCCATTTGGATAATAAGTTTAAGATTGGAATATAGAATGAGTCTTATTTTTATTCCATTTTTAATGTATAAAAATACTTATACAATCATTTCACTGAGTAAGGTTTCCTTTAGATTAGTTTGCACTAGAAGAATATACTTTATAAAATGGAAAGTCTCATTGCTTTGCCTTAGAAAAGAATCTGTAGAATTCAAAGTGCTCCCTATCAGATTCCTTCTGAGTGAGTAAGGTTCATTACAAAAAACAACAGTAAAAAAGGGTATTGCCTCCACTTGTTCTTGTTGGTTATAGATGCTTATGTATTATTTTGTATAAGATTGATGATAGCTGCCTTGAATCAGTAGTACCTGTCACTTTATTGTTGCAGACCTAAAGTTTTCATAGGTACCAGATAAAAATTTGAAAAAGAATCCTAAGTTGGGCCCTCAATCTCAGTTTTGTAATATCCTGTTCAGAAAACAATGACCCACACCTGTTTATGTGTAAACCTTGAATTTAACACTCAACCCATAACTGAGCTACGCTTCTGTCTTTGATAGAGAGATAAGACATACTTGTCAAGACATGGATTTCTGGTTTGTTTTTTTAATAAGCTAAATAACTTTCATTTATGAGTAATATTAGTGAAAAATACCTGTCAATGTAGCAAATGACGATGTACTTCTATCTTCAAAACTGATTCATTTTGTAAAGCAATAATTTGCTAAATTACAGATATGGTCAAGCCAAACTCCAGCCTCATCATATAATATATAGTGCATCAAATAATACCCATCATGTAATACAGCAGCAGGCTGCACTGAGTGGAGCATTGTGAATGCAATGGGAAGGAGCAGGAGCCTTAGACCAGTTCCATTTGTTAAGAATTTAAAACAGCTGGAGCATAGTCCAGACAATGTTTTTGAACATCTGTTCATGGCTAACTAGTGTAATATTCAGGGCAATTACAATGAATCATCTTCCCAAAAATATATTCTGCATGGCCTGTATGAAACAGTCATTCATTTTTTTGTTGCTGGCCTCTTATCTGGCATTAAAAATTTTAAAAAGAAAATATTAAAGGCAATTAGTACATCTTTTATTGGTGGTTCTAGTCACTTTGATAAATGTTATCATAAATGAAAATGACTAATTGCAACCTTACATGTAGCTTGAAAAATTAACCTCATGTGCCCCATGTGAAACTGAGTAAAGAAGAGTTATATGAAAAAATGCTGCTGGGAATTAATCCAGCATCTCAGGGGGCCAAACACTTCCTGTATAAGCAATGGGAAGAAGAGCCCAATAGCTGAGCTGTTTCCATTTATTGCAGTTCCACCCAACAGCCTTATCCCTTTCTTTGGAATAGGTGCCAGAAATTACCTCCTCACACTCAGTTTGTGGTGTAGATACACAATGGATTTAATTCACCTATTTTTTCAGTGTTATTCTGCTCCTGTCACACCTCCCTTGAAAATGGGACACTATTGATGCATCACACATCACTGGGCAAAATGCCTGCGTGTCAGCCCTGGCACATACAGAGATTGATAGGAGAACTAGTCTAGGATCATACTGACAGCACCAAAGTTGCTGCAGGTTCCCTGAGGAAATGAGGTTAGATTATTCCAGAGCACACCCATCTAACCTGGCAGCAGATCAGCTGCCTCCTCTCCGAGGCCATCTCACTTGCATCAAGTCGTCTCTTCATTGCCTCAAACTGAGCTGGCATAGGTTTCCTCCAGCTCTAATATTTTGTTTATCTTCAAAAATACCTACTGTTTAGCATTTTTTCACCTGTCTTTTTCTATTTTTCCTCTCTTCCTTTTTTTTTCCCCATTGGAAGAAATTGTTGCTTAAACTGTTTGTAGTGATTGATACACAGTGTTTCCAAATGCTGGAAATATATCTAGTAATTACACTGTTCAGACATGAAGATTGTATTACCTCAAATTGCCTGGAATGATGTCAATTTATCAAACTTCCTGTGAGAAGTTCATCTCTGCTGTAAAGTGATCACTCCTCTCTCTGTTAGGCTGCTTTATCTAATACAGAGGGTCCAGAGGGGATTTATCCACTCTCTTTTTCAACCTCATCCTCTTTTGGATTCTACTAGACCAGTGGGGGAAAAATGAGAATGTTTTGTGACTGCCTTGTTTATTTTATCGTCTTTCAATGCGGTGGAGGGAGAGGGTGTATAATTTGATTTGAAAGCCTGAGACAGTTAAGCAACAGGGCTTCGACAGAGCAGCAGTAATCATGTCTGCTTACTGAAGTAAAACACGGGCTGTTTGTATTCCAGACAGAAGATTTCAATTATGCTTGTTTAAGACTAACTTATTAAAAAGCATAAAGATTCATTTCCTATTAAGCACTGCCTTGGCGAATCCTTTAATGCAAGAATCAAAGTGCCCTTCCTGGACGGTTTCCTGTCTGTTTAACACTGACAGAAGGAAGAAATCTTGTTTGTAACATTTGTCTACCCATTAACAACCAAAAAATGTCCTACAAAATTATTTCTGCCTTTTGGACTAGTGGTAACAGAATAATTAACTTACACTTAGGTGCTCAAATGTACTGTTCTTAGTCTTTCTTCCATGGTATCATTCCATTTCTTTTGGATTTGCTGACTTAAAAATAAATGTAAGGAGATTTGTCTTATTCAAAGGACAATTACTCAGTGGCAATTTGGACTAGTGTCACTCAAAGACTAAAATGAATCATGATTCCTTAATAACCTCAATGTATATATTTTTTATGTGTTTCTTTCAGTTCTCTGATAAGGACAGATATTTTTATATGGTCCCCCTCCAGTCGCCCCATTCAAAGCTGTATTCTGGCTATTATGAAACTGATTTCCCAGTGTACAGTTTATCATTGAAATGTGAGCCAAAACTTGAGCTCTTGAACTTATTTCTGTTTGTTCTGTAGTGCTGCAAAAGTACTAAACAGTTCTAAGAATGCCATGGTCACAGAGCAGACCAATCAAGTTAAGCAACAATACATCCTAACTAAAAAGTACTTTGGGAATTTCTCAACTTTTTACAAGATACTCGTTGGCCAAAAGGATACATATAGCAAAGTCACCAGCTATATATTGACACACCTTAACCTTCAAAGAAGAAGCATAAACACAGCTACTTCAGTGGCTCCAAAACCCTCTATTTCCCCTTCTCAATAGTGGAACCAAACTGAGTTTAATATTTGGAGCTTATCTATACTCAGTCGCTTCCGAAATTTCACCTCAAGGAGAAACTTCCAGCTGAGAGACTAAAAAAGCCTTTTGTGACTTTATTAACTTTACTTATAATAAAAGATATGCTTCTTTGCTTTGTATTTTACAAAGACATCGAGGCACTTTAATCTTTGAGGAAGCATGTCCAGGTGATTCAACTAATTAGGCAAACCCAGTGATGTACCACTGAGTAAGTCTGGCAAAACCTCCTCTCCTGGATTTGTAGTCCAGAGCACCAGTGAAATAACTCAGTAAGTGCACTCATCAAAGGTCCTGTTAACAAGGAAGGAAATAGGTGCTAAATAAAATCCAAACCAGATTTAGCAACCTTTGATAACACTTTATCTTGTAATTTTCATACTGCATTGCTGCTACTTCTATATCTTACACTCTCTGTACTTTTTATGCTATGAGGCTTACGCACTTGATGTGATTCATTTTTAAATTCATAACATTTTTTCAGGGAGTAACTCAGGGAATAGCTCTAGGTATTACTGAATTACTTAGAAAATTTAGCTACTTAATTCCAGGTTTGATTTAAGCTTACTGTTTTGCACGTATATTCTCAAAGCTCTTTCTCAGAAAGCACCATTATAGATGTAGACTATAATCTTTGAACTGCTTGCAACAATGAACCATCTTTTTATTATATTTACATGGGCAATTACTATGATTTCATGTCCATGGCTCTTTAGAATCTCTCTAATAATACAAGTCTACAATGTTACCTGTTGCTCCCATCCTCACTAACCAGTTTAAAGACTATTCCATTATTTGGTGTCTGGATTTTTTTTTAGTATGCTTTTACTCTTTCTTTTTAATGACTTAATGGACTAGTTCAGACATACCCAGTACAGACTGTCTTGTGTTGCCTTATGCCAGAGGGAAAACCTGCTGTTACTGGGCCTGCTGTCGCTATTAGATTACATAGCATAAAAATCACTGTCCACTGAGGAAGATCACGTTGTCAGCACTGTCTGCCAAAGAGACACTGAACAATTTAGGTCCTATCTCCTACTGTGCTGTACTCCAGGAAGGCATTCAAGGAAAATAAAATGACTGTAGCTTGCTGTCAGGCTTAAGAGTGTGTTCTGTAAAATATGCCATGAATAATTCCCTTCTTCACTATTTCTTTACAATTCTAAGTCTCCCAAGGAAAGATGTGTATAATTTGACAGTATTTTGCTATTGTGAAATAAGAATTTTAGCTCTATTGTCAAATTGTGTGCATGAATATCTGCTAATGTATCCCTTTTTTAGGTTTTATAGAAAAACCCTGAATCCTTAATCAAGGAAAAAAATAAGCTAATACAGACCTAAGTCTTTCCTGTGCATATCTCCCTATCCACTGCTATTTGCAGCTAAAATTGTTTTCTAATTTAATACAATTAAAGCCACATAAACCTATATTTAGACATGACAAAGATGCTAATCTCGGAAAAAAACGTACATAGGCATTTCATTTTATTCATATAGCAAGAGCCCATTCACCAGTGAGGTTTCTGGTATCACATTAATTCATAATGTAATGAGAAATATATCTCAAATTATATGCATACTTCTAACAAAGGTACAATCTTTTGTTTTCTTGTTATAGTTGCTGCTGACATTGTTTATAACATTTTTACAGTATGGATTGGTTTTTAGTGTAGTTGGATTGAATGTCATAGTGCATTTCAGCCTGAAGATTTTTTAAGTCTTTAAATTCCTGAGAGAGTTTTTTAAAGGGGCAAGTGTCATTGCAAGGTAGATTTGATTCAACAACTGGAAACATGACACTGCTGTCTTGTAGGAACTCTTTTTCTTCATTTCATTTTGTGTCACTTCCCCATCTCCCAGTTTCAGTAGAATTCAGCTCAAAAAGCACAAAGGTATCTCCACATATACAAATTTCTGACAGGTAAAAAACTCAGGGTGCATTCAGTTCCTTCATGAACTCATTTGCATGGAAGTGGGTTTGATTATGATAAAACATTACTTATGACTGTTTTCTTGCTTTTTCAGCATGACATAATTCACACTCCCTTCTCCACATACACAGAGATGTTTATATAGCACTGTAGAATTCAGATTAGTGAGATTAAATGCAAGCTCATAGTTAAGGGAGTGCTAGGGAAGGAAATGAGGAAAATTATGGGATCCCTCTTGCATTGACGATAGATGGTGGCAAACACAGAATTTAAAGTCCTCTTTTCATGCCAATCCCTAAAGAGGCAGCTCAGGGCATTGAACAGTATGTACAAAATCAATAGAACAGCAGTGGTGTGTAGTGGCAGGGGAGTGAGTGGAGATTTTCAGGCTAGAGCAAGGGGGTAAGCTGAGTAAAATGGAGAGACATCAGCAGAGGCTGCGAGGAAGGAGTGAGACTCAGGAGGCTTTTGGAGAATTTAAAAGCCTGAGAAGTCATTTTTTGTTTGTTTATTCCTTCACCCTCTCCTTCCTAGGTTCCTAATGGAGCTTGCAACTCCTTCACCGATCTGAACTTGAAGAGGTGATTTGAAGCTGTAGCTCAGCCTTGTCCTCTTCTCCCTTCTGTTCCTGACTGCAGCTTGCTCAGGTACGGGAGGAGGGGGGAAGGAAGGTGCGGAAGGTGCAGAAGGTGTGGAAGGTGCGGAAGGAAGGAAGGTGCGGAAGGAAGTGTGCCGGTTTGGACACAAATCCAGGAGGAAACAACCCGGAAGGGAGTCTCTCTCCTCTCCCCCGCCAGCCAAGCAAGCAGATCCCGGCAGCACCCACCCCTCACGGGTTCGGGAGAAAGAATTTCTCAAACGAGAGTGAAAAAAACCCTGTTTATTCAACAAAACGAGCTCCCCCCTCCCTTCCCCGAGGTGGAGGTCGATGAGTTTCCCCACAGTTCTCTCACGTGTCCCAGGCCCAAGGCCCGAGCCCAGCCGGGCCCTGCCGGATCGAGGGGTCCCAACCACGAGTCCCAGAGATGGCAAGCTGGTCTCGGATGAAGGAAACGAGC
>VZRX01010802.1:86787-137917 GCA_013398075.1 Notiomystis cincta
TATATATATATATATATATACACACATGTATCAGGAGATAGCATCCCTCAGGACAGTGAAGAGCAATGGGCCACATAGGAGTAGCTACTCAGCTTGGTATATCTGCATCCAAAAGAAAAGATGTCAAAAAGCTCTTAGGGAGTTTATACCCATGGACTATAAACACTAATATTTCCAAAATTTTAAACCTCAGGTACAAGGGATGTATAACTTTCAGCAATTAAAAAAAAATAGTAAATTCTATATGAAAAAAAAAAGTTGTCTTGTTCTGCATTGGTTCAGCAAATCCTTAGTTAGAGAAATAGACCATAAATATTTCCCTTCAGACATGGTACCTAAGAGACTTATTACATGTGCATAAAGATTTTGCAGCAATGAAGTCTTGGTCTTCTGACTACTGTGCAATCTTGGCAGGGAGGAAAGAAGGGTGCTTTTGTGACAGAGGATGTACTGGATCAAGTGTTCCTGGATTCTTCCATAAGTGCTGAAAAACAATTCTTGAGGAAGTGAGCACTAAAATACACAAGTTATAATGTCCACCATAGCAATTTGTTGTCTAAATGAAAAAGTTGCAATGCCAGAGATAAAATACAGTAGAATTCCTGAGCTACTATAAAATACCCTGTCACGCAAATGTCAGTGCTCTACTGGGTTTTATAAATGATGTACTTCTGCCAGCTCAGATGCAGCCTGGGAGTCTTGCCTATGACAAAGTTTTGCCAAAACACTTCAAAGTGCTGCAAGTATTTTCTATATCAAATGGTGACATATTTTAAAGTCAAGGGCTGGATTCATCTGTCTTCTGTTTTTTTCTCAGTTCTCATCAAGAAAATGTGAACTGTTGGATGATTCTTAAGTATTATAAATTTGGGTTGAAAGTCATGTTGTCAATATCAAATGCTAAAAAATATGGCAGTCTTTATGATTTTTTGTTATCAATTGTATTTCCACTTTTATTTTATCCTCTAGGTTTAGCCAGATACTTTTATACATGGGATTCAGATAGTAGGAGAAAGGCTTCAAGTTTGTTTCAGCATCCTGATTGTGAATGCTATTTCGGTCAAATTAGATTGCCAGAGCATGACAGCAATGTCATTGATTTATTATGTTTTGAAGTCCTTCCCAAACACACATTTCATTATTTTGTTTTGTTTGTTTCTCCTTTCCCTTTTTTTTTTTTCTCCCCAAGCCTGTGCTTCCTGGAAGGATTCTTTATTTTAGACTGGATAAAAGTCATGCTATGCTGTGATCAGTGTCCCTCTGAGGCTTTGTACAAATGACCAAGTGTTTATATCCCACAGATTAAACCAAAAGTGAAGGGATACAGAACCATCACACGAAAAAGGAGTAAGTCAGGATTTGCAGGGCTTTGCTCTGTGACAGGAGAGCAAATTCTGCTGCAGCTTGTATCCCTCCTTATTCAACTGCAATCAACCCATAACCACAGGTAAAGACGGACTGTGGTCTATAACTACAGGAAAGCGCCCCTTTTGATCATTTCATTCTCAATTTTATATCTCTAAATATTTACTTTAAAGCACATTGAAGTAAAATGGTGACAGGCTGAAGAGAGTATGAATCCTTCAGGCATGAGTGATGGAAATGTCTGGGAGACAAGGTAGATTAAAGGGCTGCTGACACCTGTGCTGTGTGAGTGTTACCCCTTATTGGACGGGCAGCAGACTGGATCAATGAGCCAACACGCCCCAGTTATTCTTAACAAGCATCAGTTCAATAGTCTGCTTTGTGGATCCCCAGAAGCTGGGGTGGCACAGCCAAGGCAGAGTAACAAACAGAGATGGTCTGGCTGAACCTGAAATAATTTAAAGAATTAGGAATCAAATGGAAACCCTTAAAAATTTCCAGTATGTAACAGCTTATTTTTCCACTGTTTGATGTCTCCAGTGGCACATATAATCTTTTCCTTATGCTGGACTGTGAGGCTACATTAGCAAGGAAAAATAAAGTTTCTGACTCAGATGAACTCAATTTCGTTTCCAACTTGAACACTCTGAGCAAATGAATGTTCCGGTCTAGGCAATGGTTATGATATACAAAATAAATTGCACAGACCTTTTTTTTCTTATTTAACTCTTCATATTTTTAAAGATATTTAACGCTCAATATGCTAGTCATTTACATGTCAATCTTTTGAAGAATAATTTTCACTAGCCAAGATAATATTTCTGCTTATGAAAGCACCTGCTTACATTTCAGTGACTTCAGAGAGATGTAAGTATGTAAGAAAACACTTCAGCTCATACTTGAATAGGTTTTTTCTCAAGTGAGAAATTCAATTAATAACCATTAGATATGTTCATGAATACAATTAGACATGTTTCTAAATTTGTAATGAATAAGTTAATTGTTCTTTGGTATAGTAAAATGATCCATTACTGAAACTCATCCCTTGAGTACTTTGAAGATTTGTATTTCAGCCTTTTACAATACCAGAGCATTCTAAACATTGAATGTGGTTTATGCAACATTTTCTCTTTTATTATTAAAAAGTCTTTACATTGATTTGGAAAAAAAAAAAATCCGGTGCAAGAATGATCTTCTTATCAAATAATTCATTCACAAATAAAAGGAATAAAATGATCATCTTTTTTTTCAAAGGACAATGAAATTTAGGCAGAAATCATACTTTCTGCTTTTGAAAATACAGACATGTCTGAGCAAAAGCTGCTTTATATTATGCTCAAAGCCATGAAGACGCCTTTCCAGGTAAACAATAATTCTTATTTGCTTATTTTACATGCAGGCACACAGTCTGGATTTCAAACATTAAAACCAACAGCTGTATTGCTGATGTGTTATTGTGAACCAGGGTATTTATGCCTGCATGAATTAAATTATATAATTTGAACTTCTTTGAATGCTTGCTGTCTTGTAACTACGTATTCTTTTTCATCAAAGAAAACAAAAATATTCCCTTTAAGTTGCAGGCCTTTTCAAATTAGGTCAATGAAACATGTTTATTGAGATGATTGTTTTTGCAGGTTAGGATTATTTTTTTCAGCACTAACTCTAGAAAGAAAAATTTACCTGTATTTCAGCATGTGTATTTCTGTGCTCATTTATAATCATGCTGAAACATCTGCCTGGGAACAAGTTCGCTTTAAGGGTGTAGTTAAACAGTCAAAACCTATGTATTTATCTGTGTGCTTTTCTCCAGCAAACAGACTAACTAGAAAGTGAAAGAAAACACATGTATATAATCCAGTGAAATTTTGGTTACATTATTTATTAGCAACAGAGAAAAAAAAAAAAGTGTGCAAGTAGTCCATTTTTTATCTTCTGATGAGACAGGAGGGAATTTTCAAAAACACTTTTTTTAAAGAATATGTCAATCCTTCCAAAATGGGCATTTCTACACATGCATGTATTATTTAGATATGTATTATTTTACTAATACTATCATACCTATTGCTAAGAAGGAACTAGACAGCTCAAAAATGCTAAAGAAATAAATTTGAAGTGTAAAAAAACTTCAGTTAGATGTAATGAAAGATTGTAAACTAAAACTATTAAAGTAGATTAATATAGTTGAAAATACAAATGATGAGTGAGCAGTGAATCTGTCAACTTCTCTTTGCATATACACACATAAGAGTGCAGAGGAACACAAAACACATCTAAAGTGAGAAAATAAAGGCTGATTAACACTGTTGTTGCTCTTTATAATTCACAACAGTAAAGTTTACTCTTTCAGGGAATAAATTTTTTGGGAGCTGAGATCAAGAGGAAATTACTGTCAGCAGAGCACCACACATAAAGGCATCATGTGGAGGTTATGCTTTATGGTATTACATACTACCAGAAATATTTTACTAGATTTGATGGACACTGTTTTGTTCTGGTCTAGAAATCCCAGTCTTCTATGTAAGGGTTACCTCAGCCATGATGCTTAGCACCACAATCAGAAAAAGAGTGATAATGGCTCTACCTTCTCTGCTCTACCCCTCTGACATCTTAACTGTGGAAGTATTGTGACCCTTGAAGAAACTCCTTAATGCAGTAATCAAATCAGTAACTTGTTCAGCTCTGAGATCAGAATCACTTAACATTTTGCTTAGGCATTCATGATTTTTGGTTTTATCTCTTTTTATAGTTTTCTTTTTTTTCCTTTCACTGAACTTTCTTCATGGCAGATAAAGTGCCTTCTAAGATCTCTTCTGAAATATATTCTTGCTTTAGGAGACAGCTCTCCTGTCTTTCCCAAAAACAAAGGACAAAAAGTCTTTGAACTCTTGAAAGACTGATGTACATGCTTCCTCTGTAAGCAATATGAGTATTAATGAGGGGAAAAAATTTGAACCAATTGTGTTTCAAATGAAACAGGAACATAAGAAATATCTCCCATGAGAAATTAGGAGTCCATTTAAAAACAGGCTAATACATATGGCACTCAAAATCAACAAAGAAATAAGAGAAAAAAAGTCTATCTAGAAATTCAGACATCCAAACAACACTCTCCTAACATCTGGATCTCACTGCAGTCCCAGATATCAAAGCCATAATCTTGCTAACCAACTACCAGTCCTCAGTGTCCTTCAGCTTATGTTAGTGGTGCAGGCACTGAAGGCTGATACTGGGAAAGCAGCAATTCAGACCTTTAAATGTCAGACTTTTCATTTTGCAATACTTTACTCTTCTTAGTTACTCCACATTTTTTGGGTTTTTTTTTGCAGATAATGTACCTCAGTAACCCTGTTAGGCAGACTGTGGTTATGAAGATACTTGTAACTCTGGATACAGGTTTCTGGTCATTTATAACAGAGGACAGATTTGATGAGAACCACAGGGCCAGTCAAAATTTAAAATCACTCCTCATTTGTCACTGGAAAATAGATTTATTTAGACAATTATAGTTGCAAAAAGGGTTTTTGTAAAAAGAAAAAAAAAAGGGAGATAATAAAAAAAGGAGGAATGATTCCATTATGACAGGCTTTTTAAAGACAGAAAATCTTGAAAGTATATCTGACAGCTCCAGTAATAATCCTGACTCTGCCAGCATAGTGGTGATGAATCCTTGTGTTCTCACCAAGAGTCTCTTTTCAGACATGCTGTCATGGGAATTGGCATTGTTAAAATGAGGGTGTTGTGATGGTGCTTTTTCTCCTGTAACCATCACATTCTGCAACTGTTTGCATCCTTATGTAAAAGCAAACTCAATGGTCCTGGACAATTACTAAAGCAGAAGATGTATTAATGCCTGCTAATCTATGCTTTTTGTGTGTGGGAGTCTAAGATGCAGCTCAGACTCAGCTATATACACTGAAAAAGCAATGAATGTTTCTAAAACAAATGCTTTGTGAGTTTGTTTGTTCTTAATATCTTAGGAAATTTTTATGATACGTGATTTTGAAGATTAAAGAAACCCAGCCTTTTTTGCATGCCATAAATTAAAGCCATCAGTATACAATTCATGACTCCAGTTTCTCAGAGTGGAAAAAAAGGATGTTGTCATTGTTGCTGTCCTTTGCAGGCCAGGGTTGATGTGTAACAGCAGGTGCCTTTGAAAGAAATGTTGTTGGCGCTTGTAAAGGCAGACTGCCCAAAGCTGTATCTTTTTTATTTAGGGAAAGGCCATTGTTTCTTTTGTTGCACTCTGTCAGGGGAAATCTTTGTAGAAGAGCTCAGGCAGATTAAACAGCACAAAAGGTTTAAGAAACACAGCCACACTCGAGTTCATGGACATTACAGGTCAGCGGTCATATATAAACATGCTCATCCTTGAATACTGTCCCTATGATTATCTAAACCTAGCAATCCTGGAACTGCAAGATAATCTTCTGCTTTAATACTGGCTTTGCTGAGATTTTCTTTTTTTAGTTATAATTTTTTTTCCATGTTTCAATAAATAAAAGCATAAAACTTTTTTTTTTTTTTTGCACAAAAAGTCTTAGTAATAGTTAACAGTCATGGTGAAGCAGATGAAAAAAAAAGTAGCCTGAAAGAGGTAGCTCTAGGAAGCTCCAATGTCAAATATTACAGATATTATTATTTTTTAGGTTTAAGTTGAAATTTTGGAAACAAGGTAGTGTACATGTCTGGTTACAATCTCTATGATTGTGTAAGATTGATAGTTCTCAAGTTTTGGAAACAGATTTAAATCTTGTTCCATTTCACATAAAGCTGAATTATATCCTCTCATACACTAGAATTCCACTGCACCATTTTGTGGAGATTTGGGTTCTATTTCTGTGTTGAAGCTGATATCTCTAAGCAAGATTCAAGGTAATTGCTACTTCTACTTGCTAAATCTGCAAATAGCAGTATTCAGTTTTCTAAGTTGCATCAATTAGAAGAAAGTCTGCATGCATGATTTGAAAACACCAGTAATGAAATAATATTGGTGTTGGGATTTTTTACTTGTGTCACAGCATTTTGTTCCAATAAAATCCTTACATTTCCTTCTGACTTTTACAATATGCTGAAGTATATTTAATTTAAACTATAATCAAATGCAAACCATAAAATTTAAACAAGTACAATTAAACATCTCAGCCCTATCAAAACAAACTGCTGTAATACCTATATAAAATGAGAGATGTTTGATTGTTTTCCTTGCTGGTTTTTAATTAAAATTAGAACACTTTGAGAGAATAGTCTTCCAGCAATCAGTTTTTTCAATTGCTGATTGACAAATATTGTCAATGGATCAGAAGACTTTATGTTTATAGTTTGTAGCTTGTTATCTAAGCACCTTCAGTCCTGGGTTTTTCAAGTGAAGAGTCTCAGTTTTTATCCTTTGGTCTGTGCCTTATGCCCACCATGCTTTTTAAATTTAAAATTGTGTTGAAATAGCATGCCAGATATGAATGACACTTTTGATAAGCAATATGTCCAAAACCAAATCATGGCAGAGGACAGTTTCATCATATGGAAAGGAGAGTGCAACACCTAGGCCATTTTTTCTGGATGTATCAGGAGTCAGTTCCAGCGTTCAGGATTTGTAGAAAGTTTTATTCCTTATGCACTGCTGCTGAGCTGCTTCCAATACAAAACAAAGAAACCTCACCTTTTTCATAAGTAGGTAGAAAGTCAAAGGTTCAGGCAGAGGGTAAAATATTTATTGGAAATGAAATTGTCAGAATTTTTTTGACATCTCTATTTGAACAACTCTTAGGTGACTTGGGAGACCACTTCAGGAAGAATAATATTTTGTTAAAAAAAAAAAAAGAAAGAAGCTTTAATTTAAATTAATCCTCCCTTTGCCCTCGCTTCCCTCCCCCCTATATGAATATTGAAAGGAGGGATAATTACAAGATGTATTCAATTTGCACTTGATTTGTTTGACTAGCTCTAGCCTGCCACAGTCAGTGCTTTGTGCTTCAATTCAGTGTCTCAGTTGTCAGCAGATGTTCAAAGGGACCTGCAGTTCCCTGGGCATTGTGGCCGACATCAGGGAGTACCCTCACAGTTATGTGTAATAACGTCATACAAGGTGGTGATATACAGTGATTGCAAGCTGCCTATCACTGCATAACACCAGGCTTTGGAAGGCACTGCATTTGCTTGCTGATGTATTATATGTCTCCAAATAAGGTGATAATCTATGATAATTAGGTTGTGTTGTACATACTGGGGCAAAAAAGAAGTGTGCAGGGAGGTTTCATACATCCTTGCTTCTCTGCTAGAGCTAGCAAGGCATTTAGGAACATTTTTGGCACAAGTCTTTTGTTAGTCAGAGTAAAATATTTTTTAAAGCTAACTTTTGTCCTGAAAAGCACATTGCTAGCTGGAATGCTGTTTCTCCTTGTATAACTTTCCATTATCAGAATTGGACAACAGATTGCCATAATATCAAGACATGGAATAGCTGCACTTTATATCAGAGTGCAAAAGGAGAAGAGCAATGAGTCCTTGGGACAGCAAAGACATAATGACATCTATCTAACCTAGCTCAGACCACCCTCATCCCACATTTCTACTGTGGTTTTCATTTGTGCTGTTTTGTTATTACCAGATAATGCATTATTATCAAATGGAAGATCTGGTTTTGTACCTGATGATATTTCTGTAGTCAAGGATGGCATTCTGGTGAAACAGAAGTCAGAATTGATTCTGACCTGACACTTTAAGGATTTGGAAATTGTCAGCCCCCTGGAATCCAACCTGATATGCTTAGCACAGAAGGAACACTGCTTCATGCATCACTGCCCAGCACCTTGACAAGGCAATGATCAAGGCAAACAAAATGGGGGAATTGGTTAAACAATCTTGCACAGGTAAACCCAGAAAAATGAAAACATGGCAAAATGTTTTGACACGTACTTCAGGATGATCTTGGGTGGCAGCAGCAGAGAGCCCAATATTGCTCAAACAAGGGACTGAGATGTCTGATCTTTTCCTGAGCTCAGTCCCAGCCCCGGTTACATGCCTTCTCCTTGGGCACCCAGCAGGCTGCGGCGCAGCCCCCATCATGCAGCAGCTTTGAGGGGTGAACACTGAGGAAAGCCCCAGCCTGCAGTTAGGATAGAGACCTGTACTGTAAAGCCAGAAACCTTCTTTTCCCCAGTAACCTCCCAAACTGGCTCTAGCCTTTATCCTGAGGACCTTGTTGTGTAGCTATTGAGATTGTTTTAATTTTTAAAATCATGGTGAGAAGTGCAGCTTCTCACTAATTGATGAAATCCAGGGCTTTTTATGAATAGAGCTAGACTGTGACTGAAGGTCTGTAACTGAAGTTAAAAAACTTACCCATATAAAACAAAGCTCTGTTTATCATTGCCACTAACTACTTAAAAATTGGAGGTAGTGCCTCTGACAGTGTTTTCCCTTCCAGATCTGATGTACAAAAGTGTTTTCCATAGTTTGTGAGGTAATGTGAAAATCTGCATATTGGAGTAGAATACCTTCTCATGCTTCCTAACGGATGATAAAGACAAGGCACCTGCAAAGTCTCTACCAGGCTACTGAGAGGTAAAATGGAAGAGGAAGAAGGGTGAAGACAAAGGATTCCCATATGCAATGACTACTGTAGGTGTGTTCTCTCAGACCGCGTCACCTTGCAGGTTATGGCATGTAAGTGTAGCACAACATAAAAAAGAAGTGTAAAAGTATAGTTTATTCATAAATAAATTATATTTATAATATTTATATATTACTATAAATATTAATATTAAATATTCGTATATTTAAATATGGAAAATACTCTAGAGACATATACACAGAAATAAAGGACTCTCACAATTGGAACCCTGTTCACCCTGTGTTCTATCCAAAAAATATTCTGTTTGTGAGTTTTAGTATATCTGCAGAACTAGAGATTTACCTTTTATCTAAGCATGACAAATGTAGATGTTCTGTCACTGATGGGGATCACTGCTTCAGGCATGCATATAGTCACTTATGTGACTACACAAGGTGAGTTTTACGCAGATTAAAACAGAACTTTAAGTAACTTAGGATGTTTTGTTATTCTGAATTTATTGAGACTTCATAATAGCCTTTATCATATTAACTCTCTAGAATTTAACTCATTTGTTGGAGCCTGATGAGCTGTTTTGAGGAAAAATAGTACTTTTAGCCTGTACTATATTTTTGTCCAGCTATACTGAGCCTTACACTTTTTTTCAGATATAGCCCGATCACCCTTTATTCAGCCATGTAAATGGGATTCATATATACAGCTTATTAATTACATGCCAGAGGAGCTTGCCATTGATCAGTTTGGACAGAGGAGAAATCTGAGCTAACTGCTTTGTAAGACAGCCATTGAGAGGCAACACTATGATGACAGTGAGCACAGTGTTGGCAATTTTTTCTTCTGAAAATAATATTTTTTCCTTAGTAATCAGATACAGTGGTTTTCTTACTCCTACAGAAGGAAAGTAAAACCAAGCAATCTGTTCTCAAATCAAAATTCTGCAATATGATATTAAAGAAAAACAACCTCAAATAAAAGGCCATGCCAAATTACCATATTTTATTATGGAATGTAACAGCCACATTTCTTCACAATCAATTCAATATTTTTGTTCAAGTTTAAACTGACTACTTGGGAAATGAATGAAAAACATTCTGTAAATTGAATTTGAAGGCAGCTGGCTGTTTAACAGGAAAGCTGAGTATCAGACTAGTACTGCTTGAGAGGTTCTCCAGAATCTTGAAAGCATCCAAAAGTATGATGATTATAAATTTCTACAAGTTTTATGTAATTATGCATGACATTTAATAGAAATCTTCCAAAGTGGCTAGATGAAGCTTATATGAGCTCAAGTGAAATTAACTGTTAAAAGTACAATTCAAAATGAAATCCTCCTTGTTTTGCACATCTCATATTACAACAATAATTTTGACAAAGACAGTCAAACCGTAACTAAAATAAACTGTGAAATAGAAGCTATTTTTTAATTAGCTATTTGGAGGTTTGATATAGTTATATTTTTTTATCCTCATTTTTCTTTGCTATAATCTTAGTACCTTTGATGCAGGTATTCTGTGCTTTGATGATATTCTCTTCATGTTTTCTTTTCAAAGCATTTTTTACGTTAAAACATTCTGGTCTGGTTGTATCATTTAAAATAAAAAAAAAAAAAAAAGGAACTATTTTTATCAGTCTTCATTATTTTGTTGACTGAATGACAATGGACCAGAATAAGAGTCTACAGAAATAGGTTTTGCATACAGGATGATTAAGTAACAGAATCAGAATGCTGTTTCTTTATGCACAATTATTTTCACTCAAAATCCCAGTAGGTATTTTAAGACAGAGTTGTCTCTATCCTAAAAAGACATAATTTAACCTCAGAGAGGGTCTATTATTTAATAACACTAAGCTGTTACATATATTTAAACAAAATACTGAAAACACAAATAGTTGAGAATTTCTTATTGTATCATTCTTTAATGAGTTTGAAGCAGAGATTATATACAAAAAACACTAATCTGCATGGAGTATACTTGTGAAGATTCTACATATTCTTCTGTTCTGCAGCAATGGAACAAGCTAAACTATTGAAAGCATTCCTATCCCCTTTCATGTAATATTCCCATAGCAATTTCTAAACCTAATTACACAGTATAAACTGTTTATTACGGCTCTCAGTATTCCTTGAATTTCAACGGGAAAAAAAATCAATGAGAAAGTTAAATAATCTAACTTCACTTTTCTATTAGACATCTTATTACCTTTGTCCCTTTTAATATCAGCAGTAAAGGTAAAGTCAGCAGCTGGAGAATGTAGAAGTATTAAGAGTGGAAGAGGTTTGAAGGTTCACAGAATGGTTTACTGAAGAAACTCAGAGGAGATTTTATTAAATAGCAATTAAGAACAGAATATGGAAAATACTATTGCTAAATGCTTTGACATGAGTCATTAATGGAAGGGATTTCTGGTAATTATATATCTGTACCAGGGAAGAGAAAAATTGTGCAATTGAAACAGTCCTTATGTGCATAATCATTTTTTTTTCCCTTAGACCTGTTAATAGCAGTGTCAGTGACAGCTGACCCAGCTAGATCTCCAAGCCTAGTGGTGAGGCAGTCTCCTGTTGTATGGGCACTTATGCCCTACACATATGTCCAACTTGGGGAACTGCAAGAGTATACACCAAACATAATGGGACTACATGGTGAAACAGTCTGCAGAACCCTCCTGGTTCAGAGGATCTTGTTTCTTTTTCACTCTATTCTTTCCTAAACTTCTGTGACACTTTTTTCCTGGGCATTATTTCCATAAGACATGAGACTATATTGCAAATGAAAGTTGTGATTTCTACTTCATAAAGCTCTTATGCTGTAATTTGCTGTGACAGCAACCATACCAAGAACAGAAATTTGGGACCTGTAAATGGAAGTGACCCTCATTTTCTTCCGGAAGTCTAGAAAACACCATTAATTTTCAATTCAGCATTATCTTGTCTTCCCAGTCCATTCTCATTGAAGTGAAGTCCATGGGGAATGTGGCTATTTTCTTCTTTCAGAATTTGTTCTAAACTTTCAGGCCTAGGAACTTTCAGTGTTGAGTCATAAGGACCTGTGAGTGTCAATTACTGCATTGGCTTCCATCAAGACTATCAGCAAGCCTGAAGAGGTTTCTTTCAAATTCCAGCTCAGGACTTAAGAGGCAATTAAAAAGTGCTTCTGAAACTGTTCACCCAAGGTTTTTTAAAAGCTTTGTGCAAATTCAAGAAGAATATCTTGAGAGACTAATTGGTGCCACAGATATACTAAAGCAGAGCAATTCACAAGATCTCACTTGAAGACTCGTAACTTTCATTTAAGTTGCTTCAAATTATTCAAATTTAGCAGCTGCTGTTAGGAAATACTAAATAATTTCACTTAAATTCTTCCTGAAATACCTGGACACAGGTCCCAAGTATTTTATTCAGCCCATGCCTATATTGTGATGAAGATCAGTCTTCTAATTAAACATCATCCACCTCTCTAGTTGTGACAAATATTTTGGTTGGTGGGTATTGTTCCAGAAATCAAACATTTTAAGCTAATGTAATGTTATATTTTCACACTACAAATTCCTTCCACAAGAAAGCTGTTATTCCCTCAAAATAATATGTGCAAAAATAAAATCTAAAATGAGTTTCATATTTTACGCTTACATTTCTCTGTTTTGTGAGTGTTTGAGTAGACAAAATTGGAAGAAGACACTAAATAAAGAAAACAATGGTGTCATTTTAATGCCAGCTGTTTTGCAGTGCAATATTGCTAACTCCAGTTGGAAAATGCAGCTCTTACCATATTTCATTGAGTCAAGTGTACAATTCAAAGTTTATAAATGTCAAAATTTAAAATTCAAAATTACAATGCAGCCGGGTGCCTGTGCTCTAGGACTATATGCATGAGGTGGGAAAGGGGGCAATGTATATGCAAAGAAGGGGTTGAAAACAAATCTCAAAATCTGTAAGGAAAACCACTTTCAGACTTAAAACTTGCTTGCCTCCCTCCTCCAGCGGTACTGAAATATGTTCTGTTTTCTGCTTTAAATATATTGATTTCCTTCTTATGAATGAATGAATGAACTGAATTAATATATCCCACCACAACACTTGACTGGGTTTTCTAGATTATTTGATCAAGGATTAGGCTCCTGTAGCAAGAGAAGTTCTCTACTCTGGTGGTCATCAGTATGGCTCTTGTCTGCTCCCCTTCTAGGTTGTGTTCATGCAGCATTTTCCAAACATTTACTGCAGTTAACAGCACTTCAATCAGATCATGTCCATAAATGGAAAGGGGGAGGAGGATTCTGAGAATAACAAATTCAACCTCACAGCTCATATCAGTGCCACTGACTGAGGACTTCACAGCAGTGGTAAGTAGGCTTGCTAGCAGTGAGCTCAGGCTTAACATTCAGTGGAAATATACCTGACATTCAATACATCTTCCAACAACATGATGGACCTGTATTATATGCAGCATTCCAGGTGATATATTAGGAGTGCCTGCTCCAATGACATTAATACTTCCATATTTCTTTGTGAAATACCTTGCCTGAAAAATCCTAGGATTGCTTTTGACATTTTCATGGCTACTTCACAGAGATGGTTCATAGTAATCTTATAATTGACTAATACACCTAGATCTGGCTCTTCCTCTGACATTTCCAACTAATGACTTTCCATGTGAAGGAGGAAATTCTTGTTATTAATCCTCAAATGCGTGACCTTGCACTTTTCTATGAAATCTCATGCCATTTCCTTGTTTCAGTCCTCAAGGTCTTTTTTTTTTTTTCTTAGAGTAAGATTCTGATCTTTTCCTGTGCTGACAGTACCTTTACTTTAAATAATCAACAGAATTATCAAGCTGAATGCAGTACCAGGTTCCTCAATGAGAATGTTTAAGTCAGAACCTAGCATCAACCTCCAGAAACTTTATTTGTAACTGCCTTTGAACTTGATATGCCAATTTTTAATGTGGCTATTGTTGTCTCTCATTTAGTTTGTTCCCTTCCTAAGTTAAATAGATTTTCCTAGTCTGGCAAATCCTTATCAAAGCAATGTCCTTGATTTTTTTTCAAAGAAAGATATCAGATAAATGTCATAACCTACATGTGCTAAAACCATGTTTGCTTTTTGTTCTGCTTGTCATTTGCTGATTCTTTCTTTCAACATTTGTTCTGTAGTTCTGGATACTCAATAAAGAAGTTTGTAACATCCAAGATCATTTCTCTAACCTTTCGAAAACATTCTCAGAATGTAAATACCATCCACAGCGTGTTTTATTCTATAAAAATCGTCACTAGTCAGTCTTGAAAAACTGGGTGTTGAGAAAGATAAGGACCCAAATCGTTCTGCAGATTGCTTGCACCAAAGGCTACTTTTGTTCAGAAGTAAGACTGGTAACATTTCTTGAGGTAAAGACACAGGAATTTTGCTTGGGCAGTTGTGGCATTTTGTGAGCATTTGGAGGTGAGCTGAGCAAACTTCTTTGCTCCTGACCCCAGAGTGAGTAACTGAACAATAAGTCTTTGCATAAGGTGTTTAGGACAAAAAAAAACCCCACTTTTTCACATCTCACAACACAAAGGCTTATTAAAATTCAACAAAAAATTTGGCTCCTTTAAGTCTTAGATGTTCTTGGTTACCGCATTTATTATGCATACAGTTCCTATACATGCCCAAAGGATACATTTTTATGGCAGCGAGATTCTTGACTACTCACATCTTTATCTTACAGTCAAAGGAAAAGGAAACTCTGGTCTTACTCTTACCACATAGAGGTCAATTTAATTGGTCCCTAGGTGATATTGCTAATGAAGACGAAGTGGAACTTGTTTGCACTGCAGTTCATCTGGAATCATATTTGTATGAAGTGAACCTGAAAAGCTAGGTGAAAAGTACAGGTTGTGAACACTAGCTAGCAAGTTCTGGATCACTAAAATAACATCACTGGAAGGCATGTATCACATTAAGTAATATTATAGAGAGAACTAACTTATAATGCTGTTTATTAGAAATGTTTGTATGCTGTATATCTTTTCGTGGAAAAAAAATCCTCTCTATTCTTTCATAAGCTATTTTTGTCATAAACAATAAAATAAATTAACATTAAAATTCTGAAGAGACAGTATCTGTAAAATGCAATTAGACAAAAATGCATCAAAAACATTCAGTCCGACGAAGATGATATCAGCCAGTGCTGGAAAAAAAGGCCCCATAAAAAACCCTAAAACTATTGAGTTTTTCAGTAATCAGGCAGCTATGTAGCATGCCTCTTTAGAGCTTAAATAAGCTCCGGTGGCAGTAGAATTTCTGAGCAGAAAAATAAAGAGTTATGTCTGTCTAATTGTGGTTTGTTATGTAAATCATTTAAAACATCTAAGCCACTCTTCTTATGGTTTAATGTGCCTGTTTAGGTAGATAATATATTCTCTCTTTAATCACTGCAGTGATATTTCTTAAACATAGGCTTTTTTAACAAGAAATCCAACCAAAGAGTGAATATTTCTTTACTGGTTTATTTCAAGATGTAAAGAAAAATTAAGTCTCTAAATGTATTCAAGGAGGGAAAAAAAGACATTTGCTTAACATAAAAGTAAAACCTAAACAGGCTTTGTATTGAGTGTATCATTGAAACATTTCAATTTTTTCTTTATTACTGTTGGCTATGAAGCTTTTATTAAACATCTCAGAAATATAAATGTACAATCCCCTCTCAGCCCCCTCCCTGCCCACCCCAAGGCATTCATAGTTTTTTTTCAGCTAGCTATTAGGATTATGGAGGATGACTAAGAAAATTAATTAAAAATTAATATACACTAAGGGTTGTAATTTACAGCCCATCAGGTTCAAAATATTTTTCTTAGTTCATAACATGTTCCATGTGTGTGTTAGAATTCAAGAAAATTAGTCTCAGCCCTATATATTATATTTCACTCTTTCATTAAAAAGTTGCTTAAATGCTTTCATTAAGTGGAACATTTATTTAGATATTAAGGGAAATTATGTTGAATATGTAAATGATCTATTTGACACCAAAAGGGGAAAGAGGCAGTAACAATTTTAATTAAAAATTCAATCCTAACAGGGTTTGCCCTCGTCAACTTAGAAATATTGCACAGACTCTTTATTAAATTGCAAAGTATCTGGTTAAAAGCTATTCACTGTGTTATGTGCTAAATCATCCTTCTTCCCACCAGACCCAGCTTCCACAAAAGTCAGAGGCAAAACTCTGATTCTAGAAGGCAACAGATTGTATGAAGTGTATGACTTCAGAGCAGTTTCCTCCATGGGATAAAGTGGTGCATTCTGGCCTTGTTTTACACCTGGCTAGATGGATCTACAAGGAAAGAGGAGGAATGTGACACATGCAGATACACCTCCTGTCCTCTGGGCCCATCCCTGGCTGTCTCTACCAAGAGACAGTAAATACAGGACACATGCTTTTGTTCCCTCTCCAGAGCTGGTGGACACAGGCAGAAAATGGAGCAGCCGAAGCACTTGCATTATTTTCCCTTTATGCTGTAATGTATTTGTTTTGCTTGTCTTGTTTTATGTGAAGGATAATACTTTCTAACTGGAAAAATCCACTGGCAGCAGAATGACTTGGAATTAGCAGAGGAAGCGGGAGCAAACCAAGGAAGCTCTTAGTACATTTGGAACCATTTGAGTTTTCAGGGTCAGAATACAACTAATGGTAGAGGCAGTAAGGGATCTCTCTTCCCGCTTGTGTTCATGTGTGGCAAAGACATTTGGGCTCAGTGTGAACATCACGTGGCTCAGACTTAAAAAAGCTGCTTCTCTCCCTTCTTCTGCCATTGATCTTGGAGCATCGTTTTGTGTAACCACTTTCATATTTGAGTGGTGGGGTTTTTTTCCCTTTCTCTTTTCTTAGCCTTTATCTCTCTTTCCATTTGAACTATAAGGCTCAGGAAAAGGAGTGTCTCAGGACAGATGTAGTTATACTGCACAATGGAACTCTCTTATTAGGTAGGACCTATGGAGCTGTAATATCAATAATTAATAATCATGAACAGTGCCTGTTACTGATTCATTAAAACTACAATTTATCCTAATTTTAGCTGGATCCTGAAATCCCTGTAGGCAGGCCATACAAACCTACTTAACAGCCCTACCAGCCATTTGACTAGTTCATATTATCATTGGATTTAATCTTTCCAGAACTATATGACCTCGTGCACATCAGCAAAGGAAATAGATTGACATCAGCAAAAACTAGGGCAGTGTGAGCTGTACCCGAGCTGGTAAAATATCGTCTGAGGAATTCTTAATTCCTATAGCAGGTCATAATGTGGTATAAATTTTATTAAATTGTCACAGGACATGGAAGCAACTCTCATTTTTGTACTTTTAAGGGAAGAACCTTTCCTTCTTCACTCAGGCAGCCTTAATACATAGTGTTAATGCTTCTTTTTGTCTAAACCTCTTAGGAGTAAATGCAACAGCTAGGAAACACTGAAACAGAGAAAGCATGTGGATGTCTGATTCAGGCCACCTGACTGATCTACCAGATCTTTGCTTGGGGAAAATTAATTTAATTTTTTGGCTATTAAAACAGATATTGAGAAACCTCTCCCCTCTTTCTTAAGTTCCCAGCTCGGAGGGCTGTTTCTGGCACGGTTGCCCTGGCTGCTGGGGCAGCGTTTTGCCCTGCCTTTCCTCGGGGCTCTTTCTCCCTCTCTCTCTCTCTCTCTCTCGCTCTCGTTCTCGCGCTCTCGCGCTTTCTCGCTCTCTCTCACTCTTTCTCTCTGTCTCTCTGTCTCTCTCTCTCTCTCTGTCTCTCTCTCCCTCTCTCTCTCTGTCTCTGTCTCTGTCTCTCTCTGTCTCTCTCTGTCTCTCTCCCGCCCGCCCGTGGCTGAGGGGCTCAGNCCGCCCGCCCGGGGCTGAGGGGCTCAGCCGTGCCCTGCGCTGGGGCCGCGGCAGCCGCTGGCACCGCCTGGGGCCGGCAGGGGCAGGCCCGGCACAGCCCCGGCGCTGCCGCCACCGCACTAAGACTCACAAAAACGTGAAAATCGATCTTATCTGACAACGCACTTTGGATAAGGACCTCAAATTTCAGATGATTATATTTAATGACGAAACACGTTGAGGCTTTGGAGACCTGCACTCTGTCTTTTTTTCTTTTATTTTACTGGAATCTGTCATTAAAATACAACTCCTTTCCCTTTTGACTCTTTTTCATTTGATCTTACTCTGTGGACACTTTCAACATTGCGAGGGTCTTTTTATCCGAACCCAAGGAAAGGGCAACATGAAAAAGCATGTGTTTGTTCCTTTGAGGGCAGCCTGTGCTAGCAGGAGCTGTGTCTTTTGGGAGATAACTCTGTCTTTGCTTCTCAAGCTCCGTCTGACGGGACTGGGCAGACACCTGTGGATTTGCTGAGCTCAGCCTGTGCAGACAGGGAGTTTCTCATCGGGGAGCTGCCTGTGTGCCGTGTTGGTGCTGCCGCAGCAGAGCTGGAGACCTAGTTACTGTCTACAACGAATGCGTGTATTTTGTTTTAGCTATTAAACTTGTTCTGTCCTGTCAGAAGGAATCCTGTGGTCGTTGGTTTTTTCCTCAGAAATGTGAGCAAAGCATAAAACACACAGAGAAAATAAAAATAAAGAAATAATAATAATAAAAAAAAGTCTAGCATAGTTCATGATACCCCACTGTGCCACATTTTTGGGCAGTAGTTTGCATTGATGCGCTATGGATTTAAATTTCAGGAGCTCAAAGCAACTGGGTCTATAAGGAAGCATCTGTAGATATCCTCTGCCTGAGGATTTTTGAAAATGGAGCCAAAGGAAAACAAAACAACAAACATAAATTCTGTGCATTTACATGGTAATACTTTCTCTAGCTTCTGGTGCCCTATGAATTACAAATAAGAGCTCATTAAGGCTTGTATTAATTTAGTGCTTTGGCGTTTAATTTGTGCTAATTTAACCCGGGGAAATGGTTAAATGTTACTCACCATTCTTTTTCTTTAAAATTTTGTTAAATTTCATTGTGAAGAAGGTTTCTAGGTTTACTAAAAGATTATTAATTTCCTAAAAATCAGACCAGAAGCAAAAGCAAGAAAAGTGGTTGAGATAAAACAGGAAAAACATCTTCCAACAGATAATAAATATATGGTCATTTTATATTCCCATATCCGAAAAGATATCCTAATATTTCTATTACTTATATCTAATTGAACAAATAGAACCAAAACATATATTATACATACTTCTTTAATATTTCTTTGGATGAATTGGATCTCTTGGAAGAAAAAAATAAATTTATTACTTTGGTTCCTCACAGAAACACCACTGAAATTCTAAGCCTTTAGAGGTCTTCCTGACATTGCTTATTAGAGTTGGTCAGGCACTTGATAAATGTTCTAAAAGAAAACCAGAAATAGCAAAAAGTAACTGTCAGTGAAGTACAGCCATTTAGTTGCTGCTGATTTTCAGTCTTTTCATAGCTTCCAGTTCAGCATTTCAAAATGCATTTCAAAATACATTTCAAAATGCATTTTCGTTATGAACTGGAATGAAAAGGCAGGATTTGGAAAAATCTATTAAAAGTTCAGAAATACATTTGCTGAAGGCATAAGGAGTTTTCATTTGTGTCATGCTTAAAACTTCTATGTATTTTTACAGCATTGTATATTAATGCATTAGACTTTTATTAAAAGAAAAGTCAAAATATAATCTAAACTGTAGAATTAACACAACAAATTTGACAATAATCAAGAAAACAAAAATCATAATTATTTGTTTGGAGTCTTTCCAATAAAATATTTCATCAAGGTGATCAAAAAAAGAACTTCCATGTGATAAATCTTAAGTATTCAACTGTTTCTTCAAGACTATATCAAGTTCTAGAAGCACACAAGCAATATTTAAGGATGAAAATATCTTGGCCTGTGGGAAACACCTTGCTTCATGTTATTGAAGGAACAGTGGAAAATTAATGTCTTTCTCAGCTGTAACCCAGTCAGCAGTAGATGCTTTAAATGAAGGAGAAGGAACAGGGAGTAGGTGCCATGTATCATTCTGATTGCACTTTCGATTTACGACTCACTTCCACCTCTGTGCTGAAACCAACATACATGAGACCTACTGCAACTGAAATGGACTTTTCTTTCTTTAAAACTGAGCTATAATTACAGTATCAGAGCCTGATATTATAATTACAACAGCTAAACTCCCTTAGGAGAACCCTTTCAATTTAACTTCAAGATGAAGTTAAACAAAGTCAACTTCAGCAATGATCAACAAGTCAATGAAAGAAAACTGAAAGGAAATGTTAATGTCATAGGAGCATGTAGAGGAGGATAAGGTTTATTCTACTGTCAGTAATTAACTAAAAATTTTGCTTGTTTAGCAGTATCCAACCAGTAAATCTATTATTCAGGAACACAGTGTAGTCAGCAAGTTAGAATTGTTAAGGCTTTTTTTTTCAGTCTCAAAAATGTTGTAGTCATTCTAGTCATGAACATTTTTTATGAGCCACCAAACAATGAGGAAGAAAGGTATATCTGCATAGTTCTTTGTGAGCTGATATATGATACATGTGCTTTCCAATGTAGATGACTGCAAGACAACTCAAGACCCAAAGTCACAAGCCATTGTTAGAAAAATGCAGCCTGCTTAGCCAGGCTGTCTCTCCCAGACACCTCATGCTTATGGAGTCTATAGGCAAACTGTTCCCTCTGTCTTTTCTGGGAATAGGAGATTGAGGAGGATTAGGGAATGGGGAGGAGAAATCAGAGCACTCCTTATTTGCTCTCTCATATTTTTCTTAAGGGTGTATTTCTTAGAGGAATATCCAAGAGGTGATAAAATTGTGCACTACTTCATGTAAATTGTGCACGTTGTCCCCATGTGTTTGGAAGAGTCTGAAAGAAGTTGTTCCTCCCTAGCAGCAGAGGCAAGACAGCTGTATCTTGCCATTAGACAAATTGTGACTCTAAATGTAGACCATTTGGACTGGTTTGGAATTTTTTACAGACGTGAACTTTGAAAAAAAATGCT
The DNA here is from genome assembly GCA_013398075.1 of Notiomystis cincta. Taxonomy (NCBI): domain Eukaryota; kingdom Metazoa; phylum Chordata; class Aves; order Passeriformes; family Notiomystidae; genus Notiomystis; species Notiomystis cincta. Next base: position 107,724 of record VZRX01010802.1, read on the forward strand.
ACTTGTGGGGACCAATACCCATAAGGTGTAGCAAGTTTAAACGACTTTAAGGAACAGTGATAATTAACCATTTGAGAAAGGGCTTGAGATTTGTAGGCACCTTAGTAGAACACATGAAATCAGTGTGGTGTTAAGTGGGTGTGGTGTTAAGTGGGTGTGAACTGAGAAATGCAAAGTTTATTTTCTTCCTTTGTGATTGCAACTGTGATTGTGATTGATTAAGAGCAATTGCAACTTGCAATTGTGATTGATTAAGAGCAGAGGTAGCTTTCTCGCCTCGGATGGCTCCTAGTGTCACACAGAATCTGCACAGAGGTATTGCCTTGTGCTGCCCTTTACAGCTGTAATGTCAAGGCCCTCCACATATTCAAAGTTATCTACATATCGACATCATTCCGGCAGAAAAAAAAGAGCAGGCACAAAGTCAGCTGAAAACCAGGTTTGATTCCACTTCTCCAGGCAGTGCTTCTGTCATACCACAAGGGGTAGAATAAGATTAATGTCGTTACTCCCATTGTATTGATCTTCAGCTGAGCTACCACCACAATGAAAAAAATAAGTGTTCTGTCAAAAAATTGAACACCTAAAATGGCATTTCAAGTTGCTCTCAGTTCTGCTAATAGCAATAAAATATAAGACATGTTAACACTGCTTAATATAATTTTTAAAAATAAATTTGTGTAATCAAGCACCATATTTCCATGGCATTAGATTCTCTGGCTATGCTTTTATCACTAGCAATAACATTTTACTCCTGTAGAGAGTGTAAGTGAAAAGTTTGAAAGGCCGTGTCATTTTCATGTTATTTTTCCAATTATTTTGAAGCTGAACATAGGAACACATCTGTTTATAGGTGATAAACATATTGATTTTCTTTCCTCCTGGCTATGCAAATTCTGTAATCAGGTGGCTCTTTCACATGTTTCTTACTTTTGTTAGTCTAACAGGGACAACATTATTTCTTATACTGCACTTTTAATAGAGTAGATGTCTTTAATATATTATAATGTAATATTTCTTTAATATACAATTTTGTGCTGATCTATGTCTCAATACTTATTTCTCCCTCAAGTTTCTCTGCATAAAGAAATACATTATCTCTTTGACCTTCACTGTTGTTCAGGTTTTTATTCTATCTTCTGTGCATTTGCTTCTGACATTTGTTCTGCTTTGTACCTTTGCTGTTCTTTCTATTTTCTTTGTTCTCTTTCTGTCCCTTTTGTGTATGTGTATAGTTTTGGTGATCGGAAAAAATGGTCATCTGCAATATTCTTACCTTGATGCTGCAATTCCTCTTACTTAGGAGTTTAAGAGTTTCTAGGAAGGGTTTGCATGTATATTTTTAAAGCATTTTTTCTGATGTCTCTTTGCCATATTCTCATTAACAGCTGTCCTCCTGTGTCTTGGATCACAACTCATTTTGTTTTGTTGGGTTTTTTTTGACCTTGCTACATAGCTGCTTTTAGTGGCTTCCCACATCTCACTTTGCTCTTCTCATTAATTCTGAACTTTCTTTTCATTATATTGAATTCTAAAAATACCATTCTGTAATTTCACTGCCTTGGATAAAAATATTAAATGATTTGAAATTATCATGTGTTGAGGGCAAAGGATGATAAACTCCTGTACTAGATAGAAAGTTAGTATCATAGTAAAATAATGTTTGACAGTGGATGATGTGTTTTTACATACATAATGATCTTCCTATTACCTTCTTGTAGAGGTTTGGGAGACAAGGTAGGAACAGTTGTGGAGCCATACTGAGTATATCCAATCCCTAAACCAAAAACTGTGAGGCATGATAAGCAATGCTCCCTAGGGTTTTTCCATTCCTGGGTCCTGATGGTATATCAGACTGATTATACAAAATAAAATGTGCTGACTTACATTAGATAAGGACCCTATACAGCTGTGTGAATTAAACTGGCTGTGATAGAGAGGAAACTGCGTAGGAGTAAAACCTCTCCCTGTGCCCTTGCCGGTGATTGAGATTACCCTAGAGTGAACCAGTTTCCTTCAGATTCAGGAAGATTTATTCGAGTTTAAGCAATGTTATTACACTACCAAAAGTATTTTTATCGTGTATGCAAACTGTTTCATTCCCTAACATACTCCTTTTTTGCACCCAAGGCCTTGCCACACATTTTCCATCATTATTTTAAAGGGGATTTACTCCTTCTTAAAGAATAGAGCAAAATTCTTGGTATTATAAAAGCAGTGGACATTGAAGTCTTTTATTTATCCTTGGGCTTACTAGAGATGGCAGGGAAGTTGAGAACATCTCTATCCTACCCATGATTCAAACCTGATCTATAGGGATTGTCTTTTCTTTTTGAGAGAGAGATAATTCAGTCTGCAGAATTGAGCTTGACAGAAAATTTTTTGTCAATTATGTATGAAGCTTTGAGATATAGTATTCTATCAACTAGGGAGCTGGATAAAAACTGCAAAATTCAATTTCTTTAAGGATGTTTAAGGCCTCAAAATTGGACTGGATTCTTTTCTATTGAAAGCCTAAAACTTCATCCAACAACACAGCTCAACTCACGTCTATATTACAAATGATTTACTATGGTAAAAGTAAACACTTTTATTTTTATGAATGACCAGGGACCAAGTACTCTGCTTACTTTTGTAGTTATAACCACTTCTTCCAGCCAGATGTTGATTATTTGGGGGAGTTTTTACAACTCTTGATTTTAGTATCAGACATCTTTCTTATAGTCTGTGCAGAAGATGTTAGCAATCAGTGAAGTTTTAGTTCACAGCTTTAGAGGCATCTATCTCTAGTGTGAACACAAACATAGAATCATAAAATGTTAAGAGTTGGAAAGGACTTAATCTCTTCCTAACCCCCCTGCCATGGGGGCTTTCCCATTAGACCAGGCTGTTCAAGGCATTGTCTAGCCTGGCCTTGAACACTGCCAGGTTTGGGGCATCCACAACCTCCTGGGAACCTGTTCCAGTGGCTCACCACCCTCACAGTAAAGATTTTCTTCCTAATATCTTACCTAAATTTCCCCTCTTTCAATTTATATCCATTACTCTTTGTCCTACCACTACACTTGCTGACAGAGTCCCTCTCCATCTTCTCAGTAGGTCCTAGTTAGATACTGGAAGGTTTCTCCAGGCTGAACAGTTCCATGTCTGCTTGTCTTTGTGGGGGAAGGTGCTCCAGGCCTCTTAGTGACTTTGTGTTTCTCCTCTGGACTTACTCCAACAGTTCCAGTCCTTTTATGCTGGAGACCCCAGGGCTGGATGCAGCACTCCAGGTGGGCTCTCACCAGAGCAGAGGAGAAGGGGAGAATCTCCTCCTTTGACCTGCTGGCCACACTCCTTTGGATGCAGCCCAGGGCACCATTGGCTTTCTGGGCTGTGAGCACACGCTGCTGGTTCATGCTGAGGTTCTCATCAGCCATCACCCCCAAGTCCTTCTCCTCAGGGCTGCTCCCAGTCACTTCTCTGCCCAACCTGTGGATGTTCCTGGGATTGCCCTGGCCCAAGTGCTGGACCCTGCACTTGGCTTTGTTGAACCTCATGTGGTTTGCACAGGCCCAGCTCCTCAGCCTGTCCAGGTCCCCCTGGGTGGCAGTCCCAGGCATGGTAGAAATGGAGGCAAAATACAGATTCTATGATATGAGTTTTTCAAAGCCCATGCATTCCCATATTCCTCCTGCAGTAGCTGTGCAGGGACTGCATTTTCTTACATTAACCTTTATCTTCCCATTCTTTTCCTTCTAAGTAATATTTTAAGAATAAAAAGGAAACTAAATAGCAATATCTATTTTGGGTAAAAAATGCTAGAATAACTAACTCCTCTCTGTCTACAATCAAGTGGTGGGAAAAGTACAGCAAAACAAAGGTCATGAAAATCCCTATTCTATTTTCAACTTCCTAATCAATCATGGAGAGATAGTCATAAACAGTAGATTGAAGTAAATGACTAACAAAAAGCAAGTTAAACTCTGACCTTTCATAGAAAACTTCCCTAACATGCAAGGACTCAGTGTGAGTCAGGAGGCACAGTCCAAGGATATGCTTTGTAGTCCTGTCTTCTTTAATTACTGCAGTGTCAGTTCAATGGTTCTGTGAATAAAGAAAGCTTTTTTTCGTTTTTCTTTTTTCTCAAGCTAACTAGCATATCATCTTCCTTGGCCTGTTTACCCTCAGCAGAGAAAAACATGTTGGAGACTTCAGGCATGAAGTGCGTGACATTTTGATGCTTTGATCTGACTGCTACACACAGAAGTGGTTAGGGCAGAAGTGAAATGTCTGGAATGTTCTAACAAAACAATGTCTTTTGAGCCTGAAAATACGTGTGTTTATATTCAGATGATCATATGCAGGCATATGTGCATTTTGTCTTCAGTATATCTTATTTTTCTTTCATATTTCATATATTACATATATTTTGGTTTGCTCTCTATGAAGTCACATCCCTTATGTGATCCATTGCTCCTCTCAGTTTTTCACTGGCCTAAGTTTTAAAATTTATATATGAACTTTTAAGGCAACTCAGGACTAGTTCATGAACTCTAGATTTCACCACTGACAATTTATTCTTTTCATACAGTTTCTGCAGGTTTGTCCCCTGACACATTGTTTAAACAGAATCCTGCATGAAAGCTTCTGTGTAGAAAGTTAACAATAAAGAGAGAAATGGTAAGACTATTTCAGTCTATTGTGTACTAAGGGAGAGAAAGTAGTGAGTGATACTCACCCCCCCCACACACCTCTGTGCCTCTGCCTGCAGCCTGGGTCTGCTGAGGAAGTTCACAGTTCAAGGTCTTCCTAAAAACTGTAAAAAAGTGTAGCATCTAGGAAGACTATAGTCATGATACATTAGCAGTTTTTCAGCTGTTCAACTTGTCTGCAGTTTTCCACTTCAGAAACATTGACCTGTTGATTATATTTTCTTTTCCTTGTTCCTAAGATGGTAAATCTAATACCCTAAAATGGGCAGGCATGTGACTCGCAAGCACCATTATTATTTACAGTATTTTGTGAAAGTATAAGCAGTAATGTTCGGTTTTCTTTCATAACAAGTGATTTATGCTGGGAGATTTTAATAGCTTTGTATTACCTTCTGACATGAGATCCATTAAGATGTCACAGCTGCAGCTGTGTGCTTATCATCTCTTTCACTTCACTCTGCGTTTTGGGGAAGGGGAGGATATTGGATCAGATGCACTCGCAGGGTATGGGATGAGTTTGTTGTTATTGGCACATGCATGGATGACATTTCATTCATTCATTGCTTGATCCTCAGCCTTTTGAGGTCACTAGAAAAACTTCTGTTGACTCAAGTGGTGCTGGATCAAGCTCTCAGAGAGCTGATAAATGTTATCTAGCTTTTGTCAACAGTATAAAAAAGGAAAGTCAGTGTGAGCTACAAAAAACAACTACTTATGTTTGCAAAGAAAATGTCTACTTCCAACTTGTTTAAAGCAGGAAAAGGTTCAAGAACCAACAATAATTAGAGAATAATGATAAAGTAATCCTTCTTCCAGACTGCTTTTTTTCCTAGCTTCTCTTTTTGATGTTTCTCACTGCACATTTTTTGCTGCCTCTTTTTGTCACTTCCCAGGCTCTTCAGCTAACTTTCAGGCTCCTAAAAAGGCCATTCAGTATTTTTTCACCCTTCAAAAAAGAGTATACTCACCTGCCACATTGGTCCTTCTTCCCAGTTTTTTGGTTTTTTTGTTTGGTTGTTTTTTTGTTGTTGTGGGTTTGGGTTGTTTTTTTTTTTTTATTGTCTGCTTCTATTGCTGATTTTGTATTAAATTGTCTGTCCTTTTTCAGTGGTCACATCAGGTCTCAGAAGTGAAATGTCTTTGGAACATTGACTTCTTTAAATAATTTTCTAAGTGACTTAAAAATCCTGCAACTTCCACTCACTACTATATCATTTTCCCAAACTGTTACCAGGTATAATAGGCAGCATCCTTTTTCAGTAATGTGGTGGAATGGAGATGTCCAGAAGCTAAGAAACAATGAGAACAAATTCCTTACTTGTCTTACCAAAATAAATAGGGTTTTGGTTCTCTGGTTATATATTGGATTTAGCACTGTAAATATTAGCTATGATAGTGGATTAGCATGTCTACTCCCATTACACTTTAGTTTACAGTAAAACATTCTTATGTCTTCTGTTTAGTCTAATTTAATTTCCCATGAAAACTTGAGTTTTACCTTTAACCTGATGGATTTTTTCCAGTCTGCAAGGGTTGTTTGTCTTTCAGTATTTACTGAAAATTTTTAATGGATGTTAGAGACCTGTAACTTGAGATTACCATACATAACAAGTGGATCCACACTGTTTAGCTGTGGTGACCTAGGAATTAATTTGTTATGCACAGATAACTGGCCCCAAGTTAACCTGGAGGATGGTTAAGAAATAACCCAGTGACATTGACTTTGGGTTCTTGCAGCCATGGGCCATTTGCTCTCAAATTAAGCAAGACTTAAAATCAAACAATTACAAGATCAGCATGAAAACCTTATTAAATCTCACAGCATGTAAAGATTACATGAAGGTTACCAAGGTGCATATTATGATTTTCTATGAACATAGACAGACACAAACATACAGACAGAGGCAGGTGTATATGTTTGTTTGGAAGGACTTTTCTTCTACATTAACAAAAAAGAAGAAAAGGGAAATCTCCTGTGTCACTACCTGTAATGTTCTGTGCTGCTTGCCATCCCAAAATGGCAGCTGGGCTGCACACTGAGCCAGTTTACCTAAATTTGGATGCACCATTAGCAAACAGAAGTGCATCACAGTGAGTCCAATTGCTCAAATATTGTGCTATTGTGGTGCTGGAACACTTCACAGTCATTGATTATTCTGTCTTCAGCAAGTATTACCATCTGCACATCGTTGCCTAGCTACAGAAAAATTAAGTTTATGCTGAGTACCAGATGTGTACCATGGCCCGTGCGAGAACCTTGATTCCTACAGGATCAATAGTGGGAAGCTGTCAGAGCACTTTGCTGTTCCCTTTCAGTCTTGATGGACAGATTTCCTTTCCACTTTTAAAACCAACGTACAGGGACACAGAAGTAGAGGGCTGGGAAATTGCATGTCTGGGCTCCCGCTTTAGATATAAATTTTCATATATTCTGGGCGATTCAAAGCAGATGACACAAGGTGTGATGGGTTTGATGGGAAATTGGATGGGTCTCAATTAGACAGCTAGCCTTCCTACTTCACTGATAGCCATTCTCTGATAGGTTCCATAAACAGAAAACACTTTAGTGTTAAAACACATTCACAAGTGGAGCAGACTTAAGTTTTTCTCCTCCATTATAATTTCAAGGTAAAGTGCAGGGAATTTCCTACAGAAAAAATATCATTCTTGTGTAGTTAGCAGGAATGTAGACCAGCCTATAGATGCAGCAGCAAGAAATTTGTGTCTTCACTAAGATTTGACATTTTAAGATATTTTTACACTGAGCTGGTATTCATGAAATAGAAGAAATGGCAATGTTCAAAAGTTTTTTGCACAGTTCCATATGCATATCTCCATCCTGATCTGCACAAGATGCTCTTCTTAAAGGGAATCAGCCAATAGCACCAATATTTTGTGATACTTTTGTGCAACTAAGACTAAAAGGAAGCCATCAAATGGATTGTCACTAGCAGAAACTGGACATAGATATCCAGAATGTAGCAGCTAACGTGTTTATCTTCTGTTTAACATTCTCCAGAATGTGTGTGTATTCTTGTACTTATGCAGCTTTCCTTTTATATATCAGCATTCATAAACTTCTTTGGAAAGCAGATAAGAAGGAAGATCATGATAAGCCCTGCTTTGGGTATTAGTGACAGAAATTGGTCATGCTGCCAATATAAAGGTATTTAGAGCCTGTGCGCCAGTGCGGTGTTTATGTTTTCTTCCTCCAAGAAACAGCTGCATGTAGCCTTAGATTAATGGAAATGTGAAAACAACAATCTTTAATTTTATGCAGCTAATATTTCAGAAAATATCAAAGCAGTTGATATAGTATCAAATGAACTACAGAGTGCAATCCGAGTTACTTTTATCTTTCTATACACAGGAGAAATTACCAAAACTATCCGTCTACTTTAAGATAAGTCTCTTCCTAAAATGATTCAACAGTACAATATGTAACCATCTTATGAAACTCATTTAACACTGTTGTCCCTGTACATGAAATGAATTTCAAGAATGTAGACAGAATTAATTCATTTTTAACTGTTACCATGATTGCAGGTCTAGCTGCACAGCTGTTGTCCTTTTGGTCTCTGTAAGTGCATCCACTGAGGTACCAATTTTTACGCTTTTACCAGACCTAACCTAGAAATTATCTTAAACATGGCTCATGAATATCTACTGTACTTACTCATATGCAGAGACCTGTGAGCATCCATGAATACAATGATAAGTAAACTTCTTGTAACTAAACAGCATTTGTTTAAATGAAGAAAGAATGCAGACAAAAATTACTTTAAAGAAGGAGGCAATGTACAAGACTCTTTAAATTGATGATTCTTTTATACTGATATGAAGTGGAACAGAATTTTCAGAAGACCTTTGTGGGTGAGTCCCTGTATTCCTATTTATTTTTAATCTGCTTGAGAAAAAGAGAAGTGCCTTTAAATTTCAATAGTACTTTTGTGCCCATTGTTCTTCCACAGCAAGTGGAACAAAAGGTGGGTGGGTGAAGGGATGGATGGATGGATGGATGGATGGATGGATGGATGGATGGATGGATGGATGGATGGATGGATGGATGGATGGATGGATGGATGGATGGATGGATGGATGGATGGATGGATGGATGGATGGATGGATGGATGGATGGATGGATGGATGGAACTTAAAATTATGAACACTAAAAAATCAGCTTTGTTTGAGTAAATTGATTTGCTTGAAGACTGGCTTATCTCATTGCCATTGTGGTGTTATATTCTGTTAGTTTTATACTTCTCAAATTAAACCACCTCAATAATTTAACCAGCATACGGTTTTCATATATGTTTAAAGTGTACATTTAATTCTATATCATCTGTATTCTTGATTCTATGTTATATTCTTCAATGTATCTTAACTAGATCCCAAAACAATGGAGGGGGTTTTTATCAGGATAGGTGAGATTTGCAGAGTATGTATATCTTTACCACTCTTTGAGAATATCTCAATGCCATGTTTTGGGAAATATGGGTAGGATTGATGCCAGTGCGCTCACTTCAAAGGGCCATTGACTTTTATTTAGATTCCCTGATCCTCTAAGGACTTAGGTATGGGCTTAGCTGTCTCTTTTATGACTGTGGATTTTCAAGTATGTGGGAATACAACATAGATATATTTAAGTGTGGGATCTTTTGTGTCTCTAGCTGGCCTTGTTTTTAATCTGATCCAGGACAGAAACTTTGGTCTATTATTCTATAACCTCAAGAAAGCACTGATCAGAAGCATGCAAACAAGGAATTAAATATTTCTTAGTTAAATAAATTTCCATGTATTTTGATTTTTGTCATGCTTGGCAATTGGGTTATCAAAGCTATTTACTTGTCAGCAAAGATTTGTTTCTTCATGACCTGTCTTATCCTCTTCTATGACTTGAAAAGGAATTCATAATACTGAACTACCTTAGACTGTGATGTTCAAAAGAGCAGGATTAGGGTTTGACTGCAAGATTGAGCAGGAAGAGAAGCTGGGCTGGGAAATACATTGTATTACATGAAATATCAACAGGGCAAAAGCAAAGAGCAGGGAATGAGAAAATCATAGTTTAGTTTGAAAAGAAACTCCTTTAAGGTCATCAAGTCCAACATTAACCCAGCATTGCCAAGTCCATCAGTAAACCATGGTCCTAAAAGCCATATCTGCATGTCTTTCAATTACCTCCAGGGATGGTGACTCCACTACTTCCCTTTGGCAGCCTGTTCCAGTGCTTGACAACCTTTCTATGAAGAATTGTTTCCTAATACAGGATCTAAACCGCTTCTGGCTAAACTGGAAGCCTTTTTCTCTCTTCCTATCACTTGTTACCTGGGAGAAGAGACAGACCTTCACCTGGCTACAGCCTCTTTTCAGGCAGTTATAGAGAGTGATAAGGTCTTCCTTGAGCCTCCTTTTCTCCAGGCTAAACATTCCAAACTCCCTCAGCCACTCCAAATATATCTTGTGCTCCAGACCCTTTACCAGCTCCGTTGCCCTTCTCTGGACACACTCCAGCACCTCAGTGTCCTTGTAGTGAGGAGCCCAAAACTGGACACAGGATTCCCAGTGCAGCCTCACCAGTGCTGAGTACAGGGGGAAAATCCCTGCCCTGGTCCTGCTGGCCACATTATTGTTGATAAAGGCCAGGATTCCATTGGATTTCTTGGCCACCTGGGCACACCTGGCTCATCTTCAGCTGCCTGTTGACACCTCCAGCCAACATCTCCTTTTCCAGAGGCAGCTTTCCAGCCACTCTTCCCCCAGCCTGTAGCATTGCATGGGGTTGTTGTGACCCAAGTGCAGAGCTCGGCACTAGACCTTATTGAATGTCATCCCACTTGCCTAAGCCCAGGAATCCAGCTTGCTCAGAGTCTTCTGTAGTTTTTCCACTCTCCAGCAGAACAACACTCCCACCCAAATTTGTGTTGTCTGTTACTGGGGATATGCTCAATCCCATCATCCAGATTATTAGTAAAGTTATTAAACAGAACTGTCCCCAGTACAGAGTCCTGGGGAACCCAGCTTATAACCAGCCACCAGCTGGATTTAACTCCATTTACGTCACTCTCTGGGCACAGGAATCAATTCATTATTGTTTATCCAGGGGAGAGATGATGAATCAACCATGTATGGAGCAGAATATAAGGGAAAATATATTTTATGTGTTTTGAATTTTCTGAGCAAATCCACAGAAATCAGGAGGCAGTTGCATAGTCCATTGGTCAGTGTTTTATCTGCTCACACTGTAGCCATCAAAGAGGGTGACTTTTGTTGTAGTTTTTCTAAAGACCATGGATTTTCAGCTTCAGTCTCATAGTTTAGTCCCCTGAAGTCTTCCACTGTAGAGCATTGTTATCAATCATCAATCATGTTGATAGCTATTAAAATCACAGTACTTAAAGACTGTGATATAATAGGTGCTTCTTTCTAAAGCTCACTTTGGATTCTGTTGTTGAGAAGACACACACCCCTCCCACAACAGAGAGAGATAGAGACAGGGCAGTTAAAAAGGATTGAGTCTCTAACTGTCCTTTATGTGTGAGAGAGAAAAGCAGAAGGGGAGGCATTTATAGAGCAGTAGTGTGAGAGAAAAATCTCACCTCTACTCAGTATTCAGCACTTAGAGGAAAGAGTTTGCACCAGAATTCAGCAGACAATTAGATACAAGTTAATGGAACAAGTTACTGACTCATATTTATGATAATTAAATGACATTAATCTGACACACAGTGGCTACTGTGGACAGAAAAAGTTTATTCTGTGATTCTATGATTCATTCTTTAGCATATTTGCAGATTGGGGGATGACAGATTTGCTCATTCTTATCCCCACAGAATTTCTACTCAACATTTTAATAATTAGGCTGTGGGTAAAAGGTGAGTGAATGTCATCCTTGCTGAAAATAGGCACACCCAAGGGAGGAAACTAAAGGCAAAGTTTCAACTGTAATGGAAAGATCTTGCACTGAACTTGTCACAAATTTGTAGCTGCTTGGGATGAGGCTACTCTCAATTTCTGTAATTAAAACAAAGTAAAAACCTGTGAGCTAATAAACACGTTTTGTACAGTTTATCTGCCATACAAATTTCTGTACAGGGAAGTGTAGACATGATCTGACTAAGCCTGTGGAAAAGATTCAAACCAAAAGTGACACCAAAAGCAGAGAGAAGCAAGAGAAGACTTAGTCCATCTTGCTTTGCTCTTCCTCTTACTAGAGCTCACATATAGACAAGCTCACATCTATTCCCCAGTCACACACAGTTACAGAGACTGCTTTCATCCAGCCATCCACTCTGGCAGTACAGGATCTCTTAATTGTAATCATGAGAAAATTAAGTCTTCCTGACTGAACCTTTAAGCCATGTTCTCTACAAAAAAAAAACCCCAAAAACAATAAAACAAAGGACAGTACTCATTTGGGGATATGGATAGATCACTGCTTTGCAAATTGCCATTCACAGTTTTATCATTTTATAGAATCTTTTAGGGCACCGTAAGTTTCTGAGATGTTTACTGACCAGAAGTTTTCGTATATAATATGTACTCTTTTAGTTTTGTAATTGCGAAATAATTTGGAAGAAGCTTCCCTAATAGCTGTGCTTGGTAATTTTCTTCAGAATTCTCACAGACGTCTTATCAAAATGTCCAGATTTTTCTGGAATTTTTACATCATGCAACACCTCACAAATTTTTCAATAGTAGTTAGTCCTTGCACAAATTCTATTTCATAGAATAGGACTGACATCAGTCAGTGTCTGCACAATCCAAATACAGTTATTTAAAAATCAGTCCATTTTTTGTGCAATAGAAAAGTACAATGGCCACAGAATTATTAAAACAAACTGTAGACCTTAAAGGATTAATACAATTTCTATAAGTTTTCAACAGATTTGAAGTATCTATCTTGTCAGCAGTTTTTGTGATAACAATTTCTGTAAGGTAGGCTTTTGGCAGGCCCTGAAATTTTACAGGATGAAAGTCATTCTATCTACTGAAAGTATTACTATGTATTTTTGGGGGGGGTCTTTTGGGGATGAATGTGTGGTTGGCTGCATTTTGCCCCTCTCTGGACTGGATTCAATCAGTTTTAAACCTGAATTACATGAGGAGTTTGGGGTTTTGTTTTTGGTTTGCTTATTTTTCTTTCCTAGTTAGTGCTACTTTTGGAATTGATATTGCTTGCTTAGATGACTCTGAAACTACAGTTAGAAAATACCTAAATATAAAATAGATGCATGAGTGCATCTTGGGAAGGTGGTATTATGGATGGAGAGCTGTCATCACATCCTTCACAATTACATTATCATGTGCTCCTGTGGTGTACACCTGTGGCTTGTTGGCAAGGCATTTAATTCTAAGGACTATTGAACACCATGCATTTTCATAGGGAATCAGCACAAAGTTATTTAACACAGGTGTTTCTGTAATTGTGATACATGGGGAGATGCACAGTGCTCAGTAGCCTTCAAAATTACACCCTCCACCTGCGTGGTGAAGTAGACTAACAATGTCTCACTGATGCTGCTAATAAGCCATGTTGTGTTCAAGTTAGGCATCTGTGTGTGTTTATGCTGAACCACGGTTCAAGCACGCTGCAATGAAATACCTCAGGTATTTTAATATTAATATTATACCCAACTACTCATTCTCTTAAAGGCCCAGCACCAAGATGAGTCTTTTTGGGGTTTTTATAGCAGGGTTTTACCAATCCACCTGGCTGTGGACTTTAGGAAGTCAAGTAAATTTTTACATATTCAAGAAATATTGTATCATGAAACACTGGGATGACTTTGGTTCTTTAAAAGATTAAACATTTTGACATGTATGTAATTTAAGCTTATAAAAATATCAGCAGTGCTGATTTTATTTATGGTTTGGTTTTTTTTTTTTTTTTTTTTTTTTTTTTTTTTTTTTGTTTTTGTTTTTTTTTTTTTTTTTTTCTTTTTTTTTTTTAGTTGTGTTTATTAAAACAAAGGTAAGGCTCGTTCCACTTCTGTGGAATGTTTATATTTGAAAACAGGGATTCTAACCAGAGCCTCAAGTTCACAAAGGGGAAAACAAGTGCTTCCCTTGAGACCCACCAGGCACTGCAGAGCGACCAGTTCAGCTGGCAAGCAGAACCTGTGGGAAACAGGATCCTGATGTATCATTGCTAGATTTGGTAGCTCACATCTCATCCACAGGGCAATTAGCCAGAGGGAACTGTGTTCTTCCATAGGCCCTGGCCTTGCAGAGGGTGGTGCTGGGTAGCTATACCTTGCTTGTAACATGCTGGATTCTGATATCCACATGTTTGGAAACATACCTCCCTCCAGCTTTTCCTTGTCTCGCTTGCTTAGCTTTTGCTAGGTATTAACAATGGAAGGGACAGCCTGAATTATGAGTTACAGTATATGCCACTCAGTCACTGGCAGTTGTTTTTGTCACTCTTCACAGTATCTGAGTGGATTTTGGAGGGAGCAGTAAAACTGACATCTGATAAGCCAATTGTGTATATAGTGGTGCTAGGCTTTTCAAAGGGAAGTTTGCATGGATTTCCATTTAAGGAAAAGTTGGGTGTTTGTTGCTGGTTTTTGATTTTGGCATTTGGGTTCTTTCCTTAGCCTTATTCTTAGAAACAGACAAGTGAAGTATATCCAAAACTTTCACCAGAAGCTGAAACATTAGAGTTTTGGCAAAGCTCTGTTTTGCTAAGCAGAAATGTCAGGCAATTATAAGAAGTGGTGCTAAGATGGTTTGCTCCAGATTTACTCCTGCTTCACAGTTGTGCAACTATTGATTTCCCTGTAGATAACTCTGTGGATAAATTAAATTAGCTGAAATTTAAATTAAAAAAAAAAGGAACTACTATCAAGAGCTAAAATTTCAAAGAATTTCAGAGAATCTGGTCCAATATGAGAGCATATATTTCAAAGACTATCATTGCAGGCATGGCAGAAGGCCAGCATGGATCAGCAAGGAACTCCTGAGTGAGCTTAACTACATAAAGGAGGAACACAGAAGCTGGAAGCAGGGATAGGGTAGCAATACAGAAGCATTGCCCAAGCATGCAGTGATGAAGTCAGGAAAGCCAAAGCTCATCTGGAATTGGAACTTGTGAGAGATGTGAAAGACAGCCAGAAAGGCTTCTATAAGCACACTGGCACCAAAAGAATGTGAAAGAAATGTGGAACTGCTTCTCAGTGGAGATGGAAAGATAGTGACAAATGATATGGATAGATCCAGGGTTTACCCCAGTTTTTTCACTGGTTAGGTTTGCCCATGTGCCTCCTAGACCCTCAGGTCTGTTAAGAGAGTCCATGGGAGAAAACATTACCAACAACAGAGGTAAGAGCAAGAGGGAAGATGCAGTTAAGCCAGTTAAGCGAGGCCAAGGGGACAGACAGAATGCACACAAGGGTGCTGGGGGTGTTAGCTGCCATCATTGTTAGGCTGCTGATAATTTGGCAAATGGAAGATGGGGAAGAAGGAGGATCTGCAAAACTACAGGCTTATCAGCCTCACCTCATATCCTGGGAAATCCTCTGTAACAAACTGGGTGCTTATAGAGTACACTTCCCTAACATTTCTGGACAATGGTGGCATGAAGAAAGGCTGGAGGATGGGGGTACTGTGCAAGGGACCACACAAACAGACAAAGGGGATGACAAGAACTGAATGAAGTTCAGCTTTGGTAAACAGACTTCTGCACCTGGGGTGGACTAAACTCATGCAAGACTACACTCTTGGTGCTGTCTGGCTAGAATGCAGCTTTGCAGAATGCAGGGCCTGGGTTTCTGTGTGGAAAACCAGTTGAACTGGAGGAGTCAGCAGCACACCCTTGCTGCAATGAAGGCCATCCACATGCTTGTCTGGATTAGCAATGGGACAGCCAACAGTTCAAGCAGTGGATTTTGTGTCCCACTCAACTCTTGTGAGATCAAACATGAAGTACTGAATTCAGCTTGGGGATTTTCAGTACAAAACACTGAGTTACCACTGGGACAATATAGAAAGAAGAAGCCAGACTGTTCTCAGACATGCACAGAGAAAGCAGGAGAGGCAATGCACAGAAGCTGGAACAGGGGGAAATTCTTACTAAGTACAAGGGAAACATTTTCATTGAACAGTGGTCAATCATGTAGGCCAGGTGCTTTGAAGATCTGTGGGATTTCTTGGAGATACTTAAATTCAGCTGGGCACTATCCTGAGCAACCTGATCAGGGAGTTTCACATCAGCCTTGGGTGAAAAGAGGCTGGATGGTCTCTGGAGATCCCTTCGAACTTGTTTTACTGTGATTCTGTAGAAATGCTTAAGACAAATTCTAGATTTTGTGGAAAACAGTGGTGGTGGGAATTGTGCTCATAGTGACAAGGCTGTAATTTTTTTTTAATTCTGATGTAAAATTGATCTACTCTATATTTAATAGTTAATAGAAAATATATCATGATTCTCTTGACCAGAATGCATCGGTTTAACACCTAGATCCCCAGATAGCATTAAATCTTTATGACATTAAGCTCTGCTAAGCTCTTTCAGAATGCTGACCATCTAGAAGCTAGTGGTTTTATAGAATATAATTTTTAAAATACCCTGTGTGATTTTTTAATAAGGCTTTACCATATATACTATAAACAGAATACTAAGAAATTTAAAATTTAGAAGAATAAAAAGACTGTATATCAGTCTAGTCTTAAATACTAAAAAAATATTTACAAGCAGCAGTAATAGCAAGTAATAGCAAGGAAGTAGGGTGATAAAATAATCTAAAATGCAGAGCCATAGCCAAAAGTGTTAAACTAAACAATACAAAAAAAAAATAAAATAAACTTAAATCAATGTCAAACACATCCTAGGCCTTCTGGGGCAGGAAAAGAAAAAGCCAAGGAGTGCATTTTTCATGGGAATGAAAATTATTACAGAGCATTTTTTTGAGGTATATAAGCATAGTCCTCTAAGATCAGGATTAATCTTGAGGTAGCTCAGCTGAAAGCCCTAAAGTTGCATCAAGGAGCAATGAGCACATTCTTAAGTACACCATCCAGTTGCTACTCTTCTAATTTGTTCATTCTGTTAAAAAAAGAAACAATCCTGACTCCTGAGCCTCCTCTAGTGTTCTAAAAATAAAAGAAAGTCATGTATACTCAAATCAAAGTACAGCAAAGTATAGAATTGTTGATGAATCTTGCCAAGGAGGTATTCTTTAGTCTATATCTTTTTTTCTTAATTGTCATGGTGCAAAATGAAAATTTTCCAGTTGGGTTCATATCCCCATGCTTCTATATGGTTTTAACTGGCAAGAAATATAAAAGCTCAGTACTGCTTTATTTTTTCACAAATACTAGCAATAGGGTTTGAATATACAAGAAGCAAACAAGCAGATCCCCCACTCTATATTTCTCTCCTGGCAGTTAGCTAGTTACATTTATCTTGTTCATGCTCAGTCATTGAAATTAAAGAAACCATTTGTTAAGCTAGTTAATACTTTTACCTGAGCCCTGAATAATCTGATTCTGCTAAGTACCTTAAAAGCATAGCACACTCCAATATTTCTTTCATATTTCATTATATACCTCATCAATGTTTTGAATAATTCTTTTCCAGTAAGTTGTGTGTGCAGTTACAACAGTAGTGAATCAATACATCTTTTTATCACCATTCACTCTTAGTGCCAATTTTAATTCTGTCTTTTTTTTTAACGTATTACTTCAGTAGAAAATCAGTCAGATATTTTTAGATCTACATTAAGCTATAGACATATGTGTGTATATATATATATATGTATGTATGTAATTCATAAGGAATTGACATGATAATTATGTTCCTTGCATGCTCACTTTTAGTCTTCATAACAAAAGACAGAAAATATGAGAGACTGTGTTTCTCAAAAAGTAAGGAACATTTATAGATTGCCATGTATCCTATATGGTTCTGAAAATGTCATTTAAATGAGGACTTATTTAAAAGCCATCAAAATTATTAAACCCACTTTTTTTTTTACATTCTTTAATTTCCATTTTCTACACCACAACAGATATCAGCTTTGACTCTTATATAACATTTAAATATAATATTTTACTCATCTAGGCACAGAGGAAGGAAATATAATTCTGCCTTAATTTGAATTTAGAAGAAATTAAACCCCTCCCCAAGTCCCAAATCCAACTAAGAAATAACATAATTATAGAGCTATTCTCCTTGCTGTACAGTGGGGAAATCAATATGAATACTACTGAAGTCTTTT
This sequence comes from Notiomystis cincta, assembly GCA_013398075.1. Taxonomy (NCBI): domain Eukaryota; kingdom Metazoa; phylum Chordata; class Aves; order Passeriformes; family Notiomystidae; genus Notiomystis; species Notiomystis cincta. The sequence goes on from VZRX01010802.1 coordinate 125,641, forward strand.
CAGCCAAACTAAAGCAGCAGTAACACCATGTAACATGTGTAATTAAACAATCATAGCTTCATGTTTGTCATGGCAAAGCTACAATTTATCAAAGCAAGAATTTGGAGGAGTTTGAGTCCTTTTTCTTCTCATATGAAACTAAATGCTTATTTTGAATCTACTTCCATGTAAAAAATGATTCCCTAAAGTCACAGTTACCAAGAAATAACAAGCGTAACTTTTTTTTTTCCCAGGGAAAAGGAGGGAGGAAGAAGCATTATCAACTGCTGCTTTGATATGAAAAGGCATCTGAACTGAAAATAATTCATGGCTAATGAAATGTGTACTCAAGGTCAGAGACAGGCTGCCTTTAAAGTTTTAACTATGATGAATTTACTCTTCATCTCCTCCCAAAAGTCGCAAACAGTTTTACATTACCTTGAAGTAGCAGTGGGGTTAACTTTAAAATACTGTTCTGTCTGAATTTTAGGCCAGATGGCCAAAAAGATAATATGATAACTTTAGGAAAGAATTTCCTACTCCTTCATGCTTTCTGAGCTGATTCATTGTCTCCTCCTTAAAAGCTGACAGGTTAAACAGGAACGATACTGGGGGAGAAAAAAAAGAAAAGAAAAAGTAAAGTTGATATTTTTATGCAACACTGTGTGATATCAGAAAGAAAGTTCAGGTTCCCAACCTTAAATCCTGATATACTTGGGGAAGTGTGAGGCTCAAAACTTCAGGAAAAATTCTCAGACCCAAGACAGAGCCATGATATCTTGCACCTCCCCCAGACAGAAGTTAGGGTGACTAAGAAATGCCATGCAGTTTCAGAGTCACAGTCTGTCTCATTTATAAATTTTAAATTGGGTGTTCTCTTTGAATGTCTAATGCTTTTCAAAATCTGCTGGAATTTTTAAGTATACTTTATAAATTTTTAAGCATTGTGTAAAACTTCCTGTGGCATCTGGAAAATAAAGAACCAGCATTTAATATATTAAGCTGGCAATTTTCATCAGAACAAATTCATCAAATTTTAGATGAGGCAAGGAAATAAGTCTTCTGTCATAGCACTCAGCAAATTCAGATGCAAAGTTGATGTTTAATGTAAGTATGGGTATTGATTAAAATCATATTTTCACATTTGTGTTTCTCTTTTAGGTCTTGCAAAAATATTACCAGGTTTTCTTTCCAGAGTAAAGCTTATTATTTGTTTCATTGTGTAATATAATGCCATTCCTTTCAGTGAGTGATATTTGGCTTATTTAAAATTTTTTGTTGCAGAATTAAATTTTTAATAGCAGAATAAGAAATAGGAATAATTAGTTGCAACCTGTATATTTGCAGCATAAAATTTTTGAAAGTTTGGAGACCTAATAATAACATTCAGTTTGAGAAATTTGGCTAATTGAATGTGAATCCAAACAGATGCATTGGTCAGGGTGTGCAAATCAAGAGAAATGGATCTGAGCAAATTATTCTGCCTGCTCTGTTCCTTCCTCATTATAAAACGAACAGAGTAATGACCTAATACACGTGGTAGACACATTTCTTGATGTACCTGGGAACTGAAAATGAAAAAGCACCCCACAGCTCTTATCAGAGTCAACAATAAGAAAAAGATTGGTTGACCTGTTACATCTTGGTAGATAACGATAAATTCTGTAACCACTGTGAACTCTCTTCTGCAAACTTGTGGCCACCCACATTGGTCCTGCTTTGTAACAGTGGAAAACAGAGCAAAGCCAGTCCATCTGTTTCCACAGCTATTTCCCTTGCCTATTACACTGAACAAAAATCATTAAAGTCAAGTCTTCCTGAGAACTTTCAATGTCTTCATTCCATTTCCTCACTCTGTTCCTTGCTTTTCCTTTGTTACTTGCGGGGAAATTGCATATTTTCTGAGGTTGTTCTCCTAGAATGTCTGTGTTTAGGAAAGCAAAAATGAAACAATATACACTTGGAGCAGTGAAGCCCATCTTTATTGCTGGGAAGATAAAAGTGAGGAAAGGTATGAACATGAATTGCTCTGATAATACATTTATAGCAACTATACTCTGCAGTGTGGTCATCTGTCTCACTAAAATAGCTAAAAAAACAGGGAAATACAGTCAGAGGGATACTGAAGGAAGGGGTAGGGAATAATCTACTCCAAGCAAAATATTTTCAGGTAAATACCAAAGAAAAGTTAAAATAGAATAGACCATTTCAATTGAAAAGGACCTGCAATGATTATCCAGTCCTTTGTATATTGCAGCAACTACAACCACTGCGTTCAAAATGAGATGAAGTCATTTTAAAGACAGTGTGTAGGAAAAGAGGGAATATTTTCCTTTATTCAGGTCTCAGCAGAAAATGCATTTGGTTTCCATTTTCCTAAAATATATCTCATCAGCGCTTACATCCTGTCAGGACAATCAGTAGTAGACACCCAGTACAATACCTCCTTTGTTTTCCATCCTCCTAACCCTCACCCAGAGGATCAACCACACCATCACTAAATGTAAGGGCTGTACAATCACACCTCTCCCTTAAGGATAGCACGACACCTCCACCTTGCCTGCCCTGCCTATCCCTCCTGAAGTGCCCATAGCCCTCCATCCCAGCTCTCCAGTCCTGCCATCCATTCCACCAAGTCTCAGTAAACCTAGGGCAGTGTAGCTCTGGGAGCTGACCAACACTTGCAGTTCATCCTGTTTGTTTCTTGTGCTGCCTGCATCGGTGTCCAATCACTTCAGACATGTTTCTGAGTGTTCCTGAGGGCATTGTAAATGTTCCCACTAGCACTGACACGCTCAGACAATGTGATGCTGACCCTTGGCTTACCTACTGCAACCCTGTTGGTATCCCCTTTCCCCACTGTGTCTACTTTAAAGCCCACTTTAATGATCAGTCCTGACAGCTAGTGCCCAAAGACCGATTTTCTCCACCAGGACAGGCGGATCCTGTCAAACCACAGCATAACTTATGCTATCAAGTCTCTTCAATGGTTTAAAACCCCAAAGTTTTGGTGGAGAAAAATTTCATGTCATCCACTGTAGTAATGAATGCTGATGACTTCAGCTTCCTCATATAAAGGTAAGACCTCAGTGGATAGGAAAATTATAGCTGGACAAGATAGGTAATAATGATTTTCTTTTCAGGCGATATGCTGGTCAGAGGCAATGGAGAACATGTTTTGCATTTGACAAAGTAAGGATGTTACATTATCTAACTACATTTTCTGTAGCTATGAAATCCCATCACCTGCAGAGACACATGTTATTTGCACTATCTTAAAATGCTATCCAAACTTCAGGCTTTTCATGGCAGAGATGACAGATTATTAAAAAATTAGAATTTACCATTGTGTCATGTATGTGAACTGAAAGAAAGGAGCCTCAAATTACCCAGTTACAGGAAAGGTCAGCTGAAGTTTGTGTTTGGTGTTTGAGTAGTGCTTGGCATTCTTTCCTTACCCTCTCTCTGCTCCACAAATCATCATACACAGAAAGGTCAGGAACAGAGAGGAGGTAAGATACCAGCTAAATAAGGAGCAAAAGATTCCTCTCCTTCTGGAAATCATCAGAGCAGAAAGGGAATTTCTAGAACCCTTTTGAGATAGGAAACAAGACCTGAAATAGTTAAAATATTTGGATTACACACCACACGATTCAATTGCTTGGAATCAGCTCATATCCTTGAATAAATAAAGGAATTAGCTTTGTGTAAAGCTGTCCAAAGCCAGAGAATAGTTACAGCTGGCATTTTTTCTTTTAATTTGTTCTTACTTGCAGCATGTGTTTTTCCCTTCCCTTCACCCTTTTCCTTGATCCGACCTAACTTTTGCTTTTGTTCTTGAATATGAGAAAGGACAGAGAATTGAAAAAAGGACAGTTGTTGCCATTTTCTTCACCTGACACAATAATTTTAAATCAGATATTTTTAGACTTGTACCTTCTTCAAAAAGATTGAGCCAAAATTAACCTCTAAATTTTCTATCACCTAAGAACGGGATGTCTAAGCCTTCAGGAAATAAAGTGTCAAAGTCCTTTGTTTGTCTCCTTTCTAATTTTGGTCGGCTATTTCAAATTAGTGAAAATTTTGCTAAACAATGTTTTTGGACAGTTTGAAGCAGAATGTGACATCAAACTCAGGATGATTTCATTAAAGCTGTGAGCCTGAAATATTTTGTTCATACAAACTGGGCAGCTTCCCGTAGATGTTTTTAGTGTTGTGGGGAATCTGGCTGATTTCCTGACCTTTTGCAGACATTTCTACTGTTCTATGAATAATATCAAAGTGGTCAAACAAGAACAACTTTACGGAAATTACTATGACCGTGCTTATTTGAAAAAAAGAATAAAGTACCTTACATCCACAGCCTTTTCAAAGTGACTTTTATGGGCAATCTAACTCATATTCAACAAATACCAGTGTAACCTTGACTAGGTATTCATAAGCTTAGGTACAGGGACTTGCAATTCTTGATAATTCCATTCATGGTGTTATACCTTTTTCTCATGAAGTATCCTTAGTCCTGCTCAAAGAATTTATGTGTAGAAGGAAGGAAAAGAAAATAATATGGATAGACTATGTCTGATAGTAAGGTTGGAGGTATTAAAAGATATTTCTCTGTTCTATGATACTGCCCTATCCTATTATTTTGGAAAAAATATGAAACATTTGTGAGAGGTGTGGACCTGGTGAGAAGCCCCATAATGACTTTCTTTTACTTGCAAATACAGCAGAAGACTGTTTTTTCATCAGCACAAGTTATAATAATGATAAAATAATATGAATATTTATTAAACCCCATTTTTATTTAACTTCAACAAAATACTTATTATTACTTCAGAATACAAATAGCTTTTAAGAGTCCAAATTTGGAACCTGTCACACTGAGTGCTGAGCAAATGTGCAATGTGAACAAATGTGGAGAAGGGAACACTTGAAATAGAGAAAACAAACCTTTCCAACAGAAAATTTTAAGACCTTCTTTCCAGAGCAACTCCTGTAAAGGTGTTCACAAAGAACTTGCCAAATTGTGAATGTTCTTTTAGAGACCATGCATGCAAATTAAGTTCTTTGAATATATACATGTATAGATTGGTAAAATATAGTATGATAGGTTTTAGATAAGTTAAGAATAAGCACTAAGGAACAAAGATTACTTCAGAAGATTTAATTGACTTTGTAATTTATCCTCCTGGCCTTTCTCCTTAGAAGAACTTTGTGAAAAAACAACGAAGAGTTGTAAAAAAACAAGGTTTCATTAGGACATAAAATGGAATAATTAAATTCTTATGCTGAGAAAAACCAAAACATGTAGGTGAGGGAGAGCAGAACATTTGAAAAGGAAAACTTACAAGCCACTATTTTCCTTAGTGCTTTCTTTTCCCAAGTTTTGTTCTTACTTTCAGACCTAATACACAGAAAATTCCCAGATTACAACAAACCTTCTCAGTGCTATCTACCCTCAGAATAAAAGCTCTTTTCATCCCCTGCAAGCTGCAGCTCTGATCCCTTTGCAAAGGTCCTTGTCTATAGGTACTAGATGAGATTTTCTTCCTGCTCAATCTCTGTTAAACCTGGAAGGTCCTCTTCCAGAGGGGCATTTGCCTTCCCTCTCCTCTTCAGCAGCATGACTGCTTCCCTGCAGGGGCATCTATATCAATACTCTATTGATAACACTCTGAGAATAAAGAAATAAATCTGCTGACAGGTTGGACTGTAGACATGAACATATTTAGAAAATATTTCCTTAATGTCTCCTGGAACATAAACTCAGAAATTATGTAATGAGCACAGTTTACCTTTTCTTAGACAGACAACCCTTTCTTAAAAGCATGTGAAACCCAAACTCAAATGAGTTGAGTGAGCAGTCTTATTTACCAGGCTGAGAAAAAGTTAACTACCCGTTCTGCAGAACATGCTTAGAATATCATGACAAAAATAGTTTTGACACTGCTGCTTAGGCTATGTGTCAGATGAGAAAGAATTTTTCTTCTGTAGTAACATTCAGACAAAGGAGCAAATCTACTATACTTCCTTTCACACATCTCCTTCTTCCTTCGAAGCAAGAAAGTTGCACAGGCACTGAAGTAGTCTCAATGCTGAAATTATTTACCTACCAAGATACACTGCAGAATATAAAGCATTGCAAAAATTCTGGAGAAGAACAGATGCCAGTGCTGGGGGCAAGTATAGTGATTATCAGGTACTCAGCTAAATGATTGAGGTTATATTAAACAGCCATTCAGAAAAAAAAAAAAAAGGCAAATTATAGTCCCTATATTTTGACTGGAAATATTAGCTAAGCATAAAAGTTGGAAGGAAGACTTATATGTTCAACATTGGTTTTCATTTTTCTCCTCTTATATCTGTAAAATATGAAAAAATATTTAACCTAATCCTTTCTATCAACTAAGTGTGTGTGGCTGAATATCCTGGGGGGAAAGAGGATGCAACAATTAGGCAACTCATTTTAACCTTTTAAGCTAAGATCATTGATCTAAAGCCCTTGCCTGAAATGAATTTTGAAGGCTGACTATTTAAAGATTAGCAGTAGTTTGGAAACGAAAGATCTGACATAACCTTTGCTGCAGAGAGCATATGAATTATGATAATGAAGAAAGACAGGGAAAAATGAGATCATTCAAAGATGTTTTAAATGAAAACAGAGGAAACAACAACTTGAAAGGATGGGAAGTGCATTTCAGAGGTTATTACTTAAGATTTCTTAGTTTTGAGGGCTATTTTGTACATTGCAGTCTCTTACTCTTCCTGTGCTGTGGATGACAGAACACAAAACCAGCTCAGAAGTACAGCACAGCTCACAGCAGCCTGGCCTGAAACTCTCAGCTTCAAAAGAATAAGACTGAATCAATCAATTGATCATCCCCCTCTGGTTTCTTTGCACACTCACGTGTCTTACACTATATAAAGATCCAGTGTGGAAGAAAATGTTATCTTCTCCATTTTATTATCTCAATTGTTCCAGGTGGTACAGATAAAGTATTACACATTGACAACCTCCTACACTTTTGCATGTTGAAAGGACACTTGTGTTGATGTACACGTGCTTGTACAGACCAGGTTTCCTCTCTGTGGTTCTGTTGTGTCAGGGCTCCTCCAAGATCAGCTTTGTGAAATGAATGAATAATTAAGCAAAAGCAGTGGTATTCTTCATACAGATCAGTGGTATTTTCTTACATATTTTACAGGGGAATTCAACTAACTTCACCTTCAGTGCAATTTGAAGATCATTGGGGTTCATGGTAGGCTCCCTTCAACACAATAGAATTACAGTTAAAGAAATTTTGAAAACTGAATTTCATTGTGTGATCTTTTTTATTTATTTACTTTAAAAATATATTCTTGAAACTGTAAGAAATATTGTTTGGTTTGGGTTTGGGTTTTGTATTTTAAAATAGAGAAGATAAATGAATGACTGCTCTATTCATCCTGCTTCTGTTTGATCTCCTACTTTAACTCCCTGTAGCAAAAAAAAAAAAGAAAAAAAATCCAAACCCTATAGTGTTCCCATGGGGAACAAAAGCTTGAAAAGGAGCAGCAACATGTTGGTAATAAAAAAATTTCAAAGGACCGTATTTCAAGCTGTGGGAGTACAGGGAACATCATTTCTTATATAAAATGTACATCATCTCTTGTGAATGGCAGCTCAGGAGACTGCATATGCTCCTCTCCTGCTTCACAGGAATTATCTAGCAGATATAAATGAAGGCAGTTTTGATAACTAACTTAATAAAATTCCAAAGAGTAGGGGTGGGCAGCTCAAGCTGACATTTTAAGATTTCACAAGGGAGGGTGATGGGTGAAAGAAGGAGGAATGTCAGTTTTGCTGCAGACAGAAACTTAATTTTTTAGTTTGGATGAATTCCAAGCAGAGTTACAGCATTTTTACAATCCTTCTATTTCTTACACAAAGCAAACAGTTTTCTTCTGTTTACTTAAGCACACTGAGATGACAAAAAAATCCAGAGGCTTACAAGACCACAGCTGTCTGCTCTTCAAATACTGGTTCAACACTTTGATGAAGGGTAGTGTTGTTTGCTTTCTGTGCGTGGCAGGTTAAAATGAAGCAGGTTGTTCGCAGGACATAATTTCTCTAGGGATGGTGCTTCCTGGTTGAATTAAAAGATAAATAAAAATTCATAGTTCATTTAATTTACTTTTCCCATATCCCAAATACTTTGATATTTAGTCTAAATCAGGGCTTGAGTCCAGAGACCTTTAAATCAGGCAATACAATTCTTCAAAATTATAAGTAATTAAGAGTAAATTTATGGCAGATTAAGGTCTCTTATAATTTCCCTTCTTCATGTATTTTAAAGGCCTGGTGCTCTGAATCACTACTTTCACCACTTTTCATCATCCAAGTGTGTAGTCCTGACATGGATGGTCTTGATTCATGCCACCCTTTCCAGTGTTTTCATTAAGGTTACTGACCAATTAAGAGCTGATTACATGAATAGGGCTGGTTATACCATCTTGTGTCACTCACCTTCCTGTTTCTTCCTTCTGCACTCTTTACTTTCCCTATCCACACAAAATCCTGTTTCAGTCAGCACAGAAATGTTCTCAACATAGTTTTTTGCAGCACTGTTTATTCACCTCTGCTGCAGAGCCCTCATCATAAGGAAGAGCTCTTTCACTGTGAGGGTTATGAGACACTGCACAGGTTGCCCAGAGAAGTGATGGATACTCTATTTTGGGAAGCGTTCAAGCACAGGTTGGATGGGACTCTGAGAAACCTTGTCTAATGAAAAGTGTCCTTGCTCACAGGGAGGGGGGGGGCATTGGAACCAGATGATCTTTAAGGTCCCTTCCAACCAAAATAATTTTGATTCTTAATTTCTATTTGATTAGTGCAGCTTAGGAACTGAGCAAGAATAATCTTAAATGAGACTGGTCTGACATTTGCATAGAATACAGTACTTAATCCCTGAAAAAATTAGGTGAAGAGAGACTAACCTTTCCAAACTGGACCATGCTTGTGATCTTACATTAAATCTTATGTATGATGGATAAGGTGGACAAACAACAGCTTGAGATATGGATGTAATATGTAGCTCCAACAAACCTTATTGACTTGGCACCCAACAAACAGATCTAATTTTTCATGGTTCTCTGGGGTTCTCTGGAAAAATATTAACATCAACAGGGCTATGCATAACCCATACTTATGCTCTCCTCAGCTGAGGAGATGCTTCTTTGGACACTTTGAATCTCAAAGCTTTGTGTTTATGGATATTTTTGGTGTAAGAAGAGTAGAAGTGACAGATGGGGTAAGTTTATAATAGTGGAGTTTGGAAGCACTACCATTATGTAGTGTTTTGTATAACACATGCACCTTACATCTCTAACTTTTAATAAATCCTAGTATAAAAGATATATACCTAAATATATATTAACCTACATAGATATTGGCATATATACTGATGGTATGATTTCAAGGAAGGTGCTTGTGATGCACAAAATCCCATAAATAAGAAGTTATGTAACAAATACTGCACTTAGTTCTTTGTATGATTCATCAACAATTAATTTTTTGTTGGGGAATGTTGATTCTGAGCCAGTCATCTGTACATTTAGGGAGGCTACATAAATTTGTGCTAGTTGTAGGAAATGTACTTTCAGAGAATATAGACATTCAAGTTCAGCAACTAGGCTTTTCTTCACATTAAAGGAAGAGCAAAAGTAAATCAAAGTATAGATTCAGCAGTCTCCTCAGGAAGTCTGTTACCAATGTCCTCAGAACTGATGTCCCTTTTTTTGTAGACTGGCAGGTGTGAAGGACGTGTTGTGGAGCTTACTTGTAGAACGGTATTTACACCTAAAACTGCTGGGTAGACTGGATTGATGTGAAGAGAAAAACTTTCTGTGCTCTTCTAATATCATTATCTCTTCTGATTAGGTTATAATGCAAATATTATCGAAGACTCACAGCTTATCTCTAGTATTGACATTCCCAACACTGACATTCTCAGGTCAATATACTAAAATTATAATACACTTCCTGTGAGTTAAGAATAAAATTACCCCGCATTCTGTACCTAAAACGTAAAAAAAAAAAAAAAAAAAAAGTAAAGGGTATGAAAAATAACTCTTCAAAAAAGCAGTACTTGAAAGTAAGTCCTTGGATAACAGGTTTCCTCGCATATCTGCAAAAAAATTGCAGATACCAAGTTCCTCGTACTAGAAGAAGTCTATGGATACCTGTGAGACTTTTGGAAGAGAGGAGGAATGCAAGGGGAAAACAAATCTTATTTGATGTGGGGAAGTTTGGGATATTTTTCTATAGACGTTTTCAAACATTTATAAGGCACACTGCTTCTGAATTAGTTCTTTTTTAGTATATGAGGTGGCTGACTATGCAGATGAGGAAAGCACTGGCTGTTGTTTGCCTTGTGTGAGGGGTATCTGGTGTTTCCCTTTCGGCACTAGGTCCCACAGCCAGGGAGGCAAATTGCACTCATGGGGTGCAGTCAGTTCAGGGTTATTGCCCTACTGCTGCCACAACAATCAGGTACATCAATAGGGTCTGCAGCCTCTTCCTTCACCTCTCCTTCCCAGGGTTTGGGCTTCCAGGGCTCAAGGCCAGCTCTGATTAAATGTAGCTGTGGAATCCTGGATCAGATTTCTGGGAGAGATGTGGATGTCAGAGTTTTGAATGAAGCAAGATTCTGACCTCCTTTGTTTGGAAGTGTTGAAGGTCTCCTCTCCAAGCTACATTCTCGATGTATCTGTGCCTGATCATGCACCCTGTTCATTCTGAGCCTGACCTAGAGACTTGACTTTCCAACTTGACCTCAGATCTCTCTTGTCACCATGGACATATCTGCTGTTCTGGACACTAGACTGATTACCATCCTCTGTTCTGCTTTGCTGTTCTACTTCAGTTACTGTGGGACTGCTTTTGTTAGGGAGGGCACAGCCCTGCCAGTTTTGTTGTCTCAACTGCAGTTATCCTTCCCATCTGGAGAACAAACCAACCTTGCTTCTCCCTAACAGCACTCTCAGACAATGCAGTCAAATTATTTGCCTTTCAATATCCCCTTTTTTTCTCATTTTCCTCATAAACAAGCTGTCCTTTTTACTCTTTCTTTGCTCAACAGGTTTTACAGATTTTTCACCCTTATACAGTCTTACAATCTTAGTGTTTGATTTTTTAGGCATTGACCCCAGTTAACCTGTGCTTTCTGTCTTTTGACATCTTCCACCCAGAAGCAGTCACAGAATCAGAGAATGGTTTGTGTTAGAAGGGACCTTAAAGATCATATAGTTCCAACCATGCTGCCAGTAAGGGCTATCATTGGCTACATCAGGTTGCTCAGACTCCCATCCAGCATTGAAGACTTCCAGGGATGGGGCATCCACAGCTCCCCTGGGCAACCTGTTGTAGTGCCTCACCACCCTCACAGTTAAGAACTTCTTCCTAATACCGAATATATATCTGATATTCCTTTCTATCATTCATAATATGTTGTAGTTTCCCATATTCATTCTTGTTTAGCCTCAAGTTGGGTTGCTTGAACTTATTTCCCATTTTGCAGGTTTGCAGTGTCCAGCAGTTTCTCACATTTTACTCTTTGGATTTGAGACTGGAGTTATCCTTCTGCCTGTGTGCTTTAAGAAGTTGCTTAAGAAACGTTTTCAACATGTTTTAGAGTCAGGTTTGTGAGATATAAGATTGGCTGAAAATTTACTCTGTGCTCAAACTGTGGTGAACAACCATAGAAAATTCTACTGTCATCTGGTTACTTAGTGGTGCTCTTCCCAGTAGATACTGAGGCCAATTATGTGTAATTTTTTTTAGTTAATGACTGGATAATGCAATACATTGCACTCCACACATTTCCAGACGATACTAGACTGGCTAATCATCAAAGGGCAGAGCTGAAATAAGGATATAAATAAGGTGGAAAAATGGGCCTACGGGAACCTCATGAATTTCAAATGGAATTGCCAAGATCTCCACTTGAGGAGAAACAACCCCATGGACCAGCAGAGACTATGCTTCCTTCTGATTATTCTAGCAGTATGCAATATTTAGCAAAATACTGATTACAATAATATATGCATAGATAAGCATCTGTGATACTCCATTACTATGTAGAATATTATACCTAAATCATTATTCATTAAAATTTGAGCTGAAAAATATTTATGAATTTTTAAAATTTTTAATCTAGTTTACTACTTTAACAATAACAACCTTAAAAAAAGTGTAGTTTTTTTTTTTTTTTTTTTTTTTTTTTTTGAAGTTATGTGTTTTTTTTTTTTTTTGATTTTT